>CM028369.1:36874590-36991346 GCA_016624345.1 Platycodon grandiflorus | reverse complement strand
GGTGGGTTCGAAGTAAGTCATCATGCCGAGCTTTGTGCCCATGAGGCTGATGCCGACTTCCATGCTCATTTGGATTGGGGGTGGATGGACCGGCAGTGGGAGTGAGAGGTGGGGGTGGAGGAGGCGTAGGGGGCGGAGGAAGGAGGAGCTGAGGGAGGAATAATTTGGGGTGTTTGTCAGTTTATGTTTTTTTAATAAATTAGGAAATGACAAAAATGTCCGAGCATGTGGTAGATCACGTGCACTTTAACGTGAGTTTTATAACGGACGTTGGGGCTAGGGACCAAAGTGGGATAATTAGTAACATTGTATACTTAGATGGGAAATATTTCATTCTGGGTACCATTATGCGATTGAGTCGATACTTTGAAAAGTTTTTCATATTTTTGCCTTTCAAAAATAACATAAACCCACCCAAGGCGATTTTTCTTCCCCCAATCCGTTCCCAACCATATTTTTTCCAAATTTTTGCCAATCTAAACCATCTTATTTTACTCTCCACCATGTCTTCATCAAGGAGTAGGGGTGGCAATCGTGCCATCGTGTCGTGTTCGTCTTACTTATCGTGTTTTCGTGTTATCATTATCTTATTTGATCATAAATATAATAATAAATGTTATTTTAACTAAATTCATAATTTCGTGCTTTCGTGTCGTGTTTCGTGTCGTGTGAGTGTCGTGTCGTGCCTTATCGTGTTTCTTGTCTCGTAATTCGTGTTTATAATCGTGTCGCTTTGGTTCATGCGATCGTGCCGTCTTGCCATTGCCACCCCAAGGAGTTGCTAATGAGTGGCTCGAGCCAAAAACCAAAAACACTTAATATGGACAACTATGAGACGAGAATTCTTCCTTGGAGCAAAGAAAACATATTTCTCACTCACAATTAAGTTTTCATCTTCAATTTCAGCTTTGAATCCCATTTTCCCCAATATTGAATTCTAGGGCTTAAAAATGTCAAAAATTGCATCTTAAATCCTAAGCAATTATGCATGATTTGTTGATTATTTTGATGTTAGGACATGAATGTGTGTGGATATGAACTCATTGTTGTATGAATTTTGAGTCATTTTTGTGAAATACCTACTCAAATAATGTCCTCCAAGTGTTTGGTGAAATGCCCAAGAGTAATTGTTGGATGTAGCTAGGTCCTAGTTGGGAAAAGATATGTTGGTGGGGGGTGGGAGGAGAGTAAGTAATCTCTAAAATCTTTTACATAAAACCACAAATGCAATATTGAAATTATCCGCCAATGTAAGCAAATTATTTTGAATGCCTGTGTAAAATTCAAAGCTTAGGTTTAAAAATATCAAAAGTCACATGAAAGAAATCCGTTTACTCTATTGAAGATTAGAGAGTAATCAGCAATGAAAACTTGCCAAAGACAAAGTTAAGTAAGCTTCAAGTCTTAAGCAACTAGAAAGTGCTCAAGCTTCGACTAAGCAATCTCCAAGTGAATTACTTAACAACAAATAAGAAGACACAATACTTGAACCAGTTCACGATGTAAAATAACTATTGCGTCCACTGCCATGTTGGTCAAACTTAGATTTTCAAGTTCACTATATTACTATTAATTAATGATTATAAGATTTGGCAGGTTCTCTATCAATCTATGAGTTGGGTCCAAGCAACTACTTTCTTCTATGATCACTTACGGATCAGTGCACAAAGATTTGTATTTATGGGTGTATGTTCTCTCAAAGAACTGATACCACTTGTGTGTGTGTGTGTGTGTGTGTGTATGCATTACAATCGATGAGCTCTCAATAAATGTAATTAGGAGAGCTATCTAAACAATCATTAGTATAAGGATTTTTCTTAGAGTTGTTGGATAGATATTTTTAGTAACTCTTTTAAGTTTATAATTGAAGGTATGAGTGCTTTGAATTCACTATTTGAATTTCTGATGGGTTCTTGTGTTCTTCAAAATTGAATGCTCGGGATCTCACTCTCTTCTTCTCCAATGTTTCTCCAATGCTATACATATATATACGTATATATAATTTCATTTAAAGTGATGAGGTTTACTCATCACTCCTTCTGAGTTTCCTATAAACCTTAAACAATTGGCAGCCGACTTATAAATGGAAGATCACTTGGAACATTTTGATGAAGCTTAGAAGTGACTTAAGAAACTAGAATAAATATAGGCAAGTCTATTTGCAAAAAGATCAAGTGATGAAGTCCAAGGCAGGCAAATGGGTTTAAGCAAATCTAGAATATATCTATCTAACACTGGCATTATGAACTAAAATTATACGAAAAATGGCTTGGAGTGATGAGATGCCTTCTAGGTGCTTAATGAAATTCCCAAGTAAAATGCAAATTTTAAATTCTTACCATTATGTGTGCAATTTACATGCCTTGTTGATACTAAATGGGGCCATAGGAAATACTCCTATGGCACTATGACTATTTGAAACTAGTTTATAGTAATGATGCTTTCTAAATGAAATAATTCCTATGGAATTCTTGGAATTATGCGTGAAATGCCATATTTTTGCTAAATGTGATTGTTGGAAATACTTTCACGAACCATGATCATGTGAAACTACAATTTAAAATGCTAAATTTTGTCAATGTTTATTTTTTAATGACTCTAAAGGCATGATTTTTAAATATATATATATATATATATATATATATATATAAAATTCTGACTCTAAAGGCATGACTAGTTTAATTTATGTAATTTAAATATTTCTCGATCCATTGCCTAGTGCCTAAAAATGATGCAATGTAATATGCTTATTTGTACCATTCCTTTTGGATAGGATGCCTTTCAATCCTGAACGAGCTATGGAAAAACTTCCCTGATGTAGTGTAGAGATAAGTAGACGCAGTTGGTTTTAGAGAGCTTGCTAGATGTTTGAAGGAGATTAAGAAGTCATCTATGTTTCGTCAACCGCTGAGGGAGCGATCACTATGACACCGACTGATTTTATGGGCCTAACTGAGAGCTTAGGGAAACCTCTCGAGCCCGACCATATCTAGTGTTGGAAAGATTGAACTTGATTGACCTTTTCTTGTTTGCCTTTCGAATAAGGGTTATAGTACCTTAGTGACTCTCATAAAGGATGGGGCGGAAGCACGTGAGGAAAGTCCGAACAAACAACGGGGGAGAGTTTAGAGCAAGGAATTAGGAGGGTTTCTTCCGTAACATTTTATTGTGTAGTTTCTTAGAGGATATCAAGGAGGTCCTATTGTGGGACTAGGGATCAGCTGGTTTCGCTGCGGTCTATAAAGGTATGGATGAGGTGTGCTAATCTCAGCTTAGTTTCTTGACAAACTTTTGCATTCTATGAGAGGTATGGATGAGGTGTGCATTGCCTTTGGAGGAGGCTCTCTAGCTCTCTCTTTGTTCTCAATTGCGGCACACCTCTCTCTAACAAAGTGGACAAAGCCAATTTATATATATAATCCATGTTGGTCAAGAGAGTTTTGATACATGAGTTTTAGACTAATTTGTTGGGCACTTTTCGAGCTTAGATTTAGCAAGTTCTCAAGTATTTGATTACTAATCTGGGTTTTCACTTCTTAATGTAAGTTTCAGGGTTTAGTTGAGGCAATTACACTAAATGAAGGATTCTTGGGCTATTTTGGAGACTTGAAGGTCTGAAGTGTAATTTATGGAAGTCTAAGGAAAAATCACGAAAACTGAGAAGGCGCGCTCGTGGTTGAAGCAAGAGGCGACCGCGCGAGAAACTAAGAGGTCCGAAAAATTGAGGTGCTCGCGTCAAGGTGATCACGGAAGATTCTAAGAGTTGTGAAAGAATTGGGGCGTTCGCGTGGAAGAACGAGAAGCGACCGTGTCGGTATCAGGGCGCTCGCGCCTATGAAGCCAAGGCGACTGTGCCGCTATGATTTTAGAGATGTCCTGTTTTGTACTTTTGCCGATATTTTTTGCCCAGAAAACCTAGTATTTAAATAACCCTTGTAACCTAGGACGGCAAATAGTTTTAGGAAGCGTTTTTCATTGGTATATTGGAGAAGAAAAAGATTAACGATTTCATTGTTGAATTAAAAATCAAGTTTGTCTTCTTCAAATCATCTTCATTATGTTTACTATGCTATATCTTTCTTATATTGTGATGTGTTTTGTTTGTTTAATTATGAACTAAACTCATCAAGCTAGGGTAAAGGGTAACCAATTCATGAAGGAGTTATATTGATCCGATTAGGGTGACGACTAATTGCATGTTTGTGTGAGTGTTATTTCTTGTTCTTAATGCTTTGAAAGACTGGTCACTTTTTAATTGTTCTTAGTCATATGGATGAGACCGAGAGGAAATTGCATATGATGGACCGTAGGAATCAACATCATGGATATTCATGCTAGAGATACATGAGTTGATACACGCAATTAGCTATAGACCACCATATCAAAAGCTTAGAAAATTTCACAAATCTTAATGCATTATTTTCTCTCTAAATCTACCTGGAGATACGTAGTAGGTTGTTAGAAGATAATAGGGTTGATATTACTCGAGAGAGGATATTGATTAATTTGGAAAATTCCATTGTCACACAATAGTAGTCACTGGAAACCCAAATCATTAATTTGTTACTCTGGAATGAATTGGTGAACCTAGCCCTAGCATTTTCCTCCCATTGAATACTCCCAAAACTTTTATTTACTTGCTTTGTTAGATTTCGTTAAATTTAGAATACTTCAAAACAATTCCCATTGTTCTCTAGATTAAAGTCAAGAAGAATAAAATTTGATTTTGTTCCAGTCTCTTGGGTACGACAACCCCGCATACTTACACATTATTATTTGATCTAATATACTTGCTAGTAGTTGGTTTTTCCTCATCAAGTTTTTGGCGCCGTTGCCGGGGACTGCGTCTACAATTTCAAATTAGTTATTTTAGTTTTAATCTTGTTCTTACTTGCTTTTAATTTCTTGGTTTTACGTTTTGGTTGCTTGCTATGCTTTCCTGCAGGAATTTAGTGTATGCACAACACTAGATCGAGAGGTAAAGAACTTGAACCGTTTGATCTAGAAATTGAAAGAACTCTTTGTGTTATTAGGAAGACTCAAAAAGCAAGCATGGCTGATAATAATGCCCAGGATGCACAAGTGGCTGCTAGAACTCTCATGGACTATGCAACTCACTGTTGGAAAAATGCACATTAGCGACGAAAATTTGGAAGAGTGTAGGGGTGTGTGAATATTATTGGAGGGGGCGTACTTAAAGATGTTGGAATCAAATAAAAGTAGGGGGTGTACTTAGTAAGAATAAGGGCAAATAGGTTAATTTTTATAATGACATTTTTGTAATAATCGAAAGGGGTGTACTTGGAGATAAGGGGATTCTCAAAAAAAAATAAAAAATAAAAAAAATTGGGGAAAGGCATACATTAAGAAGAAATGAGGTTTCCTATCAAAGAATAAAAAACTAATCAAAAATATAAAATAAAATAAAAAGGAACCTCATTTGAATGGGAAAAAGAAATATGAAAGTGATTGGTTGGTAAAAGGTGTTCTTCAACCCAAAGTTTGCAAAAGTTTAAGTTTGAGGATTGAAGTGAGGAAACAGAAAGTTATCAAAGTGTATGAAAAAGGGGAGGAATGAAATCAATTGTAAATATATATATATATATATATATGATATATATATATATATATATATGAAGTAAGTTACCATTTAAAGTTCTCATCTTTGCATATCTCTTTCCTTCATTTGTTAGCCTCAACCTAGCCTAACGTTACAAGCCAATAAAGTCCTATTGATCTTCAACGGTAATGAGACCTACATTAGTGGAAAGTATCATGAAAAGTAAGCCTATGGTGTCTTGAATATCTTGAATCATTAGAGGTTGAATGAGAATTCTTATGTTTATAATTTATTCCGAGTTTGAATGTGATTGAGATGAAACGAGTTGCATACACTGACACACATGGAAATTTTAGAGCGATATTGACAATGATTGAGTTGAAATTCTAGACTTGTATATGTGTATTGTGAAAGTTCAAGTGTTGTTATTTTATTCTGAGGCATTGTGAGGTATCATGTCGAAGCTTGACTAGTGAAAAGAAAAAAATGTTATTTTGTACTTATAATTTGTTTTCGTATCTTAGTTTTCTTACTTTAATTTTACTCGAGAACGAGCAAAAGTCTAAGTTTGCAGGTATTTGATGAATAAGTATTTTATTTATTTATTGGGTACAAATCGGGCTTAAACTTTTTAGTGTTTTGTTAAGATTTCAAGGATTTGGATGGAAATTGAGTAAATGGGAAGCGTTTTGGGCTATTTTGGAAACTTGAAGGGACTAAAGTGTGAAAGGCTGAAGTACAAGGAAGAATGTGAAACTGCTCAAATGTCGTGCCTGTGCGCCTTGCCTTTGCGCGAACCTCTCAGCACTTGTGCGTTAAAAAATTTGGGAGTGGCGTGCCTTGGCCAGTGGCCTTGGCGCGGCAGCTTGTGCCTTGGCAAGTGGCCTTGGCGCGCCAGCGAGAATGTCCGACTTATTTTGTTATTTCTTTTCCTTTTTCTAGGAGGTCTCTTGGGTATAAATAGAACCCTATTCGTCTAGGTTAAGGACGGTTCTTTTGTGTAGGTTTTTGGAGAGAAAAACCTTGGGAATTCAATTGTAATCATATCTTTATTACTTCTTCCAAGAATTTCAAGGATTGATCAACAACTTGTTTTGATTGTAACGAAAATTATTATGAGGAACTAACTTCATAATCTAGGAATTGGAGGTAACTCCATATTGAAGTTTTATGCCTTGATATAATACCTATTCAGATCATTGGTTCTAGTTATTTACAAAAGTATTTTCATCGAATCTTTTCTTGTAAGTAATTACAACTGTTTAGATTATCAGGATACGATGAATTACATGATCAAAGTGCATAAGTTATATATTTACCATCTTTTGTGAATAGTCATTCCTATTGATTCATGATCTTGCTAAGATAGGAATTAGGTTTATCGTTCTTAATTGCTTAAAGGGTTCATACTTGTTATATGGACGGATCAAGAAAGTATAACAACTAGGGATACTAAGATTGCAAACCATGATCAAAGTGTCCTAGTCTTTATCTTTGTAAGCAAACCCTAGAACTAAATTGATACATAAGCTGAAAAGGCATAAAACCAAGATATAGAGTGAATCACAATTCCTAAGCTTTCCAATTCTTGTTTAATCTCCAAAGTGTTGTGCTTGTTAATTTGTTTAGTAGTTAATTGTTGTTTAGTCAAATTTAGTCATTAATCTCAAAATCTTTGTTTACTTTATTTTTCGCTAAAGTTAGTAGTTTATTTTACTAAATCAAACTCAAGTCTCTGTGGTTTGACCCTTGCTTCGTGCAACTATACTCCAGTATTCTCGTGCACTTATGTGGTTAAATTTTCATACATCATGAGTATAGTAACTCCACTTCCAATAGTTCCTTCGGCTCCAATTGTCATCCATATTCAAGGTCCATCTCCACAAACAGCTATCCCAATTTCATCAAGAGATAGGGAAGTCTCTTCTGAGGTATATTCTGCCTATGTGTCTCCAAGTAACATTTTTTCCTTCCCCATCTATTTTGATTTGCATAGGACTCTTGATACCTTTGAAAGATTGAGAACTTTGTGTCTTCCTCAATCTATTTTTGACTATGATTTTAAGAATGTTGTTTCTATGTCAAAAACTCAATTCACCGACTTGGGGAGAGAATTGCTGACTTAATTGTTATTCAGAGTTTGGATGCTTAATTCGAGAGATCGAAATTGGAATTGAAAAAACAATTTGAATTCCGTGGAGTTCAAATAAGTTCAAATTGTTCGTCCAATTCCAATTCTAAAGCTTGGCATTGAGTAGCCAAACATAGCCAAAGGAAAATCCTTCATTCTAATTGGTTATCTTTGACCAATTCTGTATTCCTTGTAAAATTCCTCTCAAATTTATTTGATTTCTCATCCTTTCCTTGATGTAGGTAGAATGGTTTACTGGAAACTTCTATCCAACAAAATATTGATATCTCACATTGTTCACCGAAAAGCAAACGGAGCTTTCTCTTCCTCTATTAGCTTTGATTCTTTGTTCGCAAGAATGACTTTTAGGCCTAGGAAAATTGATACTCCCTCCGTTCCAGGCAAAGAATCCACTATACTATGAAAGAATTGTAGCTAGGACTGTAACCAAATGTGCGATGACTTGTGTGTATAGTTGTGCACACAAGTGTCAGCACAACAAAGCAAACAACTTTTTCCAGAAAAAATAACTTAAAAGAACAGAATATAAATGCAGCGGAATAATTAATACTTGAAGAAACTTCTTCTGAAACCTTTCATAAAAGCACACCTTACTAGACAACAGGTTGTGAAGAAAACACTTACAATGAAAAGAAAATAAAGAACTAAAGATCAAAACTGAGTTCTAATCTAAGAACGACAAAAAACACAAAATCAATCTCGAAGGATCAATCTCTGATCTTCAAGATACAAGAACAAAAACTCTCAACGATTTCTCTCTCAATAACTCGATATAAATCTCGTGGAAATCAATTATCAATAATGGAGGCGGAAGTCTCTTTTTATAGCCAATCAAGAATCCTTCGTTGACAAGGATTCAATCACTTCCCTGTAATCAAGATCCTTCTTTCCTTATCTCCAAGAGTCCATTCCTCCTTGAGTCTTTTACCTAAAATACAAAACCTTACTAAGTATAAAACGTTAGCCGTTAGTCAACCTAAACTTTATTTACATTTTATTTTCTAATCTATTTAAGTAATAAATATACATAACTTAAAATATCAGAATGACAAAGATTTAAGGAAGGATCAAAGAGTATTTTCATACTCTTTCAATCTCCCCCTATCTTTGTGGTTCTGATCAAAAACCTGCTTCACAAGATTTAGAGAAAAAATCTTCTGGGTTGCAGTAGATGCTCCCCCTGCATTCGATGTTTCTCCCCCTTTTTGAGAGGAACCAGAAAGAACCACTTCCAAGTCTGCAATGCCTTTCTCCAACCCAGCTATCAAAATATGCTTACCGTCAATCTCAGCCTAGAGAGTTGTGATCTGAGCTCGGAACACAGCAATCTGGGCTTGAATGGCGTTTCTGTCTGGTACAGCTGCTGTGTGCAAGGTTGTGTGCACTATTGTGTGCACAACTGGCGGTGCAGGATGTTGCACAGAGGCTGAAGGAGAAGGGAGCCCAGAAAATTTTGCAAGATCATCCAATGGGCAGCATGCACGGCTGCAAGGATAGCTTGATCCTCCACATTTATGGCCGTAGATTGTTGGCCGAGTGAACTCACGTCCATAGGAGGGACGTATTGGGGAGCAATGATTAAATCGGCTACTGTGGCCTTGCAGCATGAGGACGCCGGAGCTTTGGAGGATGAAGGAGACGCCATGAAATTAATCTGCACAGGTAGAGAGAGAACGGAGAGAGAAATAAAGGAGAGAGATTATGGGAGTTGTGAGGAGATGTGTGATTTGACTTGATTGACCAACTTAAGGCACAACATTGAAGAGGAATAATGATCACATATCTTGGTAACCAGAATACTAGATGGAGAAGGAACCGTGCAATGGTTAGAGTTTTGCCCCTTTGAACTTCCATAATCATAATGGATTAGGGATCAAAAATTTGAAAAAACTTAGCAAATTTTGTGACATGACTTGCTTTCCTTAACCGAATAGGAACCTTCCTTGATTAAACAACTCCTCACCGTAGTCTCCTTTGACTACTAGAATTCTCAAACACCTCAGCATAAAAAGATCATTAAGCACAATAGAAGTATTAGGACAAGAAGCTTGAGAATTAACAAAAAAAACTGCTCATATTTTTACCAAGAATTTCGAATGTCCTAACTTGATCAATATGTCTATTATGAGAGAACAATGCACACACAGTGAGGATTTTAATCTCAATAAATTGTAACATGGTATGACTAAATCACATATTGACATAACTTGACCAACAGGAATTCAATGAGATAACCCTCAATCATGTAGTCTCTAGAATGTCTCCATATTAGGCATTGAATCAATCACTGAGAAGGAGCTATTCACTCTCACACCATAGTGCTTCCCAAATTTTTTTCCAAGTGATGCAACAATAAGTCATTGGCATTGAGCACATGAATGTAAGCTTCAAAATAAATGGAGGCAGCTTGTTTTTCTCAGTGACCTTAGATTAGACACCCACTCCATGATAATCATCAAAGAAATATTTTAACAAGGGAATTTTATCACCAAGTTAGGAGGGATCTCACATTCAAGAGTCAAAAAATGTCAATAAAGAGAAATAGACAAGTGATCACAAGAGATAATCGTGCAATACATGAATGCAGGAACAAATTTTTTTTTTTTGGTGTTTTCTGTAATATACAATTATACAGAGATGCAAACAGTTGTCTGCACAGTTGTGTAGTCATCTGTGATCACACAAACCGAGAGAGTTCTTAAGGAATCAAAATCTCTCAAAATCCAAAGCCTTGGTAAATATATCAGCAAGTTGATTTGTTGTTCCAATATGTTCAAGTGTAATATACAGTTAGGGTTTCACTTTTCAATCCATAATCCTTTATCATTTGGTTCATCCACAGCAATTGGGTACAACAACTACCTACTACCACATATTCTGATTCAGCAGTAGATATATATATATTTTTTTTTTGGAAACTGGGGCGGCACCCTGCTAGATTTTATTAATAAAAATTAAAAGTACAAACTTGAGGGGGACAACCAACCTGGCCCTTATAAATGGGAGGACAAAGGAGCCTGACCTCGAAAGTGAAATACAAATCAAAACAGACAGAAAAACCTATCTAAGAAATTCGAACTTGAGCAACACCTCTAGCATCCATCCGAATAGCACCTCTAGTAGAAAAAGGGAGATAATTAAGCGTGGTATAGACGGAATCCAATTTAGAGTCCATAGCAAAATTCGCAAGGCTATCAGCAACAGAGTTTGCTTCGCGGAAGCAATGACGAAAAAAATAATTCCCAATCCTTTGCATAGAGATAATAGCACTAATATAATAAAAGGCCTTCCAAGGAGGAGAATGACCTTTAGATATGCAGCCAAGAAGAAAAGATGAGTCAATCTCCACAATAGAATTATTAAAGCCTTGAGAGATAAGCCAACGAACACCTTGGAAAAGGGCTCGAATTTCAGCAACAGAATTTGAACAAATTCCGTAATAAGAAGAGAAGCCATAAATGAAGTGACCTTCAGAATCTCGAATAACACCTCCTCCTCCTCCGATCCCAGGATTATCTCTACTACCTCCATCCGTATTAAGCTTGACTAAGCCCAGCGGAGGTTTTACCCAAACAACAGCTTGAATGGAGACTCTTTTAGGCCGACATAACTTGAAATAGAATCTTGACCAATCTATCGCCTGGAAATTTCCAGCTTTAAGAATAAGATTGATCTCATTATGGATAGCAAGAATGATGCCACGAGAAGTAGATTGCACTCCATCAAAGACGGCTCTATTTCGAGCTTTCCAAAGTTGCCAAAGGACCACGGATGGGATAATGGAGAACAGCAAAGAACCACCTTAAGACCACCAAAACATGCAATGTTGCTGGACCGAGAAAAAAGAATTGTTTAGCCCAAAATAAGAATGGAAGTGCTGCCAAACTGAGGACGCCAAGCCACTAGATAAAAAAACGTGATGAAAGGTTTCAGCAGCAGGATGTGCAGGGCAGCAATAGCACTTCGAGGCAATGGACACTCCACGCTTGGAGATAGCTTCATCTATAGGAAGACGAGAGAGGAGCATACGCCACATGAAAATACTAATATTTTGAGGAATGTAACGATGCCAAACATATTTAGAAGACAGGAGAGTGGGACTGGTATTGCGGGAAATGTCATATGCAGATTTTATGGAGAAATTTCCATAAACAGTAGCAGTCCAGCAGGGGAGATCGTCTTCATCAACAAGCTGAATTTGCAGGTCTGATATGTTACTTACTGCGCCAGGAAGAAGAGATGAAATAGCCAGCGGAGAGAGTATAGAATCTGATTGAAACAGGTCCTTCGCAGCAGTGAGTTGATCGTCTTCCTTGGCCAAAACAGGGAACATTGGAAGCCATTTATCATGTCGGAGAGAGCAGTCACCTCTTCGAATGTTCCAACGAATAAAAGGTTCCGCAATGGTGCGAGCTTTAAGAAGACGGAGCCAAACATGAGACCCCTTACAAGTAGCCACCACAGGATGATTAGATAAGCAATACCGAGTACGCAAAAAATCCACCCATAAACTCTTTTGAGTGCGGAACCACCACCAAAGTTTAATGCCATAAGCTTTAACCAAAGTTGATATAGAGGGAACACCAATCCCACCCTCACTAGTCGGGCGGCAGCAGGAGGCCCAAGAAATCCAGTGAGCCTTTTGCTTTCCTTCAACAGAACCCCAAAAGAAGTTGGCAAATAACTTATCAATAGATTTAAGGACTGACATCGGAGGATCCAAGGCCGCAATGAGGTACGATGTCATAGAGTGAAGAACATGTTTGATAAGAATGAGTCTGCCCGAATGAGATAGAAAACCTCCCATCCAAGTACCAATTCGATCTCTCAGCTTGGCCACAACAGAATCGAAGTAATTCTTCTTTTTTCGGCCCAAGTACAAAGGGCAACCCAAATAGATAATAGGAAGGGTCCCAGTGCGATAGCCCAGGATAGAAGCTATAACATTTATCCGAGAAGCATCTAACGAAGGGTCAGGAAAAAAACTACTTTTAGAACCATTAACAAGCTGACCTGAAGATTTCTCATAATTTGAGAGTAATTGAACATGCTTCTGAAGAGATCTCGAGTGCCCATTACAGAAAATAATAACATCATCCGCAAAAGAAAGATGAGAAATAATAGGGCAACCACTAGATGTAGAGAGGACCGTCGAAGGGTCGTCGAGATGAAGCTTAATGAGACTCCTACTCAAGACTTCCGCTGCAATAATGAAAAGACTTGGAGATAACGGGTCGCCCTGGTGAAGACCCCGAGAAGAAGAGAAGAAACCCACAGGCGCGCCATTAAAGAGAATAGAAAACCAATTCTCGGAAATGATGCACCAAACAAAGTCAATGAACACCTCATGGAAACCAAAACGACGGAGCACTTTAATCAAAATTAACCAAGAGACCCTGTCAAAAGCTTTAGCCATATCAAGCTTAATAATCACGTTAGAGCCCGTCACCTTTTTTTTTCAGATAGCCCATAAGCTCCTGAGCAAGGAGAATATTGTCATGAATGTCTCGACCCTTGGTGAAAGCACTTTGATTCGGAGAGATGATATGGGGAAGAATCTTTGCTAACCGGGAGGCCAAAAGCTTAAAGATAACTTTATAACAGAAATTGCAAAGACTAATCGGCCGAAAATCCTTAAAAGAATTGGGGTGATCAACTTTTGGGATGAGAACAATTAAGGTACTTGTCCAAGATCTGGGCATAGAGAATCCCGCAAAGAACTCTAAGACAGCAAGCAGTAAGTCATGACTAATGATATCCCAGCAGAAAGAGTAAAATTTACCAGAAAAGCCATCGGGGTCCGACGCACTATCTCCACTCATAGCAAAAACAGTAACTTTGAGTTCTTCCAAATCAGGAGGAGCAATAAGCTTAGAGTTCCAATCATCAGTAACCAGAGATGGAATAACATCAAGAAGAGAGTCGTCACCGCATCCATCATTAGTCAGTTGAGACTGAATATAGGAAATACCAGCTTTCTTAATAGCATCCTCAGAAGTAAGCAAAGATCCATCCTCAGCCGTGATAGAGTGAATATGAAGCTTACGACGGGCTTGACGAACAGAGGCATGAAATAACTTGGAGTTTCCTTGACCTTCCTTTAACCAAGAGATACGAGACTTTTGAGCCCAGAAACCTTCTTCCCTTCGAAGCATAACTCGGTGATTGGCTTGAGAGGCAAGCAACATAGATCTATTAGAATCAAAGGGATTTAACTCAAAGAAAAGCTCCTTTTCAAGAACATCCTCTTCGGAAGCTTTTAAAGCTGAGAAGATATTTCCAAACGTCTCCTTATTCCAAATTTTAAGAGCCGCTTTAACATTACGAAGTTTGCAGGAAAAAGCAGTCAAGGGGCGGCCAGAAACAGAAATATCCCAAGCAGATTTAACAACGTCCAAAAAAGTAGCATGGCTAGTCCAAACATTAAGAAATCTAAAGGAAGCCACCTGAGTAGAAGTAGCCCAGTCAAACGAGAGAAGAAGAGGAGAGTGGTCCGAGCAAGTACGAGGCAAGTGTTGAACCCTGAAAGAATCAAATCTGTCAAGCCAACCCGCATTACCAAGAACTCTGTCAATACGCTGATGAATAGTGTGAGATCCTTCTCTTTTATTCCACCAAGTGTAAGCAGAACTAGAATAGCCCAAATCAATCAAACCAGACGCTGCCAGACAAGCATGAAAATCCAAGGCTCCATTACGGTCCCAACCATTACCACCTGATTTCTCCGAAGGATGAAGAATAATATTGAAATCTCCGCCAACCAACCAGGGAGAGTCTCGAACTTGGTCCCCAAGATCGATTAAATCAGCCCATAAAAATCTGCGTTCTTCCAAGTTGCATTTAGCATAAACACTTGTAAAATAAGAATACGAAGGCCAAGAATAGTGATGCACTTGAATGGTGATTTGCTGGGAAGAGCTATGAATAACCTGACAAGAGTAAGCTGCCTTAAGAAAAACCCAAATAGAGCCGTTAGTGTTCTTAAAGCAAAATTTGAACTTGAGGCGGTGAGTAATAAAGTCAATCTTGGATGGATCAATCATAGGTTCGAGAATAGAAATAATAGAAATATTATGGGTTTTGATGAGATATTTTAACCTTGCTATGGAGGGGTCATTGCCAATCCCTCGAATGTTCCAAAATAGGGCTTTAAGTTCCATGAAAGTTGGATGGAAGAGATAAAGCGGAGAGTTTAGCCCTTTGGAGCCGAGTGAGACGATCAGTTGTAGGAGCCTTTTTATTATCTTTCATCATAAGATTCAAGGCATCTAGCTCATGATGGTCAGCTTCTTGTTCTTCCAATGTGTCCAAAATAGTAAAACGATTAGAGGAGAAGGATTGAACACGAGCAGTAACGGGAATTCCATGCTGTAAATCGTCATTTGTTTGAACTACACCCTTGTTAACATTCAGATTTTCAGAAACAGAAGTGGGATTTATTCGCTGAAAGGCGTCCAAACTGCATTGAACCTCCTCAATCAGGTCATGGACTTCTGAAATAAGCGACGGATTTGGAGCTGATTGGTGGACAAAATGGACTTGATCTTGTGTTTTATCTCCCATGAAATTAGCCTCGAGGAGTATCATTAGTAGTACACGAAGGCAGAATAACAGGTTCAGCAATAGGGTCCATATTATCAGAATTAATAACCATATTATCTGGAGCTGTTTGGTGGGCAGAATGGGCTTGATCTTGTGTTTTATCTCCCACGAAATTAGCCTGCTCAGGATTATCATTAGTAGTACATGAATGCATAATAACAGGTTCAACAATAGAGTCCATATGATCAGAATCAAGAACAACAGTATGTTGGGCGATATGAATAGAGGGCTTATTGTTACCTTCCATAGATTTAGACTTAGCATTCAGAATTGGCTCAGTAGCTGTAGGGCTTGGGGTATTGTCAATGATGATGTCCTTACCTTTGTCGTTCTTCTTTGGAGTCCACCGTGTTGAAGTCTTAGCCTTGGAAGTCGGGTTCTGAGTTTTGAGAGAAGCCGTATGGTTTCCAGCCGCAGCAATAAGGTTTGTGGAAGGAACCGTCTTGGGATTTGATGAGGAAGCAACTGGTGGATTCTTGATTTTACAGAAGTCCTCGGAATGACCTTGACGATTGCAATGCAAACAATAACGCATAAGATTTTCTGCTTCTAAAGATTGCCAAAATCCCTTTGCACCACACTCTATCCAAATCCGCTTTGGAACCGGCTGTAGGAGGTCCACTTCAACACAAACACGGGCTACACTAGGACGAGATAAGTTCATAGTAGCTTGGTCTAACATCAAAGGTTTGCCAAAAAGATTAGCAATGGCATACATAGCAGTTTTATGAAAAAGGTGGATGGGAAGATTAAGGAGCGCAAACCACACTGGGACAATAGAGCTTTCTATGTCTGGACGAAAATCGGGAGTCCACTTGAAAACTCTCATAGGAAAGCGTCCAAGATACCATTGATCTTTAATCCATAGGCGTTGGTAATCTTCATCATGGTGTAGTTGGATTAAGATATGTTTGGCATCTAAATGCCCTAGTTTAAAGTCAGCCTTGAGTCCAAAAGTATGAAAATATTTTCGGGTTGCTTCTATGGAAGGACGGCCATGAGAAAATTTACCTATTAATGCGTGCTTGAAAGGTTGTGCGAGAATACGGACAGAATCATCAGGTATCTTCAAGGCAGGTTCTCCTTTATAAGAGGTTTGGTGAAGCACAAGAGATAATGGTTGATGTGTTGCCGGTTTAGAAGCAGTTAAGACTTCAGCAAAGGATTTAGGAGGAGTGGGGTTGTGAAGAGGAGGCTGGTCAGGGGGTGGCGAGTCAGTGGGTGGCGGGTCTGCCTTAGCAGCCGCCATGAATGACCAGAAAAGCCCTAGCTAGGGCGAAACCCTAGTCAGGCCGGGAGAGAGAGTTTTAGTAGAGAGAGAATTTTTTTAATTTAAATCCTTCAATCTCTACATGCACAATAGGCTTTCAGCAGTAGATAAAGAAACACAGTTTTGTTTCTTACTAAACCAAGACACAAGATTATTCCCTAAATAGAAACACCCACCAGTGGTGCTCTTTCTATCATCCGTATTCCCAGCCCAGTCGAAATCACTAAAACCCACCAAGTTTGTGTTGGTATCTCTCGTATAGCTTAACCCCAAATGAGTGGTACCCCCAACATATCTTATAATGTGTTTCACAGCCTTTAAGTGGGATACTTTGGGGTTAGCTTGATACCTAGCACAAATGCACACACTGAACATTATGTCAGGTCTGCTAGCCGTAAGATACAGCAAGCTCCCTATCATACTCCTATAGAGGGTGTGATCAATACTTTCACCCTCTTCATCTTTACAAAGCTTTTGGGATGATCCCATAGGAGTTTTCAGGTGTGAGGCATTATCAAGCCCAAATTTCTTTACCAAACTCTTAGCATACTTGGATTGTGAAACTGACATTCCTTCATTGGTTTGAGTGATTTGAAGACCAAGAAAGAATTTCAGTTCCCCAACCATACTCATTTCGAATGTGGATGTCATACTTTTAACAAACATTTCAAGTAAGTCATTAGTAGTAGCACCAAAAACTATGTCATCCACATAAATTTGAGCAACAAGCATGCCTTTTTTATTTTTCAAAACAAACAAAGTCTTATCAACCTCTCCTCTTTTAAACCAAGTTGAATTAGGTGCTCTGTCAGTCTACCATACCAAGCACGTGGGGCTTGTTTAAGACCATAGAGTGCCTTTTTCAACTTATAAACATGATTTGGTTTAGAGGGTTCCTCAAACCCTTTAGGTTGCTCAACAAACACTTCCTCATTCAAAACACCATTTAGGAACGCACTCTTGCTAGCAATAATCTGATAGACTCAATTCGGGCTATAGGCGCAAAGGTTTCATCAAAATCCACCCCTTCAATTTGAGTGTAGCCCTGAGCCACCAAACGAGCTTTGTTCCTTGTTATATTGCCTTGTTCATCAGATTTATTCTTAAATATCCATTTGGTACCAATCACATTGACGTGAGAAGGCCTAGGAACTAAGAACCAAACGTCATTTTTCTCGAACTGGATTAATTCCTCTTGCATGGCATTAATCCAATTCTCATCTTTCAAGGCTTCCATGACATTCTTTGGTTCATAATTAGCAACAAAACAACACGAGTTTACCTGATGGTACATAGATTGTAAACATAACAAACCTGCAAGGTCACGGTAATTGACCCGTTTTCCTCGTGTTTTCATGCCTTCACCCACTTCCCCTATGACCTGAGATGTGGGATGATTTCCCTGTATTCTGGAAGGGATGTCCCTCTCTCTGCTTACATCCTCTTCATCAGTTTCAGAATCTGAGCATTGGTCTTCATTTGTTTGACCACTTGTGTTGTCAGTTGTTTGAATAATTGGTGGAACAACTGTTTGCACAGCTGGCTGTTCTGCAGGTTTATTCATATTTGCTGGTTCAGATTCGTCATTAACTGGTTCTGGCTCCCAAGTACAACCTGAAATATCATCCTCAACTGTTTTGACATTTAGATCAGTAGCATCATCAAAAACAACATTTATGGATTCCATGACAGTTTTGGTTTTGAGATTATAGACTCTAAACGCCCTACTGTTAGTAGAGTACCCAATGAAAATGGCTTTGTCACTTTTGGAATCAAATTTAGAAAGATACTCTCGGTCATTCAGGATGTAGCAAATACACCCAAATACATGAAAATATTTGACCGTGGGTTTCTTTCCAAGTAAGATCTTATAGGGAGTCATGGTACTTCCAATTCTTAGAAAGACACGATTCCCCACATGACGTGATGTATTTACAGCTTCTGCCCAAAACCTTTTGGAGAGATTTTTAGAGCTTAACATCACTCTAGCCATCTCTTGTAATGTGCAATTTTCTCTTTCCGCTACCCCATTTTGTTGAGGGGTTTTGGAGGCTGAGAACTCGTGAGTAATCCCCTTTGAATCGCAAAAAGTTGAAAAACTGGTATTTTCAAATTCAGTACCATGATCAGATCTGACTCTAATGGCTTTTAAACCATATAAGTTTTAGACTCTTTTGTACCAAATTTTGAACTCATCAATGGTGTTGGACTTTTCCCTTAAGAAAATTACCCATATATATCTAGAAAAATCGTCCACACACACAAAACAGTATTTTTTTCGAGACATGCTTTCTACTTCTATGGGACCCATTAGGTCAATATGAACCAATTCAAGACATCTAGTGGTTCCACAGTTTTGAACCTTTTTATGACTTGATTTTGTTTGTTTCCCTTTTTGACATGACCCACACACACTTAATTTCTTAAGGTCCAGTTTGGGCTAATCTTTTGCAGCCCCAAAGTTAATTAAGTCTCTGATTTTTCTTTCACTGACATGACCAAGCTTTTGGTGCCAGATAGTAGTCTCATCCATTTTAGTGGAAAAACATGACACAATGCTACCAACTTTGTAGCAGTTATCAGAGGATCGAACACCAGTTAAAATACACTTATTTTTGTTTTCAAAAACTTCACATCTGGACTTGTCGAATTTAACAAATAAGTCATCATCACACAGTTGACTTATGCTTATCAGATTTGCCTTAAGTCCTTCAACATGTAGGACATTGTGTAACTCAGGCAAACCTGATACATTCAACGTACCTTTGCCAATAACTTTACCTTCAGCTCCTCCACCGAAATTGACTTTCCCACCTTCGAATGGTGCATAATCGTTGAAATTTTCTCGTGCTCCCGTCATGTGGCGAGAACAGCCACTGTCAAAATACCAGCCCCTTCCACACTGCTCTTAAGAGAGGTGAAAGCTACCTGACAGTTCATGGTTTCCTTTCTTACCCATGCAGTTTTTCTTCCAGCTTTGGGTTCTGTGTACTGTTGTGTGTTCAGTTGTGCACACAACTGTCCGCCCAAGTGTCCACGTACATTTCCGAAACCCAGTTCCTGTTTCAGCTTGTGACAGTATGGTCGAATATGACCAGGAGCAAAGCAATGATGGCAAACATACCTCCTCTTCTGTTTTGTGCGGGATGTGCGCTTGTCGAGGAGATAGTTTTAGCCTTTTGAATTTTCAAAGTGCTAGCTCCTCCTTTTACAAAAACAGAATCTCCATAGCCAATTCCTAATTTTCCTTGGTTTCCCATTTTCAAAACCTCTTCTAACTTAGCTTTACCGGTGTTTAGCCTTGTTAGAGTTTCTGTTTCTTTATCAAGATTAGTTTTATAATTTTCACACTCCATATCTTTCTTTGTGAGTAAAACTTCTAACTTGGCTATGGAGTCCTTTTGAGAATCACTTTCTTTTGACAGACTCTCAACCTGAGATTTTAGTTTGAGATTTTCTGCAGTTAATTTCTCATTTACCTGTTTAAATACCTTGAGTTGCTCCATGCGTATGGTCCAATCAGTGTGGAGTTCAACGTAGGTATTGTGCAAGTCCTCATAGGTAGCACACTCTTCTTCTTCTGGATCATTTTTTAATTTCACCAGGAGTTGAAGAATTCAAGCAGGTATACACATCAGTTGTGTAGTCAGTTGTGCGGTAAGTTGTGCGATCAAGGAATTGCACATCTTCCACATCTGAATCACTATCAGACAAAGTGATCTGAGATGGATGCCATATAGACATGTTTGCAATTTGGTCATCATCATCAGAATCACTCAAAGTAGCTGAGAAACTCATTCCACGCTTTTTAAGAGTGTTAGCACACTCATTTGCGTAATGTCCGAATCCTTTGCAAGCCCTGCATTGAATTGAATCAATTGATTTTTTTTCTTCAAATGCAGGCTTCTTAGTAACAATTTCCTTCTTTGATGATTCAACCGTGGAAGGAGTAGAGTGTGCTGAATTTGGAAACTTAGTAAAACGTTTCTTCTTCAACATGCTATTGAATTTTTGAGTAATCAAAGCACACTCATCATCTCCTAGGTTTGACTCATCAATATCTTTGGACAGTTGAACAAGATCCTGAGATACTTTGAGAGCACTTGCAAGAGCAATTGAATTTGCTTTGCTAGCCTCTTGTATCCCAAGATTTAATTCAAAATTAGTCAGAATACCCAAGATAGTATCAAGTCCAACAGTTTGGACATCCTGAGTTTCCTCAATCACAGAGATTTTAATATTAAACTTTTCTAGGAGAGTTCTTAGTACTTACTTACGAGTCTTGCATTGGATATAGATTCACCCAAGGAAAAAAACTCGTTTGAAATGTCCAAAATTTTGGCTGAGTACTCTTTTATGGTTTCATTCTCTCCCATCCTTAGAGTTTCAAACTTGGTCATTAAAGTTCTTTGCTTGGTTTTTCTAACACTAGCTGGTCCTTCACAATGAAGTTGGAGAATGTCCCAAGCAGTTTTGGCAACAGTTTGAGTGGAGAATAAATTATACATATGAGGATCCACATGGTCAGAGATTGCTCCCATGACCTTGGCATTATAGTTTACAAGAGCAATTTCCTCAAGTGTCCAAGTTGTTATGGGCTTAGGTCCATAATTTTTCTCACCTTTGCCATCAGATGTGGTTGGGGTAAGTTCAATCATGGGAGGAGTGTAGCCATTAACAAGACTAATCCAAGCACGATGATCAATATATTTAATGTGCATAATCATTTTGGCCTTCCAAATGGTATAGTTTGAACCATTTAGAGTAGGCGGTTTGTTATGACTATGGTTATGGTAACATTCCATTGTGGCTACTTTCAAGGATCGATCTCAGTTGAGTCGAGAGAAGGCTCTAATACCAATTGAAAGAATTGTAGCTAGGACTGTAACCAAATGTGCGATGACTTGTGTGTATAGTTGTGCACACAAGTGTCAGCACAACAAAGCAAACAACTTTTTCCAGAAAAAATAACTTAAAAGAACAGAATATAAATGCAGCGGAATAATTAATACTTCAGGAAGAAACTTCTTACTAGAAACCTTTTCATAAAAGCACACCTTGCTAGACAACAGGTTGTGAAGAAAACACTTACAATGAAAAGAAAATAAAGAACTAAAGATCAAAACTGAGTTCTAATCTAAGAACAACAAAAACCCAAAATCAATCTCGAAGGATCAATCTCTGATCTTCAAGATACAAGAACAAAAACTCTCAACGATTTCTCTCTCAATAACTCGGTATAAATCTCGTGGAAATCAGTTATCAATAATGGAGGCGGAAGTCTCTTTTTATAGCCAATCAAGAATCCTTCGTTGACAAGGATTCAATCACTTCCCTGTAATCAAGATCCTTCTTTCCTTATCTCTAAGAGTTCATTCCTCTTTGAGTCTTTTACCTAAAATACAAAACCTTACTAAGTATAAAACGTTAATCGTTAGTCAACCTAAACTTTATTTACATTTTATTTTCTAATCTATTTAAGTAATAAATATACATAACTTTAAATATCAGAATCACAAAGATTTAAGGAAGGATCAAAGAGTATTTTCATACTCTTTCATACTATTTTAGGATGTTTCACTCAAAAAGTCCACTTAGAAAAATTATACCTACAATTTCCATAAAACTTTCAACTTTATCCTTCACATGTGGTACAAGCATATTAACAATGCTAAAATATTTTTATAATTATAACCAACTCCAATACTACTTATATATTGCTTAATTATTAGACTTTTCAAACGTGGACTCTTTGGGTAGAACGGAGAGAGTATTATTTGTCTATTCCATCCATTCCTACAAGGAATCCTTCTTTGACCACTCCTACTCCAACCCATATTCTCGACAGCCTTCAAAGACTTGAAGATGACATGTTCTCTAAAACTGATTACAAGATTTTTGAAAGAGCTTTGACAAGGATGTTGAAAGAGAATTTTTACAACTTTAAGGATACAGTGTGTAGGGGTACTGGCAGGTCATGCCAAAGAGGGGGGAAAAGAGAATAGGAGAAGAAGTTGAGCTCCATCAACAAAACTTAGTGGTAGACCCTAAAACAGTTAACTAATTGGAGGACATGTTGACATAGAGAATGATGGACATCCCAGATAGAAACAAAACTACATATGAACTCCAATAGGCTGAAATGAGAGCCCAACATATTGGTTAAACTCCTTTACTTGTTCCAAAAGCAACCCAAACTCATAAATGAAAGCCAAGATCAAGAAAGTTAAATCCAAGAATCCCAAGGTCTCTTCCTAGAAAAATCAACTAGTGGTCACCTAGCTGATTATCAGAGTGAATATTTTCAGATCATAAGTGGGATGAGCTTTGAGTGGAACAGAAAACTCTTCCATATTTCTGGTGATCCTGAAAAGGTTAAGAAGATGTGTTATGATTTGTTGTTAATTTCTTGTAAACAGTTATGCTGCACTAATATTATTTCTTGCTCCACTTATCATCTCTCTTGCTTATCTTATGATGATTGCTCTATATGCAGAAAAGTTCCATCTTACACAAACAGTTATGATGTTTCAACAAAAACCACAAAAGATAAGCTGTGATCTGTGACAAAAGGGAAGTCAAAAACTCTTTTAGAATTTCTATTGTAAGCAAATATTGTATAAATGATACAAGTCCTTCATTTTAATAAAAAGTCTAAAAAGAAAAATTTGTGAATAAATGGCTATATTTGAAAAGGACTACGTCACCTGCATCATCAAAAAGGAGGAAAATGTTAGGACCTTTGTATAGATTAAGGTTTTGATGATATTAATTAGGTTAGAATTATCCCCCAAAGTTGCTAAGATCATTGTAAAAAGAGTTTTTGTCACATAAAGTTCATAAAAGAGGACAAGTAAGTGCAGCTCAGGTGGTAAGACGCTTCACCTACAACCGATAGGTCGTGGGTTTGAGTCATCAAAGGGGTAAGTGGGGAACCACTATTGATCCCAATTAAAATAAAGGAAGACAAAAAAAGTTCATAAAAGAGTATTTGATGCATAAAGTTAGCTATTTTATTTCATTGAAACAGCTATCCTTAACAACAGTTAACTGTTTCAGAAAATAGAAACAATTATCTCTCAACAGTTATGGAGAATCAACAGCACACGTTTCATTTAAGTTATCCTTGAGATCATTGGAATAATCGGTGACTACAAGAGATAGAAAGACAAGAATTACAAATGTACTACAAGTGGACAAGTGGATAGCAGCTTGCACATCAAGTTGGTAAGCTAGCCATTATTTCCAACACCTAGTTTATCCAAAGTTCAAAAGCCTATAAATACTTCAGTACTCAAAGCTCAAACACACAGAAAAGAGAAATACAAGCTAGCCAGCAGTGAGTACAGAAATCAATTATAGATCAAAAACAAAGATCAACTAATATATTGACCGGTAGAAAACAGTCTTAATTGTTCTACTCCTTCCGTCCCTAAATTATTGTCTTCCTTTCCTTTTTTGTCCGTCCCAAAATAATTGTCATGTTTGAAATCTTTCCTTTTTAGGACATCACTTTTACCATTTTACCCTTATTTTTTCCCCTACTTTAATTATGAACCACATACACGTGGGCATTAAAGGAAATTACATATTATATCAATATTAATAATCAAGTCAATTGTTTTTTCTTAATCCGTGTGCCGAGTCAAACAAGACAATAATTAAGGGACGGAGGGAGTACTAGAAAAGAGAAGAAAAAACTAAAACTCGACTACATCAAGATTCATCACAAAAGTCCAGCAATTATAACAGAAGAAAGGCTTGCAAATACATTTCCAATAGATAAATGTTTTCAAAACAGCTATCCCCATTTGGAGCGAGGACTTTCAAGGAACCTCATCCTAGCTTCCATAAGAATATTAGAGTCAATTTATGGAAGCACAACCAACCAACCTTGTACCTCTGTAAAGCATTATAGTTGGAGAGTCAACTAGAAGAGGAAAATTTTTCCTCTCAATAATCCTTGTATTTTGAGTAATATAGTGGATTATTACCTCATGAGCTTAGAGGGCTGTGAGGGATGGATGTAGAATAAAATTGATCAGAACGATCTTAAAAATCCTTGTCTCATTATCTTTCTATCCCTTAAAACTCTTTTATAACTCCTTTATTTAACATAACTGTTTTATTATTAGTTTGTTATTCAAATAGCTAACACATCATCAATTCATTGTTACTAATAAGCCATATCTAAAACAAGATCATAACTTGTATTAGAACATTTTCTAATCACTAATCAAACCTATATTTTCCATTGTACATAACTTTTTAACCTACTACCAAAAATAATTGTTTCTTCTAAAATTGCTTAACTGTTTGACAAAATAATTAACTGTTTTAACAAATCTCTTTGTTTAACCGTGTAACTTATCTAGTGATTAATTATCCTTGTGAAACGGACCTCTCAACTACTCTTACTCGTATACCCCTAAACTATTGAAATATTATAATAATACCTATCTATACTTGTATACAAGTACATGTAATCTTTAAGAAATCAAGTTACCCCAAACACATGCAATAACCCGTAGTAGACCTCTTATCTCAAGGAGATCATGTCCTTTATCCTCGTATGCCCATTATAACGATTTAACACGCCTTGCCCCAGAGCTCTCTTAAGATATCAAAGAATTTTAATAGCATCCTCCCAATGAATACTCCATAGAGAGGACATGAAGTGACTTACTACACTAACCCACAAAATCGGGTAACAGCAAGATAGTTCAACTTTCCAACAAGCCGATGATACCTCTCTGGTAAGTAAATTTCTCGCCCACCTTCAACTGTATGTTTTACATTTGGATCCATGCTTCCTTCGGCAAGTCAAGAACATACTTCCTTTGAGACAAAAAGATGCCTTAATTGCAACTAGTAACCTCAATTCCCAAAAAATACCTAAAGTTGCCTAAGTCCTTAGTTTGAAATTTCTCCGGAAGTAACCCTTTTAGTGTGCTAATACCTCTCAATTCCCAAAAAATACCTAAAGTTGCCTAAGTCCTTAGTTTGAAATTTCTCCGGAAGTAACCCTTTTAGTGTGCTAATACCTGCACTATCACTACCACAATATCATCCACGTATACAACCAACAAAATAATACTTGTTGGACCGAAAGATCACTATGACACCTCGTTAGTCCAAATTCTACGACCACCTCAATGAATCTCCCAAACCACGCATGTGGTGACTGTTTTAATTCATACAAAGACCTCTTTAATTTGTAAGCCATCCCAAACTCCCCCTGAGCAGCAAACTCTGGAGGTTGCTCTATGCAAATCTCTTCCTGTAAGTCACCATGAAGGAATGTAAAAAGTTTAGAGACAAAATATCAGATTAGTCTATCTCATACTACTCTCCCATGTGCGGAGCATACCCGTTAGCAACATGGTGAGCCTTAAGGCCAGCCAAAGAATCCGTTGGATTTACCTCAACTGTGTAGACCCATTTACACCCAACCGCACGTTTACCGACCGAAAACGGAACTAAATCCCAAGTGTGATTGTGCTTAAGAGCACCTATCTCCTCGCTCATAGCTGTCCTCCAGCCACGGTAACCATGATTCAGACATAGAGTTAGGAATGTAATAAGACTTAAGGAGACAAACAAAAGCACATAACTGAGTAGATAAGTCATTATAGCTGAGCCATTATAGGTGATAAAGTTAGAAATGGAGTGTAGAGTACAGCCACATTTACCTTTCCTAAGAGCAATTGGAATGTCGAGATCAGAAGACAACTCATTAGTTTTTAGACGAGGCAACAATTGGACTAAATCAATAAGAGCGGATGCAGAAGGAGCAATTCCTTAAGGGCATGATCGACGAGTATACAGAATACGAGGTCGATGAACTTGCAGAACACTGGACTCCACAACTCGGTAAATGAGAAAGTCATCTTCAGAGTCCGAATCAAGAGTCCGAATCAACGGGAAACATATGGAAGATAAAATGGTACTAGCTCGTGAAAAGTAACATCAGCCAAAACCAAATAGCAATTACAATGATATCCTCTTTGAGTATAAGAATAACCAAAGAATATACTCTAACTTGGTGACACTAGGACGATGATCACGAACAAAACAAACACAACCAAATATCTTAGGAGACAGAGAGTATATGACTAGGATGGAAAATAAGACTCGATGTGGAATCTCTCTTTGAAGAACAGAAGAAAGCTCCTGATCAATGAGATGACAAGCAATTAATACAGCACCGACCCAAAATATTTTAGCCACGTGCATCTGAAATGAGACAACTCAGGCAACTTCTATTAAATGATGGTTCTTTCTTTAAGCAACTCTGTTTGCTGAGGTGTATCTATGCACGATGATTGATGAAGCATGCCACTCGCGGCCATGAATTTAGAATAAATAGCAAAAAAAATATTCATCGGTGCACACCAAATTGAGTTTTAATTTCAGTACAAAAGTAGAAAGAATATCATATAACTTCGAATGATTTTTCATTTAATAAACCTAAGTAACGCGGGAATAATAATCTACAAACGAGACAAAAATACCGATAACCTAACTTAGAAACAACTGGACAAGGCCCCCAAATGTCTGAATGGGCTACATCAAATGGAGCATAAGCCCTTTTATTAACTCTAGGAAAATAAGAAATGCGATGACGCTTCGCAAACTGATAGGCGTCGCACTCGATGTTTGACAAATATGAGAGATCAGGACACAACTTCTTAAGGCTTGACATAGACGGATGACCAAATCGATGACAATGAATCCGGAATGGAGAAACAGAATAAACACTAGAGCAGACAACAGGTGTAGATGCAATCTCAAAGATATAAAGTCCTCTTGTTTCCTGCCCTCTGTCACTAATCCTTTTCGTCGCACGATCAGAAAAGACACAATAAGATGGAAAAAATGACACATCACAATTATGATCCCGAGTAAATTTGCTAATGGATAAAAGATTAAAAGAAAAACCAGGAATATATAAGACATAAGTCAAGGAGAGCGGGTTTGAGGCGAATATCACCACTCCCCTTAATAGGGGCAACACAACCATTTGATAATGTGACACTAGGTGACGTACAGGTAGAATTAAACAAAGAAAAGTTACCTCTATTCCCAATCATATCATATCATCAGAGAGGCACCCAAGTCAATGACCCATTGACACTGAGAAGAAGAAACACATGCATTGGCTTACCTGTTTGAATAAAAGTAGTAGTGGAGGAAGGGGACAACTATAAAAGTAGCAGTGGAGGAAGAGGACGACTGACTGGAACTTGTGTATAATGTGCAAATTCATCATCTGTCATTACCACCATCTTACCCTCTGAAGGTTGGGGTGGTTGGGAGGCATGTTCAGTGTTGGAGGCAACATGCGCAAATTGATCTCCAAAATTTCCCATGCAACTTACAACAACTACGGATCATGTGACCACCACGGCCACTCCGACCACTATCACCGCCTCTTTACCACCTCGTCCACCACTCTGGTATGATTGCTATCCGTAGGATGTCTGACCCACAAGAGCAAACGATTCACTAACACTACTACCACCTGTTATAGACTCTAGAGAGGCACTATGAACACGAGAAAACGCATCATGAAGAGTGCCAATATCAAAACTAGATAAAATTTGTGACTGTGCAGTCTCACGCCTCAACCCGGCAAGAAACCCAAGAATAATAAGCTGCTCCCGTTGTGTGTCCATCACTTAACGGTAATAAAGAACTCCACTCTGCTGCAATTATCTTATAATCAGCAAAGTACTAAGTCACCGTACAGTCTCGATGATCATGCCGAAACAATGCACATGACAAATCATATTCGATTCATGTTGTTCTTGTCTCCATATAATACTGCTAGGTATTCCCGAGCTCTCAAACAGTGGACGTATGTGCCACCAACTCAGCTATATCGTCATCCATAGAGTTCATGAGATTCCAGTACACCTCAGCATCTTCATCGATCCAAGACGAGTCATCCTTCTTGTCTGTTGTGAGATTATCCCCTTTCTTCAAGCCCTTAAAACACGTCTCAATGATCCGTCGCCACATCACATAATTTTTACCATTCAACTTCTTGTTTGTAATTTTATTACTAGTTGAAATCACCTCTGAAATTCCTTTCTTAGACTCTCTAGACTCCATTGCAACACAAAGCATGCGTAATGCGACAATTTCGAGACAAAAGTAACACAAACAGCCTAAAGGAAGAGCCAAAACGACCAAAAATCACCTCAATTCTTTAAATCAAGACCAGAAACAGGATGGGCTATCACTGGCGAACCAACCTGTGAATGTCTGGTGACCTACTCCGGCGACTTTTCGACTTTGGGCGACGGCTATGGCATAGGTAAGGTCACCTCCCTTGGACAACAACAGCTACCAACTCAATTTAGGGCTATGGAACTGATTCTGGCAAAAACTCTAATTCATCTGGTATACTCCATGTACGTATTCTGTAGCTTGTAAGAGCACTTTTGAGTAGATTAATGACAATTGATCTTGCCCTAACGTTTATCTTCGTCTAGTGGAGTGAGTTTAAATCACTGATTAAAAGACAATGATTGTCATAGAGAAAATCAAAGCATTTGGCATTTGGATAGTGTCCTATCAATAAGTCATAACTATATGCAAGTAATTTGGACATCTACGATAAATTTATGATATGTTTTTTACAAGTACAGTTTTTGATATATCACACCTTATTTTCCGAGACTCTGAAGATAACAGAATTTACTCCAGAAAGACTTGAATCCGGTCGCCCATTGAGTCATTAAAATCTAGCAAGAGCTTTCCTCCCATTTCTGAGGTTGCATCTTCTAACAGTGCCTTGATGTTTACCCCTCCCAAAGCTGTATACAGCGGAAAGATGTTCTGATATCAACAAAGGGCAAGTTTCAAGTGCAAGCTCAACTACATCTAGCTTCTTAAAAACAATCCATACCTGGGACTATATTTGTGATGCCTTCCAGAAACCCAGCCTGAGAAATAGCAAGAGCTCATTTTATTAATGTAGGTATATCAAAAATATCAGTGAAAAATTAAATAAAGCCACGGTATAAGCACCAACAAGTTCCACATCCGGCTACTGTCATATTATTGGGGATGGATCCCAAAATCTATACCCTAACATACCAGCCCATGCCAGCTAATCGCGCTTCATGACAACCGGTGGGCGATACCAACTCGTACCATATCATAGCAGGTTGATTTATTTTCCATATTCTATGTTCATTTGGTTTAGATGATATTGCTTCTTTTTTTGTAATCAGCTATACTAGTGAGAATGGTAAGGGGTGTGTGTGTGTGGATGTGTGTGTGTGGGTGGGTGTGTGTGTGTGCGTGTAAGAATTCTTGTTTAGATACTATACATTTCTTTCTTTACAATTCAATCGCAAGCAGTTGAAGCAAAGGATATGTTGGCGTTGAGTTGTACAGTATATTTATTAAGATATGTTAGAACCACTATCCCACATGACTAAATAAATAAGAAATGACTAGTATACAGGCTTCAGGGGCTACTCCACCTAGCACCAAATGGTTTTAAGATGGAACCTGGATATCTAGCCAAGGCCAGGCCCACCCCCGCACACGGGCTCCTCTAAGGCTCTAACCCTATCTAATTCTCTTGCATGGTATTAGAGCAGGTTGATCAAGGTGTGCCCACTACTCTCTTTGTTATTTCTTCTTCTACTTGTACCCTCTATCTATCTACTATCTCAGTTTAAAGTCCATGTGCTCCACCTTTCACCTCTTATCTCTCAGAAGACCTACAGCCATCTTCTTCGCTCGGTCTCCGAGTCTCACCTAAGGAGGCGTGTCCTCTACCACTATCCTACATCGGCTAAATAACTAAACATTTACTTGTATATGATTTGAGGAGCTACTCCATCTTATTATAACAATTGGTTTTAGGATGGAAACTGCAATAAAATCATATCTCGTCCGGGTCATGCCCACGCCCCCACTCGGGCTTCTCTCACCCTATCTAATACTCTTACAGAAATAGGCCCCACAGAAGTGGAGGTTGTGAGCTTGGAACCAAACCTTCCTTCCATGTTCAATGAATAGAGGCAGTTTAGGTTAGATTTACCCTCGTCATTCTCCACCACACCACCTTCATTAATTATCGACCCTGTCTCTGCTTAGTTTCTAGTAGTATTAGCAGATGTATAATACATGCATACATGCATACAAACACACACGCATATAAACGCACACATACATAGAGACAGACAGACAAACAAAGTTATGTTTCCGACCTGCCTAAATCGTAAATTTTTTAGGGGATATGATCTCATGTCCGGTCTTGTATTTGCATCCATGGGACAAAGTTGACAAAAGTTGAAACCGATTGGGAGAATAGCCAATAATTACATGCATAATATGCCTTAAACCGAAACTATAGACAGTATGGATGATTGATCAGAATGGATTATGACTGGAAGATAAAATGGACCTATAATCTTTTGAACTAAGAGTGAAGAAATTGTTGGACAGGTGATATAAGTAAATAAATTAAGATAGTAGTTGTAAAGGATCAATGACATACAGGAATCCGAATATCAAGTTTTTCAAATCCATCCCGCCCAATAATTTTGACTCTCAAGGTCCGAGACCAGATCCCTGAAAAGGGACCCCTTGAACCATCTGCACCATAGCCATTGTACACGTCAGGACTTATCACTTCCACCACAGGATCTGCTGGACTTTGGGCTCTCTGCTCTGTATCATCTTGATCTGTCCGCTGGATACTATACACATTGCTGCTAGCTGAGAAACAAACCTACTCTTTAAAGAGATAAGCCGAACAAAGTCAAACAAATAATAGGCTATAACAGTTAAAAGGAAAACTGGAAAATGGACCTCTCACTTACACAACTCTCTTGCAAATTAAATCTTTTTCCTAGGCAATCAAAATTTTAATAGATAAGAGTGTGATACAATTATGCTGATTGAAAAGCAACTGAATGGAAATATTACATACAACAAGTCAACTTTTCAAGGACTTGCGTAATACGCACAAATATGGCTGCTTCAGTTACTCAATACTCAAAAGTTGTCCCGAGACAATGCTGATTTAGATTTTTTCTTTCTTTTTAAATAATAAAAGAAAGAGATTATTAAGAAGAGTATAGAGAGAAGGACAAGATGCTTGCTAAGGAAAGAAATTGAAACACATAGCAGAAGCCCTAACTTAGCACCGCATTCCAGCCCCTACTCAAACATCCACTGGAACGCCTCTAACATGCCCTGTGCAGAAACCCACAATGACAACGATCCTCGAGAATGGAAAACGGCAAAGGACGCCCATGAAAAGTTCCTGGTATTTCACTCCTTCAATAGCCACCACAAAGTCAACACACTTTACATTGCTACAACACGAGTTGTTGGCCACCTTTTTGCATGCCCACGACGAGCACCATTTCTTACCAGGGCCTCGAAATCATGTGCGGGCAGCCCGCCAATGTCAACAATGCCTGTGCTTTGTGCTGCCTTTGATCACTACCTTGCTGTGCTGAATGTCTTTAACTGACAGCCTTGTCGATATGCTACTTCTGAGAAGGCTAGCTTGCCTTATAGTCAGTGGGTGACAGACCCTTGCCTGCCAGCCCTTCTGTAATGAACCAACATTGTTGTCGAGCGTCACGTCGACAAAGGCCAGGACATGCGTCCGATTACTGCAGGTGCCTTGCCCACTGCCCAATGTAGCTTCTCACAACAATATCAACTACCCATAAATAAAGTTGCTTGGCTTGACGTGCTGCTTCTACTTTAGTTAGGTAGCTTTAGTTTAGTTTTTATGCATTGTAAGCTTTGAGGAGCATGTTCCTTGGCAGTATGTATGACTTCTAGACCAGTCCCCATAATAGCACACTTAGATTAGTGCTTTATTAGCTTTTTCCTTTGCTTAGCTCTAGCTTGTAATCTTTGACGATGGTGCAATAGAATTATTTGCTTTCGCATTCAACTGTTGGCTTGTTGTGTTGTTATTTACATTTGCAAACCGTATAAGCTGGGCGTTGCCCTTTGTGCAGGGCCTCGCAGCGCACAAGATGCGCACTCGTTACGATTAATTTCCCGTTGTGTCTAAAAGAACTCGAAGCTAGTATGGTTTCTTTGAGAGCACTGGGCGTGTCCCGTCTCTTATCAACAAGGTTGAAACACTGGAGGCAAAGTTCAATGCTACGGAAACTAGGTTGTTGATGGACGACATCATGCTGAGATGGAAGATGTCAAGCCGAGATTGGCCGTCGTTTCTCGGGCTGTGGCTGATGGTCCAGTGGGTAAGGCAGAGCGCACACGACCTAAGGTGTTGGAACAAAGTTATTTGAGAGAAATCCAAATTGTGGTGGAGTCAGGTGTAGAATAGCCCAACGTCATATTGTTATTGATATTTGGGAGGATCTAAAGAAGGAACTCTGAATTCAGGTCTTTCCCGAAAATGTCGGCTATGATGCAAAGGAGCGTCTTGACAACCTTGCCTAGATCAATCAGGTACTTCCTTGGTCGTTTAGTTGCCTTGATGCTAGACATAGGAGACATACTTGAAGCCAACTTGTTCTTTTAAATGGAAGGGTTGAAGCCAGGAACTCGAGAAGAACTCAATCGCCGCCGTGTGAATGATTTGGCATAAACTATGGCTACTGCAGATGAGTCACCCGGATTCGGTTTTGGTGACAGCTGAGACAGGAAGTCTGGCAATCGAAAGACCAAGAATGGCTCTTCATTTGCAGCTAATTCAAGTGAAAACGGGACAGCAAGGTAGGAGACAAAAAAACGATATGGCGTCGGAGAGTAGCAACAGTAATCCTTCTAGCAGGTTGAGCAAGAATGGTTGTTTCTAGTGCGACTGCTGCATCGATATGGAAATGCCCGATGAAGAGTGCACTCAACCTTACTGAAGCAGTTCTTTGCAAAAAATGGAGCAGCTTCAAGCGGGAGAGTCCAATGGAAAAGAGAAGGCTAAGGTAGAATGCTAGATAAGGAAGAGCATGATTATGATGATGAATCTTTGGGTGTCGTTCAATTACATCCCTGTGCTATTCAGTTGTTGGAACCAACACAAGACTAGGAAGCTAAGTGCTAGAGTAGGGGGCTAAGCTTGAGGGGAAGGTTGACCGCTGAGCTAGCTATAAGCTGAGCATCCAAGTGGATGAGAGGCAATATGACTAGGGGAATGGAACCAAACCAAAAAAATAATAATAATAACATTGGACATTTGCTCAAAGGGAGGCCTTTTGTGCCTTGGTTGATAGTGGAACGTCTTACGCAGAATAATATTGTTGTTAGAGGAGACGAGGTGCATCAAGTTGTTCTTGGTGCGTCCAAGGGTGTGCTTATAAAGATCATTTCTTTTGAGGGCCAAGTTGATTTTTATGTTGTAGGAATGGACTTCACAACTGTTTTAGGGGTAGCACTCCTGCAGGATAGACAAGCAGTTATAGTACCTCATTTGAATGTGGGGTATATTTGTGGTTTGTGGCCTCAGCTTAGAGCAAGTCAGAAAGGTAATGCAACATGTGGTCCAAACGGGAAGACCAGCTAGTCCAAGAATTGCACGGGTGATGAGGTCGACATACTTGTTCAACGGCAGTTGCTTGGACAGCAATGGTATCTGCAATCGCCGTGAAAGTGGCCTTGAAACAATTCAATCATCTAAGCGTCAAGATGACACTCAGTCAATGGTTACCCATGCGGTGGGTACTTTGTGTTCAAAGCCATATTCAGATTCAGTCTATCAACGATAGCTAAGATGGGTTGGGGATTTCAACTTCTAAAGATTTCACAGGTTCAAAATGTTTGATTAGGAGTCAATAGCTGAACTGAGGGAGAATGGTATGGGTGACTTCTTGGCAGATTGGTCGACAAGGGCGTCAACTAAACAAGTGGGGAAGAAAGTCATGAACCGCCTGCCTCGCATACGTGCGACGAGCGTTGTTGCTACCCAAGGCCTCGATATCATATGCGGACAATCTGCCAATGTCAATAATGCCTCTCTCTGCCGAGTGATGCACGTTGCTGCCTTCCTATGCAGGATGTCATTACCAACCAGCCGCTGTGCTACTGTGTGTGTGTGCTAGCTTGCCTTGCAGTCAAGCTGTGACACACCATTGCCTTCCAGCCCCTCTACAATGCACCAAGATTGCTGTCAAGTATCAAGTAAACATAGGCCACGCCACGCATCCGGTTTCCGGTCATGCCTTGCCAGCCAAGCCGTCGGAGAGTTCTAGGGGTTTTCCAAATGCGCTTACTCTTTTACAGATTTTATAGACAAGTTCAAGTGTTAAGATCAATCTTGCCAAATGTGGTTGTCCCCAGGATTTTGGAAGATACGCAAGATTTGTGGGGTATGAGACTCTTTCTTGGCCTTTGTCTTATCTTGGGGTACCTCTTGGTGCTAATCCTCGTGTGTCCTCTTGTGGTCCAGTGGTGGAGCGTGTTTCCAAGTGCCTTGACGGCTAGAAACGTGCTTTCTTTTCTTTTAGAGGGAGGATCACCTTTAATCAGTTGTGTCTCGTGACTATTCCTTATACTTCCTGTCTCTTTTCAGGAACCTTGTTAGTATAGCTAATCAATTTTAAGGGATTATGAGAAAGTTCTTGGCGGAAGGGATTGAGGATACGGGTAAAGATCATTGGTGCCTTGAGATATGGTATGTAGGCCTGCCAAAAAGGAGCGTGGTATCTGTATGGGTAATGTTGTTAGATGCGACATCTCCTTGGCAGTTAAGTGGCTATGGCGCTTTCCCCATCAACCGCAGTGGCATTGTTATTATATAACTTTACCACAAATCATTTGGGTGGATTGCTAGATGCGGACCTCTATGACTAATAGAAGTCCTTGGGCAATGCTATCCATTCTTTTACCCCTGGTCAAATTTAAGGTTGGGAATCGGATTCATATTCATTTTCGATGCTTGGTTGCGGGATTCTTCTGGACTTCATTTCCTCAACTTTTCAGATTATCTGTAGCTCATGATCCTCCTATTTCAAGTTTTTTCGTGAAGAGGGGTCAGAATTGTCATCAGATTTCATTTCTTCAGAAATTTAAGAGATAAGGAAGCTAAGGAGTTGGTATCTTGCTAACTTCTCGGATATCTCAATCTTGGTCGTGGGCTTTCGATCCTTTTGGATCCTTCTGGCATGTTTTTTCTTATAAGTCCTTGGCTTACTTGACCCAAGCACCGGTTCCTTGAGCTTCCTCTTGCTCCTTCCATGTGGAAAGCGCTGGTGTGTGATGTGTATAAGAGTTCAGAGTCTCATGACCACCTTTTTCTTCATTGCTCTAGGGCCGGCTATACTGTGAGATCTTCTCTTGATCGATTTTAGAGGCTTTACTAGAGGTAAGAACAGAGCTACCTTGTGGCAGTGTGGGATATTTATCAGTCTCTGGTTCATTTGGACGGAGAGAAATTCTTGTGTTTTTTAGGATCAACACTTGTCGAAAGCTCTCTTATGGGATAGGGTGGCCTTTCTTGCTTCACTTTGGGCAAGTGCGCAGGGTGCTTTTCATGGAGTGCCCATATCTGTTATTCAGCGGTACAGGACAGCTCCTTTATTTTGATTTGGCTTTTCTATATTCTTATTTTGTTCTTTTATTTAGATGAATTTCTCATCCATCTTGCCTGTATTCTTTCTTCTTTCTATCTCTAAAAAAAATCGCTGTCGCTTTTTATGCACTGTAAGCCTTGAGGAACATGTTCCCTTGGTAGAGTCACTAATCCCAATGTTAGTTCTTGTTTTGTAGCTTTAGCTCCAAGTCCTACTATTTGGGGGACTTGATTGATTCACTTGCAGTCATACCCAATTGCCTTTAATAGCAAACATTATTCAGTGTATTGTTATTTGTTAGTGATTCAATCTGCCTGGCTGTAGCTTGTAATCTTTAATGACGGTGCAATAATTTAACATTCAATTTCTGGCCTGTTGCGTTATTCACCTTTGCAAACGCATTATCCGGGCTTTGCCCTTTGTGTTGGCCTCGTGGCTCAGAAGACGGGCAGGAGATTCGTGCCCGCCTCGTGACACATCCTATCCCTCCCAAAAGTCCATAAGGAGAAAGCTATGAGCAGATGAAGGTCAGGGCCATTGTTTCAACGCTCTCCACAACCTCCAAGCTACAAGGCAATGAAGAAAAAGGTGGTCATGAGTCTCACTGGCATTGCTGCAATAAAAACACATCTCGAAGAAAGCCTTGTGGGGCCTGCATTTGTGTCTCAACTCTCAATTCATTAGACAAAAGCTTTCATTTCAAAAGGGACCTTAATTTCCCGAACAAAAGGAGCCAAAGTGAATGGGGCTCTAGCCAATGCCTGATGAAAGATGTGATGAGAATAATACATTTAAGTAGTTATGGGCTTGCTATGTATTGGGCCGCGGAATATATAGTATATATATTCGGCAGGCATCTAGTATTGAGTACGAACAATAATACAAGATACAAACATTTTGAATTCCTCACTTTCTCTGCCTGATTTCTCTCTTCTTCTTTCTTCTTTAATTATTCAATCACAAAAGACTTGTTTGGTAAAAATACGAGTAGAATCTAGACACGAAACTCGCCTTATCAAGTACATCAGAGGGGGAATGACGAGAAAGAAGAAACTCTAGCAGAACTGCTACCTCCTTCACTTTCCTATCATTAAAAGATTGTCGAAGAGATACAAATTCTAGGAAAAAGAACCACCCTCCCAAACCAAAGTAGAAGCATCATGTAGAGAGGATGTTCTGAAAATGGGAGGAAATGAGATGCAGCGCCTCCCTTCCCCCAAAAAAGAAAAATAATAATAATAAAGAAGAAAAAAAAGACATAAATGTAAGTGGTATGGAGCGAGGACCAGTTTTCTTTCTCCTTTTGCCTTTTTAATTTCATTTGACAGGGTCAAGACTGCAGGTTACAGAAACACGTAGCGCAAAATCGAGAAACGCAAATTCTGGAGAGAACTACTTTCGCCAGTGCTTCTGTTAACAGCTTCCTGAAAAAAGGTAGCTAGACTCACAAGGCTGTTTGTCCCTTCTTTATCAGAAGAACAGCTCCTTCCCTCCAATTTTGGTGTACTTAGGGGAAGGCAAACATTGATACTTACCCACAGAATCCTAACTGCCCAGTGGTTTATACTAATGAAGTGAAGCTGCCTCTTGAGGCCTCAATTGGGAAATTATTACTGGAATAATCTCCAAGAAGCCCTTGCAGCGATGTTTAATAAGCAGAAATGTCACTCACCATTCTGCCAAGAAGATTGACTGCTCCTCGCTGCATACCGCTTCTCTTCTTCATAATAATCATTGAAGCCCAATATTTCTTTAATTTCTTCGAATGATGGCATGCTCCCAGGAGGAGGTATACGGCCTCCTCTAATCGCTGTCAACGAATCCTGCAAAAAGTATGCAAACGTTACTAAACATTCAACCAGCTGTACAATTTTAGAATCTAAAGAAAGAAGTCCACGAAGAAGAGTAATAGCATAAACTCCGATGAGATTCATATCACAGATATTTCAAACATCTAATTCTAGAAGATATGGAGTACGGATTCAGACTATTCACTGTTGAGTCTGTACCAGGCAAAGCAGGAATATCAATGTTGCCCATTCTCACTGATTAAAAAACCCTGGACAGATCTCAGCAATTACTGATTCTATTAGTTGGCTTTTGGAGTCCTTGTCTGATTGATAGTTTTGAGAGCAGTTTTCACTACTTCTAACAGGGAAAGTCTTGGGGTTATTACACTAGTTTGAGGATATTTTCTCAAGTTCAACTCATAGTTTCAGTGTTGGGTTATACAAGAAAGGAGCAAGTTCTTAATTCAGTTTCAATCTTATGCTTCTGTGAGTGCCGATAAGTGTGGGGGTATTCAACTAATCATGGATTTTAATCTATTGATTCATATAAAGAGTGTCAGCCTCTTTTGGCTTATATGCATGCTTCTTTACCCTCTTCTCTCTTTCTAACATAGTATCTTCGCAACATTGGACTTTAGCCTTCTTCTTTTCCCATGTTCTACCTCCCCTTCTTTGTCACTCCTTTTCCTTCCACTTTACCTAATAAACCCGTTTATTTATATTTTCACTTGGGGGATGGGTTGTCATGGAACATTCTTATCTCATGCAGTAGGGTGGGACAGAGGTGGAGGGTCTGAACTTGGTGGCAGAAAAGGATTTATGTAGCCGAACACAAGTATTGGGACGAAGGAAGAGTTGAGTAGTGGGGTGGGTCGCACATGGTCTTTTTTGCACAATTGGGTGGTGTTTACCTCTATATAGTGGCTCACCTGAGCCTTCCGACAAAGAACCCCTCATAATCCACCCAAGCCTCACACCACACCATTCAGAATCATCAAAATCAAGATAAAACTCATGGCCGAGTTTTCTCAAACATCAAGTCACACCACACCATTCAGAATCATCAAAATCAAGATAAAACTCATGGCCGAGTTTTCTCAAACATCAAGGAGAATGGTGAGATGCACACCAACTACTCTTAACAAAATATTTCATGGTCGAACTTTCTTACAACCCAACGAGAATGATGCAGGAGCAATTAAGATATTTATTTATGTTCATGTTTAAGTATTTCTTGCTATTTTGTATTTTGAAGTAGTATGGGGTACTTTAGTAGGGTCATATAAATAGGGTTTTGCTTGTTAGGTCCATAGATCAATGTAACCTCTCAGTGTAATTTAGGTTGGATTAATAAATTTTAGGTTTCTGTTTGGTTAATTTTAACTGTGTATCACTTTCAAATTGCTATTCGACTTTAACCGCTGGATGTTAAAGTGGTTCTGCATCACATGGTACAAGGAATGCTGGACAAACGTGAATGTGGGCCCCTTTCCAATTATCAAGATATAGCACTTCCGACCTTCAATCTAAAGAAAGTGATCTTTACCTCCCAACAAGAAGCGGGCCCACTTCCAACTATCAAGGCGCTACTGGGTCTGGGAAGTGACAGCCAGTCACAGCCTTAGGATTCTGCCTGAGAGGCATCCCTAGATACGATAAAGGCCGAGAAAGAAGATCACACCTGACCAAGTAAGCATAACTAGCAATCACACACTGCCACATTGGCCTCTGCAACCACACTTCCACAAGCTAATTTTAAGACCAATAATAGGCCAGATAAAGCTGAAGAACTGAAAGTGAATCCTTAACGCAACTACCCCTGCTGACAATGAAAAAGTAGTATAATCACTCATCAGGAAACTACCAATGAGAAACTCTCACATCCTCTACCCGTGGTAAGACTCAAAAAACCAATCACCTCACTTATAAGAAAAAGATTGGGAATATACAATGATTCTACCCAGTCTCTAGAGAAGTATACCATGTATTGATGTAATGTTACTGACATCCATCAAGCAAAAAGTTCAACGTTTTTCTGCAAGACGGGTAACATGATTTATGATATAATAACTCATCCTAGACTAAAAAGAAAAGGAAATTTTATAGGAACTTCCAGTAGAGCCTGAAGAGTAAACAGGAATCAAATTTGATGGAGCTGACACTTCTCCACCAGGACTTGCTGTGCTGCAAGTTTACGAAAGAAGGGATAATTAGAGAAATCCTGGAAGAGAATGAGACCGCAAGTAATTTCATTTGTTCGTCTAGTTTTGCCATTCACTGTTACTTAAAATATCAGAAAGTTGCTTCTGATCAATTCAATCAAAGTCTCAGGAATATTTTACATTAGTCAAGAGGGTGATTTGAGAAGTAATGTCCTAGTTCAGAGAGCTACAAGCCTGGAACAATAAAGATTTGTCTTTCAGGTTTACTGTTATGTGCTTAGACTTGTTTCGAGAGGAAAGGCCGTATTTTCTTCTCAATCCTTCAACATTGCTACTCTTTAACTTGGTAAGTCAATCGACTTTCACAATTTTCGTCTCGTTCCCTTGGCTACTTTCCCATTTCTGTTACATTCCAGCGTCACAAACAGTGATGGCAACGTTTGGGGTAAATGGGAATCGTGTCCCACCCATCCCTAATATGACGGTAATGGGAATTGAATAAATGGGAATGGGATGGGATGGGAACGGGACAGCGTTTCCCTCAGGGAATGTGATCGGAACTGGAAAGCCGTGCTTCATCCCATTTATACCCCCACCCAGTTTATATTATACTCCCTCCGTTCTAGGCAAAGAGTCCACTTTTGACTTTTTTTAGGTCAACTTAATTAAAGTTTGATCGATAATTTACATAAATTTATTTGTTTTTACAAAGTTATGAAAGTTGTAATCCATAGTATTATTGATGCAATTTTTAATTAATGAGATTTTATTTCCTAAAACATAAGTATAGTATGTAAAAATTTAATTTGATTTAGTCACATGTTGACTTTTAAAAATGGAAAGTGGACTATTTGCCGGGAATAGAGGGGATATATATATATATACTCCTTCTGTCCCGGATAAATGTTCCTAGTAGATAAAACACAGGAATTAAGAAACATAATTAATGATGTGCTGTAAAATGTGTTCTGACAATAATACTCATGCACATTAATTGAGTTCAATTATTTTAAATAATTAAGTTGCTTTGGGACGAGTTATATTAAATGAAACTTTAAGGGTATATTGGGAAAAATGATAGAAAATAGGTAGATTAAAAGTCTTTAGGAACATTAGTTGAGACATCCAAAAATAGAAAGTAGGAACACTTATCCGGGACGGATGGAGTATATATATACTCTCTCCATCCCAAAACAATAGTCCCATTTCCCTAATGGAAAGTCATCTTAAGACTATCAAATCACTATGTACCATACATGTATTATGTCTTAGGTAATGAAATTTCAATCATAGATACAATATAAGATTACTATCAATAACAATTTTTAGAATTTCGCAAGGATTATTTAATTTTTAATAGATCTTTGATCAAAGCTTAATTAAATTAATCAAAAAAAATCGAAGCGGGACTATTTTTTTAGGACAGAGGGAGTAGAATTTAACTTAGAAGGATCTTAAAGGGTTCAATAGTCGGCCAATCCCTTTAAACAATGAGCAAATTTTGATGACGATTTTGATTTTTGAATTTGTAATAGGCTTAATTTGTTTAAGTAATAGTTGAGTTATTAGGTCATATTATTTTTCTTGATGTCTAACTTGGTTTGGAGTGGAATAGTAATTAGGTCTTATTTATATTAAAATAGTTGAATGTGAGAAAAAGTAATATCTTTCTTACTCCACTAAGTATACTTATATAACTCTTTTTTAAGTAAATCGGAATGAGGTTAAGTAGGGTGGGAACGGGAACGAAAAATTATGATGAAACGGAAATGGGATTGCCATTAGTTATCCCATCACGGGAACGGGAATGAAAAATTATAACGGGCCGGGAATGGGAATGGTAAACCTCATCATATCCTGTCCATTGCCATCACTAATCACAAATGCTGCCTTTATAACATAGAATGGAAAAGGGTGGAAGAGCAAGGTTCAACCATCCTAGTTACAGTGCAGTGCAACCATGTTTGTAAAGGTTAACCATGACTTTACACATCTTTATTGTACTTAACGAACAAACACAACACAAGTTTATGAAATTACATACGCACCGATGTCAGAAACTTGGTACTCTCTTTACAAAGCCAACTTTTGGGAATCAAAATGGCATCACCTTATAAAATTTGCATATGCTGCAACAAGATTTGATGTATACTAGGGCTTTAACCTTCATAACAATACAATAGTCATTTTGGCCTTATTACAGCATTTTCTATGTCTGGTCAGGAAGGGTTATTTGTCATCAATAATTTAATTGCAGTAAAAAATACCAGACCATCCAAAATAAATTAAATGACATGTTGCATGCAATTTTATATTCTTTTTCTTAAACAGATGAATATCTGACCTGCATTGCACGAATGGAAACCCCCATCAAGGATAGAGGATAAGCAACAAGTTTATATCCAACATCCTCAAGTTCGAGAGGATTGAGTATTGGTGTTCTCCCTCCCCCTTCAAGCATATTGGCCTACACAGGAATCAAAGAGCTTGGTCAGTCCTTACGACTTCCAATGTCTAATTTCTCCAAATCCTAGCAAAGTTAGGGATTCAAGTTCAAAAGTAAGATCGAATAATCAATCAAAAAACTGATAAAAATAGCTACATATAGCACAGGGAAAAGAATACATCAAAATAACGTCGAAATGCATATTAAAGTGCTTATTAGGCACGGATATTCACTGTTTTATACATTTGTGAAAAATTTACCCTTTTTGAGTAATGCAAAGGCTAAAATACCCTGGACAAGTTACATCATTGAAAGATTGTATAGTATTGATGTAAAGATTGTATAGTTAATTTACTCCTCCCCTCTCTCTCTAAGATTGTATAGTTAATTTACTCACTCCCTCCCTCCCTCCTCTCTCTCTCTCTCTCTCTCTCTCTCTCTCTCTCAGGGGGGAGGGGGGTCCAAATCAAAGGTGAAGAAAGCAAACTCAATTCGGCATTGTCCCAATTTCAGCTACATGAATCCTTTTGCAGCATCCCGTTTGGTCCAACGCAACGTCATCAAACAAGCTACAGCCATCCTTCTTTATTATTGTCGTCTACGCTAGTTTTGATCTTCCTATACCTCTACTTCGGAGGTCGATAGCCTTACCATCAAACTTCCTAACTGGTGCACTTAATACTCTTTGTTGTACCATGTTAACTATGTGCTTCCCACCATAGTTACCATGCAAAGTAGTGCCTTCTTGCACCATAAGGTGGTGCCTTTAGGCACTATGTCCCACGATCATTACAAAGGACTGTGGGGCCCTTCATTGGACTTTCTCGAAGTGCTACCCATATAAGTTGCTCCTCACTTCCTCAGGCTAACATTTGGACCAAGGAAGTAGTTACATTACACCTTCGGAAAAAAGAAGGGGGTTGGGGGTATTCGTATTCTTTAATATGTCTGTTTGAGAGTTACATCAAAGTCGAGGGGTCTGGTAGAAACCTTTTATCATTCCCCTTCAAATGTTGGCGCGCAAGTCAGTGCTTTTCATCTCTCATGCGCATGTAACTACTTCCTTGGTCCAAATGATTCTAAGCCCCCCCCCCACCCTTTCTTATAAAAAAGGTAGCTTAACTTTGTTCATTTCCCAATTTACAAATTCTTCTAAGAAAATTTCCCAGCGAAAATTCTTTTCAGAGAGAGCTTCTTGTAGTGAGAAACCATGGTGGAGTGAGGATATGTGGTGCTAGCCTTAGAAGCAAGAAACCCTTCTGCCCTTCCCTTTTTCTGATTATCTCTTTCCTGTTTAAACGCTGTCAAAGCTCTTTTCTCTCCATCGTCTTTCGCATCTTGTAGTTGCATTAGTTCCACCTCACTAGAGGCCTATGGTAGTTTCCTCCACGACATCGATGAGTATGCCATGAACAATACCCCAGTGTGCCATTGTGACGCCTTGAACATAAAATGTGCACTAAGTTCACATGGTTTGAAGTGAATGAAGATCAAATACTTCATTCCTCCCGAGTTCGCATTGCTATTTCAGGTAGCTAGTGAACTCTGCATCTTTGATGATAACCTCCATGCCAAGTTTAGGCTTCCCCTTCACGAGTTCTTTGCTAGTGTCTTTTCTTACTATTAATATCCACCCTAATGCAGCTTCTCCTAACTCACAACTCAGAGCTGGCTTTGTAGTGCAAATGGGAAGGTTGCGGTGCCTTGCGCCACTAAGTGTGTTCGGAAATTGTTTTCTCCTACCTCCACTAGTGTAGATACTATGTCTTGAGTCGGTGTCTGCGGATTAAGATTTTCACAAGCAAGGCTAAGGTTGGGGGTAACTTGAAGATGAGGTTCTTGTTCCTCATCCATCCCCAACCATTCCTAATATTGGGGCTTTTCAAGTTAATGAACCTCCTCCTTTAACTAAACGATGATAACTACCTAAATGTCACGCCCCACACTATTTCAACAGGTGCTGGCTAGACGACCATACGAGAATGAGTCAAATGGTTCGGAATGATGTGGAGTACTCGTGCTAGAATAATCCGGAATTTTGTGGAGTCTTCCGGAGTCCTCTAGTTTGTCCTAGAGTACTCTGGAATATTCTAGAACTTGATCGAATTCTCTTGTACATAGTAGAGAATAGTGGAGTACTCTAGAATAGGTTAGAATACTAAGGAGAGGTAGAAATATGTTGGATTTGTATAGATCATTCTAGAAGCCTATGAGTCGAGGAAGTAGAACCCTATAAATAGGTGAGGCCTCATTTATAGCAAAGCACCTCAAAATTCAAGTAATAATACTTGTTTACTTCTTTGGTTTTTTTTAGAGTTCTCTTCTTTCCAACTTGGTGCCTTCAAATAGGTGTGAGTAGCCTAGCGGGTGGAATCGTCACACAATATAGAGTTGGTACTTGGGGGTAGTTGGCTAGGAAGAGTGGAGTAAGGCTGACTAAGACTAATGGGATTGACTTAGTGCCGCACAAATTGGGTAGAGTTGGGGCAAAAACTCTTAGTCCGTAACAGTTGGTATTAGAGCAAGGTTGATTCGTAATTGGGACAAGATAGCTCCGTCGAAGGATTGGCAAGATATCATTGACAAGGCCATAGTAGATTTGCGTGAAAAGCTGTCAGAGGCAAGAGTTACAGAGATGGAACGCAAGCTCAACTTGGTGTACGAAGTCTTGAAGGAGGATGAGGAAGTAATGACAGTTGCCGACAGGCTTGCGAGTCTAGATGGCAAGCTCTACGACACAATTAAGGGTCAAGATGACTTGAACCTAGACAAGATCGAAGTCACAATTGGGCGCGAGGTGGAACGACGAAGGCACCTCGCAATACAAGTGGTTGAGTTGAAGGCAGAAGTGCCGGTTTGTTGAAGAGATTTGACAAGGACGGCCAACCGGGTGGAGTAGCCATGCCAAGGAAGAAGGTTCCTAAGCCAAACACATATGATGGAGTGAGGGACAAACGAGTGATTGACAACTTCTTTTGGCACATGGAGCCCTACTTTGCAGGTTTAAACATTGTCGAGGAGGACGAGCGGGTTGAGACACCTGTGACGTACCTCATGGACACAACAGCCTTATAGTGGAGGAGACACTACACCAAACGTGGAAAGCGCAGTGTTAGGACATGGGATGAATTCAAGAGAGAACTCAAGCAAGAGTTCTACCCCGAGAGTGTGGAGGACTTAACCATGATCAGTTTGAGACGGCTAAGGCAAAAGGTAAGCATCAGGGAGTATGTTATGTCAAGGAGTACTTGACACTGATGCTAGAGGTCCTGAAATGCCAGAGGCAAAAATTATGCTTCTTTGTCGATAGGTTGCAAACGTGGTAGCAATAGTGCAACGTAGGCGCGAGCCAAGAGATTTGGCAACGGCTATGGGGATAACCGAGAGTTTAGACAATTTTTCTAAGGAGAGGCCAAAGTCACCAAGGAGGGATTGTGCAAGCAGGGGGAGACCGGAAGCATCTCCTGGGTCGCCAAGAGTAACAGATGACGAGCGTAGCGACAATGACCGAAGCTACTGCAAGCGATACAAGGGCAAGGATTATGGGAGATCATCCAAGCCAAACAAGGGAAATGATAGCCAGCTGTAAAGGGTAATGGGTCGAAGAAGTGCTTCCTATGCGATGGAAATCACATTGTCCGGTACTGCCCACACAAGAAGAAGCAGAGTTCCATGATCAAGACAATGGCAAAGGGAAGGCAGACACATCCAACAGCGAAAGACAGCAGCACATGAGTGCGGATGCTAGGAGCAATGGTCGAGCGTGATTTAAAGGAGTCAAAGAAGGGCCAAGGAAAGAAGGCCAACGGCAAAGGCATTCGATATGCCAATATGAAAATTGGTGGGATGTTGGTGCAAGCCATGGTAGACACGGGCGCAACGCACAACTTTACACCCTAGTTAGCAGAGCTAGTCTTCAACCAACCAAGGATGTGGGTTGGGTAAAGGCTATTAACTCGGATGAGGCAAGTCCAAGGCATAGTCTAGGGAGTGGAGCTGCGTATAGGCAGATGGAAAGGCAAGGCAGACTTCACCGTCATCGGGATGGATGATCACAAGGCCATACTTGGCATGGACTTCATAGACAAGTGCAACGTTACACCCATGTCATACCTTGGCGTGATGATGATGCTAGGTGGATACGGGCAGGCTTCCTGCATGGTACGATTCGTGCCATTGAGTTCGTGAATGGGTCAAAGCAGCCTCGAGAGAAGACTATTGGCCAAGGGCATATGCCGAAGTGGTAAAGAGGCTTCGAGAGCAGCAAGCTAGGCGCGAGCAGCAACCATGACGAGGGCGTCATGAACTTAAGTGGGGGAGAATGTCACGCCCCGCACTATTTCAAGAGGTTTACTACGGGTGCCAGCTAGATGGTCATACGAGAACGAGTCAAATGGTTCGAAATGGTGTGGAGCACTCGTGCTAGAATAATCCAGAATTTTGTGAAGTATTCCGAAGTCCTCTAGTTTGTCCTAGAGTACTCTGGAATATTTTAGAACTTGATAGAATTCTCTTGTACATAGTAGAGAATAGTGGAGTATTCTAGAATAGGTTAAAATACTAAGGGGACGTAGGAATATGTTTGCTTTATATAGATAATTTTAGAAGCCTAGGAGTTGAGGAAGTAGAACCCTATAAATATGTAAGGCCTTATTTGTAACAAAGCACTACAAAATTCAAGTAATAATTACTTGTTTACTTCTTTAGTCTTTTGAGAGTTCTCTTCTTTCCAACTTGGTTCCTTCAAGTAGGTGTGAGTCGCCTAGCGGGTGGGATCGTCACACAACGTAGAGTTGGCACTTGGGGGTAGTTGGCTAGGAAGATTGGAGTAAGGCTGACTTAACGGGATTGTCTTAATGCTGCACGGATTGGGTAGAGTTGGGCAAAACATCTAAGTCCGTGACATAAAGCTCATTTTGAGTGTCAAAAGAGGGTCATTAATTGACTTCTTTGGTGAATTCCCCATGTACCCATTTGAAGTCCGCCCATCTAATGTGGTAATAGCGCATTTAGCTTATTTTTTTCCTCTTTTCCTATTTTTGGATTTTTGGAGATACTGTGATCCCTCGTGAGCAAATTGCAAGGGCTATCGCCAAGAGGAGAAAGGACTGAGGGAGGTCCTTGAGCACTCGTCCTAAATCCCTAAAGGGGATGACGTCCAATCATAAGCAACGTCTCAACTGCTACACAGATAGTTCTTCCCTTCCGACGAGCATTCCACGCTTTCACACCTTACTCGGCAGTGAAACATAGTGACTCTGTTCTTTGTAATCAGCTCGTGTCCAATGAGATATGTGACAAGGTTATTCTTCCTCATGATTGAAAGACCCTAGTAGACCTTTCACTTGATACCTTGGCACTAAAGTCTAATAAGCTAATGCTCATGGTAGGCTTCTTGAGATAACTACCTCTTCTCTTGATAATTGTTCCATCTCTAAAAGAATTGATGTCGTGATGACCTTATCTCATTTCTCTTAGGAGGCCTAGAACTACAACACTTACCGGAAGGAGCGTCCTTAGAGCAATCTGCTCTTTACTATAAGGTTGAGGTTAAGACTGAGAGAGATGAGCCTTGAAGAGAACAAACAGATTCCTAGATTCCTATAAGAGGTTGATAGAGGCACTTAGATAAACTACAATGAGGCTTAGGCTATGAAAAAAGCTATTGAGGAGTCAAAGTCGTCTCCAGAAAATATGGAGGCTCAAAATGAACAGCCATCTCCGGGCTACTAAGACCCAGCCTTACCGGGAGGACTAGAGAAGTACATTGTGCCTAGGCTTTTGTTTTTGTAGTAGTAGTAGTAGTAGTAGTAGTTATAGTGCCTTGGCCGGGGTGCCCACGCTTCGTACTCTTTCCCATATATATTAGGATTCATGTTGTTTTATTTGGTTTAAGATCATTCCTACTTATCCCTTCATTAGCAAATTTTCATTCAATTCATGAATGTATCGGAATTCTCCATAGGAAGCAGAAGCATTAGATCCCCAAAGAAGGTCTTTAATGTTGGAGACTTGGTCCTTAGGTACTCAGAAGCATAAGAATCCCTAGGGAGGCTAAAAAAAGCTTTCACCAACTTGGAAGGGCCATACATGGTAGCTAAGGTTATGCCAGCAAAGGACATATCACCTTTGGGCAAAACTTGAGAATTTGAGGAAATATTATCGATACAAGATAATAGAGAATAAATGCTAGAATGAGTTGATGTATAAGCTAGTAGTATAGTAACTAGTTGTAAGAATAAAAATCTAGACACTTCAGTCTTGATTTGTTTATCTCGTGTACCCCAATATTATGAGTTATTTTGTTTTAATGCCGACTGGGTTTTTCGAAGAGCGAGTACACTCAACCCAAAAAGCGTGGACCTAGTGTCGCACCCTCAAGCACGTAGGGAAAGCCTTTTTTGTTATCGGGATCGATTAGTGAGATAAGTTCACGTCTATTCACCCAACACTAACAACATACACTCTCCGTTTTTAAAATCAAAATGCCAATTCGGGTAGTTAACCCATGGGCAGAGACATGCTAAGAAGCAAAAGAAAAGTATATGGAGAAAAGCTTTCCAAACCTCCTGAAGATGGGAGGTCACTACAACATCCTAGAATATACTTCACATAGACATGTATTGACAAGAAACCCAAAAGGGTTAAACTTGACTTCCAAATGGCTTAAAAGAGTATACTTGACGTCTGATCCTTACACTAGGAATTTTATAAGGACCCTGGCTCCATAGTCACATTGAGTACCATAGAAGGAAACAACGCCTTGAATGTTTAGAAAATATGTCCTAATTGTGGAATACTTCGAATAATTTCAAGCAAATAAGGAGAAATAAAATACATTCATGAATGTGAAAGGAAACATAGTCTGCTCCATGAAGAGAGGAGTATATACGGGCTCAACCCAATACATGAGGAAAAAAAACCGCAATGGTTGGGCGCCCACACCAAGGCCCTATCGCGAAAGAGCTTATTAATATAAATGAAAGCCTCAAGCACGACATGAATCTCTAGTCCTCCTGATGAGGTTGCATCTTCGAAGCGAGATCAATGGTCATAGCTACGGTGTACCTCGCTAGGGCACCCCGGCTAGAAGACTGTTGAGAGGTCAAGGAAAAGGTGTTATTAGTGCACCTGGAACTTGCATCTCTAAGCCTTTCTTTTAAACCTTAATATGATTGTCACTTTTTAGCCCATGTATACACCGGAGACAACTACCACTAAATAGCTTTCTCTTTAGTCGACGTTGTAGTTCTTCTAAAGCGCCTATAGCTCTACCTGGAGCCTATCAATGTCTTTTCAACTGCTTGCCCTATTCCAAGGCCTTATCTCTTATCCTCCGCCTTAAAAGTACAGGGCAGATAGCTCCAAGGAACACTACCTAAGGATAGTGTCATAGTTCTGTGCCCATAATGAGAAATGAAATAAGATCATCACAGCATCAGTTCTTTTAGTAGATGGAACAACAATCTAACACGAGGTAATTATCGCAAGAGTATTACGATAAGCATAAGTTCGCTAAACTTTAGTGCCAATATATCAAAGGGAGGTCCAATAGGGTCCAAGATCAAGAGGAAGAAGAAACTTGTTAGGCATGTGGTTGGACACAAACTGGCTCCGAAAACAAAGTCACTATCTTTCACGGCCAGCCAAGTGCAACAACATGAACACGTGTGGTAAGCTCGTCGAAGGGGGATAACTTACTCCCTTAAAAGTATATGAGATGGTGCTTCTTGTCAGAACCTTAGGCATATGAGTTGGGGTTGCTGAAAGGCCTCCCTCCTCTTTGCAATCTCGCTCCGCTCGTTACGCTTCGGGTACAAGCTCATTACCTAGAATCGAGTAATCCATTCTAACAATTTCCACCTTGGCGAGCATTCACCCCTTAGAAGATAAAAGAACCCAACAATTCGAAAAACTGAACTTGGCACCTCCGTAGGACTTGACTTCCCATCTCCAACACCTAGAGATGTGCAACAAATCCAAGCAATGCTTGAACTTGTCAGTAGTCAACATGTCTGCAGCATTCTCCGTGGTGTGAATCTTCTCTAGCAAAACATCTCCCATATCAATCAACTCCCTAATCTTCTTAAACCTCGCATCCATGTGCTTTGTGCTTGGTCCGTGAATGATAAACATGATTCTTTGCTAAGAAGATTGCACTGTGATTGTCACAATGTTGCAACACTCTACCTTGTTGTCTACCCAATTCTCTAACTAAGCCCCAAAGCCATAAGGCTTCCTTTGCAGCTTCAACTGCTATGTACTCCGCCTCAGTCGTAGACAATGCAATAATAGACTGAACCATAGATCTCCAACATATGGGTCCTCTTGCAAGGGTAAATGCATAACCCGTAATCGACCTCCTACAATCCAAGTCACCTGCATAATACCACACTAATTGCTTCAGCCAATTCAGGCCTAGTACAAACCATAGCATACATGAGACATCCCACTGCGCTTGCATAGGAAACGTTTGACATCTTCTGAATCTCTTCATTGCACTTTGGAGAATCTGAGGTAGATAAGTTAAAATGATTCGCAAACGGTGTTCTCACATGTTTGGCATCTCCCATGTTAAACCTCTCCAACACTTTTTCTAGGCCCATTCCTAGAATCGAGCCATTCATTCTAACATTAGCTTTAGATCATTGACTTCAAATTGGCGCTTAGAGGGTTCATGTAGGAAGTCAATTAATGACTCCTTAACACGACACTCAACAGTAGCTTTAGATACTTAAAGCAAGAGGCTCAAAAAGCCTTAATGATAAGTACAATCGAGACAGACGAGGAAGAAGAACCTCGTCTCCACTTGCCCCTAACTTTAGGCACACTTGTGAAAAAGTTGATGTGCGGAAGCTGAGGAAAGATAATATCAAGACTCTAGCTCTTCTAAGAAGACTTTCCTCCAAAAACTGTTGTGCGTCAGGGGAAGCGAGCAAACAAATAGATTGAGCAATAATCAATAATCAAGCAATTAGGGATTAGAAGAAGAAAGAGTATTTGGGGTTATAAGACTGCCGTATATTCATATGATAACCTTAACCACGTTTTAGGGTTACAACTTATATATAGGATACAAGACCAAACCCTAAACCGATACAAACAAGAAAACCTAAAAAAACGCTGAAATCGGCCACGGCCCGGCCTTTTTCCAGAAATTTGCCGCGCTTTTGAGAGGTCACCCTATGCCCCCGCCCTCCTTCACCCAACCCATTCTGTCACTTAAGCGACCGCCCTAAGCAGCCGCCCTGTTTCCAGCGTCTAGCCTGCGAATTCCCTACGCTTGCACAATCCGTACCACAGGGGGCTACGCCCCCCGCACCCCCCCCAAGTCCTACATGCCTACCACGGCCAGATTCCCTACCGCTCCACGAGCTCGCTTGTTACACTTCGGGAACAGGCCCACACTCTGGAATCGAGCCATACATTCTAACAAAAACTTTATGTACAAGATTCTCATTAATGTGCGAAAAGCAAAGTAACTTCCTTATTACAGGAAAATATGTGGCTAGGATCAATAAAGAACACGGAACACATGAACCTCCTCGACATGCTTACTAAAGGAATAAGAGATGAGGTTGCACACATAAGCATACCTACATTTGAAAGGGAAACATTAAATACCGGGAATAATCCCCGTCACATATTACCAATACGCGCCACCTTATGGTGCAAGAAGACACCATGTCCCATGGTAACTATGGTGGGAAGCGTGCCTACTCGCGCAAAAAGGCACCATGTCCCATGGTAGTAATCGTGGGATTACAATGCATATAGTAACAGGATGTAATATGTATAGACTTTAGCCTACGGTGCAAGAATGCACCACACCCCCATAATAATAATTGTGGGACGTAAAGCCTATCCATGATAATAATTATGGGATGTAACGCCTATGGCACTATCCATAAAGATTCCATGTCCCATGGTAGTAATCGTTGAATGCACTGCCTATAAACGCCACCATATGGTGCAAAAAGGCACCATATCCATGGAAGAACATAGTGTCTATACACACCGCTCTATGGTGCAAGAATATACCACGTCCCATTTTAACTACGGTGGACCTGGTACCTATGGGCACCACGCCTTATTATTGTAATTGTGGGACGAAGTGCCTATATACACCACCTTATTGTGCAAAATGGCACATTTTATGGTAATAATTATAAGACATAGTGCCTATAGGCACCACAATATGGTATAAGAAGGCAACACGTCCCACGTGACCATAGTACGACCATAGTTATTAAAGGCGTACGCCTTGGCCGCCTCACGCGAGGAGAGGCGTGAGGCGTGGCTTTACCGCCTCGAGGAAGGTCAGCTAGGCAGATTTACAAAGGCGAGGTCGAGGCGTCGCCTCCCTCGACTCGGCGTTGGTAAGGCGTCGCCTTGGCGACACGGCATTGGCAATTGGTTTTTTAACAAAACGACGTTGTTTAAAAGTAAAATTAAAAAAATTCTTTTTGACGTACGGAAAACCCCTTTTTGACGTACGGAAAAACCCCTTTTTACTTGCGGTCTCTCTCTCACTCGACACAAAAGGGAAAAGAGACATACCTGGAACCCTAGCGACATACCTGGAACCCTAGCGAGAGACGAGCCGTGCGACAACGACGACCGGAAGAGAATCGATCAGACCAGCTCAGCAACGAGTCGACGATGACCAGAAGGCTCGCAACGACCACAAGGTACTACCGTACTAGTTACTTATTCTCTCTCTCTCTCTCTCTCTCTCTCTCTCTCTCTCTCTCTCGCGATAAAAGCCGGTCTCTTTATATTTTTTTTCTTTTTTCTTTTTCTATTTATCAGTAAATTATTTTTCAATTTCTAGTTCTTTTTTCCTTTTTTGTTTCCTCTCTTGTTTCTTTTCGACATTACAACATTTTTTGTATATATATTACTTCTTTTTTTCCTTGAGTTTTTTCTTGTACTTTATTCCCTTTTTTTTTTTTAACTCTAATTAGTATACTATTGACTCTTTTTTTTTCTTCTTTCTTTTACTCTGTTAGTACTTAGTATATTATTTACTCTGTTGTTATTTCCATTTCTTTAGGCTTTAGCTTGCTTACTATGTTGACCTCAGCGGGAAAAGGTAGCTCAAACAGAACTGATCCAGCATGGAAATATGTGAATTTAGAAGATGAAGGACACCAACAATACAACTTGTAAGTATTGTCCCCTAAGATTCTCGGGAGGGATATGTAGGGCTAAACAACACATCGTGGGAGGGTTTCCTAATGTTAGGGCTTGTGATAAAGTACCCGATGAGGTGAAGGAGGAAATTAAAAATCATATGAGCTCAAAAAAGAGAGTTAAGGAGCAAACAATTTTAGAGAAACAAGTAAGGCAAGAGAGAGGTTGGGAAGAGAATTTGAGAAGTTACGGTGATGACGATGAAATTCAAATTGAAAGTGAAGATATTCAACCATCAAAGAGGGCAAAGCAAAGTGGCCCAAGCAAAAAAGGAGCGATGGATTTATTTGTAAGTCACGGTCAGCAACAATCTTCGAAAAATATGAAAAAACAAAAGAGTGATAATGAGGATGCCTTGAAAGTGTTCAGGAATCGGGCATGTTCGGTCATAGCAAGATGGATGTATGATGCCGGCATTGCTTTCAATGCCGTAAATTATGATAGTTTTCAAGACATGGTTAATGCCATTGGAAAATATGGTCCGGCGATGAAAGCTCCAAGTTTTCATGAAGTGAGAGTTCCTTTGCTTAAAAAAGAGGTGGAGTGATAAGTGCATAAATTTCTATTTATTTCCCCATATTTTGTCTCCATTTTCTATGAATTTTATATTTATTTTGCCCTAGAAAGTGCATTTATGGTATTCTTTTGTATTTCAGATTTTCTGAGCATTATTGGAGCTTTAAAGAATCATTTCATAGCAATTTGGGAGTATTCAAGGCAACACGCAAAGTTTTGAATTAATTAAAGCCATTTGGTTGAGGTCCGTTAGCCCTCCGTTAGTCATTTGCAAAGGAAAGGACTAAACTGAAAGAGAAAATAGGCTAACGGAGTCTAACGGAGGCTGACCTTAGGACTAAAATGCAAAGCCTGGGAGAGAAGGGACTGCGGCTCGCTTTATGGAAATATGGAGGGCACCGGAGCAACATAGAAAAGTCTAGGGGCAGCGCTGCCAAGCGCTGAAACCCCTCATTAATGCGCTGTCGCTCTCTGCCGCTGCCACGCGTCCACCCGCCAGCTGCCCTGACCCGCGTGTCTTGGCTGGAGATCCGGATCCGCTTCAGCTGCTCCGTCCGCCTACCAGCCCACTTCATCTCACAGCCAAGACCCATTTTATTCTGGATAGTCCGCGAGTCCACCAAACGGGCAGCCCATCTCCACATTCGACCCAGCAGCCCTCCTTGCCCATTTTTAGCCCTTAAACCTTCCATTATTTGTCTATTTTGCCCCTCAGCTTGCCCTACACTCCTTGCTCTCCATTTTTTATCTCCCAAGCAGGAGAGAAGGCAGCAATATTCAGCAGCAGCCCCAATTTTGGGGCAAGAACCCTAACTCTTTTTCTCCACTTTTCCAACCCAATTAAATGTCTTCATTCTAAAGGGTTGGAGCATCAAATCAAGGGTCAAGGGAGCAAGATTAAGTGAAGTCAACCAAGGATTGCAACTTTAATCGGTTTAATTCTTCCACTTTATTATGTATTTTATTGTTGTAATTTCTTGGGAAAACTTTACTTGTATCTTGTTACCTTGATGATGGGCTAAATATATTTATGGATTGTGATTATTTTCTATGTTGAATGTGATGTTTTAGTTTAATCTCTCTCTCTATTTAGTATACAATCATGCTATGTTACTATTTTGTGGGCTTAATGCTTTTAATTGATTTATTATTAATTAATTGATTTAAGAAATGTTTGGATCCGCGAGAGCTACCTTACATTTCGGACCTAGCAATTTAGTAGTTGGTGTTCTGTGACACACACCGATAGCCTCCGGCTACTAGCATGATTTGTAGAAAAATAGAGAGAATATCTCTCTACAAAGTATTACCCATTATCTTGGTTATTATTGTGTGCTCTTAATGCTTTTGATGGAGTCGCGAACCATTAGATGATCACTAGAATTATAGGGTAAGATGCGAGAGCCCGTCCTATAATTCTGAAAATCACAATAATTGTCTTTGTGACGCCAGACCGAGAGGTAACGAGCGTTCTTAGATAGTCATGGGGTGCTTGATCGATAATGCGGCTATTCTTTCCTTGCTATAAGATGCGAGAGCCCGTAGTGGGGATTGGTAGCTAGACTTGCTATAAGATGCGAGAGCCCGTAGTGAATATTATTAATGTGCCCCCGACTACCAAGACTTGAGTTAAAGAAAAGTAGAGAGAGGGTTAAATTAGACATTGGCTAGACTAGAAATATCACAATCCTATCATTTTAACCTTGATTTGATGTTGCCGCCATATCATTGTTGCTGCGTTAATTTAATTTACTTTCTTGCTTTCTTTTTCTTTATTTTCTTTTTATTTCAAATTTCATTTTCGTTTGCTTAGATAAAGTTAGGTGTGCCTAATTTTAGTACTTAGGATTTATTTCTAGCACTATCTCTGTGGGATCGATACTTGTGCTTGCACACTTTATTACTTGATACGACCGGGTATTCTTGCCTGAGTTGCATTTTCTGCAAATCATGGAGTCGGTTAAGAAACAGACGAAAGACCACAAAGATGAGTGGAAAAAACATGGTTGTACTATTATGTCCGATGGGTGGAAAGACAAAAGAGAAAGGACATTAGTTAACGCTCTAGTCAATTGTCCTAGAGGAAGCATGTTTGTGGAGTCGGTTGATGCCTCCGAGTATAGCAAGACGGGGGAGAAGATATTTGAATTGCTTAGTAACTTTGTGGAGAAAGTCGGGCAAGAGAATGTGGTTCAAGTAGTTACAAATAGCGATTCAAATATGAAGTTGGCAGGGAAGAAATAGTGAAATACTTAGATAACTTTATTTACTTTAATTGATGAAGTTATTGTTTATTGTTTCCCTCTTATTTTTTCTCTTTTTTTCCTCTTCGTAGGCACGCTGTTGATGGCAAAGTATCCAAATTTATATTGGCCACCGTGTGCTGCACATTGCTTGGACTTGATGTTGGAAGATTTGTTTGAAATACCTCGGTTCAAGTCAGTTTTTGCAAAGGCTATGAAATTAAATAGTTATATCTATAGTCACCCCGGTGTAGTGAATTTGATAAGGAAATTCACTCAATTAGAGTTGGTTAGACCTGCAAAAACTCATTTTGCCACTGCTTTCCTCACTCTTGGAAGGATCAATTTGGTGAAAAAAGGCTTGAGGGCAATGTTTCAGTCAAGTGTGTGGACAAACAGTAAATGGGCAAAAGAGGTGCAAGGTAAACAAGCTTGGAAGACTGTTATGGATGCTAGATTTTGGAAGGTAACAGTCCAAGCCCTTAAGGTTGCGGGTCCTCTTGTTAAGGTGCTTCCAAATTGTTGATGGGGAGTGCAAACCTACCATGGGATATATTTATGAGCTATGGATAGAGCGAAGGAGGCCATTGCAAAGAGTTTTAATGATGATGATGAAAATTACACCGAGTATTTTGAAATCATTCATAAGAGGTGGGAGTCTCAGCTTCATCAACCCTTGCATGCAGCAGGGTATTTCTTGAACCCTAATCATTCTACAAAAATGAGGATGTTGAGAAAAATACAGAGATTATGGGAGGGCTTTTCAAATGTCTTGAGAAACTAGTACCGGACCTTGAAATGCAAGATAAAATCAGTAACGAGATGATTGCTTACAAGAATGCTCGAGGTCTCTTTGGGTTGGAAATAGCTAAAAGGCAAAGAACGCAAAACTCACCAGGTAGTTTACTAGTTTATGAGACATGTTTTGCATATATTTTTATGTGAAGTTACTAATGAGAGTAAATTTTATTTACTAGTTGAGTGGTGGACGAAGTATGGTGGAGGAGCCCTAAATTTGCAAGTCTTTGCTATTAAAATTCTTAGCCTCACTTGGAGTGCATATGGGTGTGAAAGGAATTGGAGTTTCTGTGAGCACGTAAGTTGTAGTTAGAACCAAGTATATTAATTTTGGGAAGTTGTTTTAGCAAAAATATATACTTAGATTATGGAGACAATTAATTTGCATATGCTTATTTTTTAAATTACGTGAAAATTGGCAGGTTCATAGCAAGAAGAGAAATAGGTTGGCTCAAGCCAAGTTAAATGATTTGGTGTTTGTGAAATATAATAGAGCATTGCAGCGACGTTACTTGTGCCGAGAGCGTGTTGACCCAATTGCCTTGACCGACATTGATGATTCGAATGAGTGGTTGGTTGCCGAAGATGAGTAAGTGCGTGTGGGTGGTGAACAAGTGCCGGGAGATGACATTTATCGGGAGGTAGTTAGTAGAGCTTGTGGAGCTGAGGAGCCCACTTACTTTACTAGAGATAGAAGAACATCCGCTGCTACTGCTACTAGCTCGAGCCAACGGTAAAGGGTGGGAGTCGGATAGGCTCTTCAAGAACATCTAGAACACGTGACATTCACCTTGTAGATAAAGAGGATGAAGAGGAAGAAGAAGAACATGAGCCTATTACCACCGGCGCTGATGTAGTGGAGGATGATGGGTTTAATTTGGATCTCGAGGATGTTTAGTGTGTCGCTAGTTGCTACTTGTTTTCTATGATTTTATTTTCTTTGGTTGCATGACTATTTAGTTTCTTGTTTGAAGTTTTAAATTTTAATTAACTTGTAAGTTCATCTTTTGCTATGTAATAGTCTGTTGAATTTGCGTTGTTGACTTGTTGCTATTATATGTGAACTTAATTTAAAATGTTATTCTCAATTTTACATGCTTTGGAATTTGTTACTATAAAATAAATAAATATATATTATTTTTTCCTAATTTGTCGCCTAGCTCGCCTTTCGACCGCCCGCCTCTCGCCTCAAAAAAGGATCTCTTGCCCTCCTCTTGCCTTTAATAACTATGGGTACGACACAGTGCCTACAAGCAGAGGCATATGGTGCAAGAAGTCAACACATCCCATGGACATAATCGTAGGACAAAGGCCTTTAAGCGCCACCCTATTGTGCAAGAAGGCACCACATCCCACGGTAACTATCTATAGTGCCTATAAAGACCACCCTATCGTGCCAAAACACATTCCACGGTAGTAGTTGTGAAATGTAGTGCCTATAGACACCATCTTATATGTTGCGAGAAGGCACGACGTCCCATGGTAGTAATCATGGGACGAAGTGCCTATAAGCACCACCATCGTGCAAGAATAAGCCACATCCCATGATAACTATGGTGGGATGTAGTGCCTATGAGTACCAACTCTTGGTGTACACATGAGCTCGGAGCGAGGGAAGTGCATGGACACGAGCCCAAACCCACCACTGATCATGTAGAGGGTGGTGTGTTACGTCTAGGCCTATGCTCCTTCGAGACAAGTCCTACAGCAACTATGAAACCAAACCGATCAATCACAAGGGAGATTGATAACTTCAAAACTACGAAGGAGAGAGGTTGAACAAAAAAATGATATAGCCACTCAATATATGAACGTCTAAAAGAAGGCCAGGTCGACTTCCTACTTAGCAACGGAGAGTCTTCCCCGGAGGTCACTCCGGAGACAGGTGTTATGTTCTTCTGTGCTGCTGATCGTTCCATGTCCCTAGACACTAAAATTTCTGAAGCAACACTTCCTAAATCTAAAGATCTTTAAGACCCAAAATGTGTTTGCAGGTCAAATTGAAGTGCAAGTATAGTAAACATAACAGGAGTTAAACATACAATTCCTCCAAGATGAAGTTTCATGTGATAGAAGAACACTTTGGCTCGGAATTGATAAAAGAATAAGTAATATTAGGCAAAAACATACTAGAATAAAAAAAATATCTCCAATGAAGAGAAAATTCAAAAAATAGAAACATAAAAAAACCTATTTAAAGAGTAACTCACTTTTAGTCTACAATAAAAGGTAATGGACATGGGTCCCACTCTTGAGAATAATGAGGATAGCAAATATAAAGTGATTTATTATTAATTTAGACTTTTGCACGGGGCGATGGGCCGAATAGTCTATGATTATAAGTTTATATGTTATAATCATAAATAATACACCTTAATGAATTTCTTAAACCAGGGGCCTCCACCAGCCCTTGCCCAAGTTAGTTCTTGCCAAGTTTCCCCTGCTTCAATGTAAATAATAATTGAAGAAGTCCTTCACTAAACACTTGATACCCATCAAATGGAATTCAGGTTTTACAGCCAATTGAAAAGGTTAAAACAGCTTACCATTTTCGGAACTGGTGGAGAAATCTCGCAGAAGGCTTTCATCTCTTCCTTTGAAGCAAGTGCATCTATGAAGAGAACATCAGCTCCAGCATCAGCAAAGGCCCGTGATCTCCAGAGTGATTCATCTAGTGACAATGCCTGACGAGAATCTGTTCGGGCTACAATAACAATGTCGGAACCATTTTCTTTTCGAGCGTCAACAGCTGCTTTTATCCTCATCACTGCTTCATCTCTTGACACCACTTTCCTGCCTTGTGTATGACCACAGGCTTTGGGGGACACCTGGCAGTGAGAGTATAATAAGCAACAAGAGTTCTGTACAAGGGCAGAAAATGAAATTGGACAGGAATGGTATGGTGCCATTTAACCTTTAGAGACAACATAACTTCTAATCACTAGCCCAAGTAAAATCATCAAAATCTGGAATACATACATCAGACACATATAAACTCAAGACAACAAGAAAGTTAGCTTGAAGCTATCATAGGTGATGCTAATGCCAGCATTCACCTGTTATATATCGTAGTCCTTTTCATTTGAAACCCCTTTTAGAGGTATAAAGAATAGAAAGTAGAACAACAGCATCTATAATTAATGGATGCTTCAGATTGCCAGCCACACATGTCAAGATGTGAAACACTTGAATGCCTCCACAGGCATTTAAGAATTGAAACTTTACCACCAAAGTTCATTAGTTACATTTTATTTTTATTTTTGATAGAAAAATAAAATTATATTAGATAGAAAAGAAGAAGTACGAAGAGGATGCATGAGACCTCCATCTAAAACAAAATTAGAAAGGCCTAAAGCTAGAAAAGAAAGTACTTGCAAGAAATTAAGCACTTCAATATCTCTGCAATACCGAAATGGGCCCTCCGCAAAACACTCACGTAGCTAAAGCTAGGGAAGCGATATAAACCACTCCATCCAAAAAAGATGCCAAGGCAACTCCTTATACCTGAAAATCCTAGCATTTCTCCATGGTGGGGGTGCTCGGTTCCTTTGGAATAACATTTTGAGGTGATGGCGGAAGCTTGGGTTAGCCCGAGCTCGATCTCTTCTTTTCTTCATATGCAACAAGGCTTTTGGCAAGGATATGATGCTAGATGCTAGTTTGTTGTGAAAGTGCGAGGTATTTTTTTTTTCTTCATATTCTCAACATGTTTAACTTTTCTTGGTTGAAATGTTGAGATGTTAAAAAGGCCACGGCCCGTAGGGTTGGCCCGTTTAAATCGAAAAAAATAGGGTTAGGGTTCAATATTTTTGCCCGTTTAAAATCAGGGCTTTTTAGGGCAGCCCGTTTAACCCGCGGCCCATTAGAGCTGGCCCGCTAGGTTTCAGGGTTGGCCCGCCAGCCCGCGTAATATTAATTAAGCCGTAAAAAGTTTAGGAGATACGTAAAATAACCACCATGAGAATAAAACCAACAACCTTTAATCCAAAATCAAACACATTTATCCTTCATACTACAGGTTTTCTTTGTGTACTTGTGAATAAATACTGAAATATAAACAAAATTTTTGGAAAGAACTGCTTAGTAGAGCTATTATATTATTTATTTTGAGAATAACAAGTTGGAAATTATAAGACATCGATATAAAAAAATGTCTAGTTTATATTTCTTTTAAAAAACATAAGAAACTATTAAAGTTATGAATGGTCTATCGATTCACTATTTTAAAATATTGTTATATTATATGTTTAATCGTGGCCCGATAGCGGCCCGTTTAGCCCGAAACCCGCTAGGGTTAGGGTTAGATTTGTAATATTAGTGGCCTGAAAAAACTAGACCGTTTAGCCCGTGGCCCGTTAGGGTTACAACCCGTTAGGGCTGACCCGAAACCGCTAGGGCTAGCCCGTTTAACATCTCTATAATGAAATGAGCAACTATTTCCATCTGGGTTATAAACTATTCATTTCTGACATAAAGATGATGACTCATCCAAAACTTGGCAGCAAATATTTTACTGACCACGTTCTTGAATTTTAAGAAACTAGTTTCATCTAATTCACCTGCAAAAATTTTCCTGCACCCCACACCAACACTGATGGTATTTCTCTTTTTTTTTTCTTTTATTATTTTTATTTGTTCATTTTTTGATGAAAAAAGAAGCTCATTGATAAGGGACAAAAAGATAACAATATAAGGTGAACCAGAAGTTTGCCTAAAAGAAAGAAAAGGGGGAAAGAGAAGAACATAAAACCAAAAAGTAGTGTAAGGTGGAAAATCTATAGTAGCACAGACTCCCAGTCTGAGTGAGCTCTGCAACTGGCAACCCCACTAAAAGCTCCCAAAGCCGAAGCCATACTGAATTAGCTCAAAACAGGGAAAGGAAATAGCCTGATCCCCGGAAAATGCAAGCATTACAAGATACCAAACATTGCACATTGGCAAAGACAAAATTCCTCTTTTCCCTTACAAAACCCTTTAAAATTTGTGGGGAACAGTGCCTCCAAAGAAGAGGGTGACACCCAACTTTCCCCAGCAGCTGACCAACAGATTACCCCACAACCTCCAAGATACCTGCCATGGTAAAAACGTAAGACTCACTTTGACTCCCACACATCACACACGTGTTTGGAAATAGCCTTGTATGGATTGCGTCATTGTCTCCAATAATTGGTATTCAGCGGGTGAACACAAGTGACCAAGCAAAGGCCTCTAACTTATGAGGAACACTAAATTTCCAAATAACACAGGAGTGTATCAAGAAGACATGATTTCCTCAGATTCCCTATCCCTGTTATTGAGATTCCAAAACAAGTGTAAATTCCTCGAGGTCAATTTCATCATAATCCTTGACAGGACTTACGTATTTAGGTATTTAGTATTTAATGATGCCTTACTATATTTTGTAATACTTGTACTTAAGTCTCGATCCCAAGAATAGTTGTCTTTCATTTACTAGGACTTGTATAAAAAGACCCTACACTCAACCAGTCAAACTAACCCCTGCTCAGAGATTGTGAGCCAAGTCTTTAACTAACAGAGAACTCACTGCTTCAACGGTCCAGTAGTATATCTACCGCATCACAGCAGTATTATTGCTACAGAGTAAAACCTCATAAGGTGGGCAATATTTTGAGAGCAGCAGTCACTACTTGTATGAGCAAAGATTTTCTCAAAACACAAAAGCCAGAGACATCCAGACACTTATGCAACAGCTATCGTGGGAGTCAGTTCGATAAAGGCATGGGTGCCAAGGCTCTATGCACTACTTTTTTGGCAATGCTAACGCATGAGATGGTGACATGACACGTGTAATCGTTGGCATTAAATGTTCAAGACATGTTTCGATTAACAATGACTACTTCTTGGGATCAATGGTGTATAAAGGAGACACTTGCTTTCATATAGAGAACAGCAGAACATAAGAAAAGACTTCCACCAAGAAATTCAATGAGACAAAACAAATGAGGAAACACAAACTGCAATGGAATGTCCCCCACCTAGATATCTTCCCAAAACCACACCCGATCCCCAATGCCAACCCTCAATTGAATTTGAGGAAGAAACAAGGAATATCACTGATTGATAAACTTACAAGGACTCTATAAGTCACTGAAGTGGTGCTGATGGCGTCCCACTCATTTGTTGAGTCCGGAATTCGCTCTTCATCACTTTAAGCCAAATAGGATATAATTTAGTATTATTCAGAAATAGATCAATTGTAATTAATGTCATTTAGTTTATTAGTTTAATTTTTTATTTTTTTTGATAAGTAATAAGTATATTCACACAAGCGCCAAAAAAGGTGACGCGTCCTTTGTACACTAGGAGTATACACTACCAAAAGATCTATCTAACTCATATAGAAGCTATTCACAAATTCTACAAAAGAATTAACTGGGGGGAGGGGATGATAGTTAGACCCTGAGCACTAAAAGAACATCATGTGAAGTATGGTATTTTTCAAACTGAGGATGGATCCTTCCTCATTATCAAAAGCTCTCCTATTTCTCTCCCTCCAAATCGACCAAAAAACTGCTGATGGAGCTACTTCCCATATCAAATTTTTACTTTTGTTGCTCCCAAAATATCTCCAGTTTCGAAGAAGCTCTTGAATATTACTCAGCATCACCCAAGAAATATTAAAAAGACAAAACAGCAGGTTCCACATCTTCATCGCCACCGGGCAGTGAAGAAGCAGGTGATTAACAGTCTCCCCACTCTCTTTACACATAAAGCACCAATTGGTATAAATTTTACGGCGACGACGCAGATTGTCCCCAGTGAGAATAGCCTCATTCGCAGCACTCTATTTGGAGCTGTAGATCTCCACACTGTCCTCCAAGGAAACCGAGTCGACCGACTATTTGTCAATTTTAGATAATATGATTTAACCGAGAAAATATTTCATTTGGACCCCTTCCATACTACTTTATCCTCCATGGTTCTAATTTGTTGAGAATATAGCAATTCAAGAAAACGCGTAATATCTCCCAACTCCCAATCTTGAAAGTTTCTTCGGAATATCAGGCTCCAAATCACTTTTCCATCATCAATCTTCGTAATAGAATTGACCAAGCACTCCTTGTCCATGGCTATGCTAAAGATGTTAGGGAAAGTCTTCCAAAGTTCCTCTTCACTACACCACTTGTCTTTCCGGAACAAGACCGAAGAACCCGTCCCAATCTCGAACGAGATGTGCCTCTCAAACTGATGCCAACCTTTCCTTATGCTTTTCCACACCCCCACCCCAGCCGTGGTATTTAAGTCATTAGGAAACCAATGATGGTCTCCTTTGCCATACTTGCTCACTACCACACTTCTCCAAAGATCAGTATTATTAGTATGATATCTCCACAACCATTTGCCAAGCAATGCTGTATTAAAGGACTTGAGATTCCTAATGTCAAGCCCGCCATCCTTCACATTGGTGCAAACCTTGTCCCATTTAACTAGGTGATATTTACGATCTTCCGATTGACCCTCCCAAAGAAAGTCCCCTTCCAACTTTTCAATCCTTTTCTGAACAGAAGCGGGGATCTTAAACAATGACAAAAAATAGGTAGGGATGTTGGAGAGAGTATTCTTTATCAAAACAAACCTCCCACCTTTTGAGAGAAACTATCTTTTCCATCCCACCAAACGCCTCTCAAATCTGTCGACCACCAGATTCCACATGACTTTACTTCTGGAAGGAGCTCCCATAGGTAACCCAAGATAAGAAGGAAGATTGGCGACTTTACACCCAAAGAAAGAGGCCAAAGATTCCACATACGGTACTCCTCCAACAGGAATAATCTCACTCTTGCTATGTTTATTCTCATACCCGAAACAGCCTGAAAGAACAATAACACCAATCTCAAATTCCCTAGCTCAGACTTCGCCGACGCCTCAAGAATTTGTCGATCACGAACGAATGCATGTTGTGAATCTGATGTGATCTGGCTAGCACCTTTGCAATAATCTTATAAACTCCTCCGATCAGACTTATAGGCCTAAAATCCTTCAATTCCTCCGCAACACACTTTTTTCGGAATTAAAGCAATAAACGCAGCATTAAAACTTTTTTCAAACCTTGTATTGGCATGAAAAAAGCGAAAACCCTCAATTATGTCCACCTTAATCACCTCCCAAGAGTGTTGGAAGACGCCAATGAGAATAAATCCGGGCCCGGGGGTTTATCTCCATTCATGCTGCGCACTGCCTCCACAACTTTTTCCTCTTCAAACAGTTGCTCCAGTGCACTAGACTCCTCCAGATCAAGGGAGTTAAAAACTGCACCTTCTAAACTAGGCCTCCAAACTCTCCTGTCATGATAAAACCGTTTGTAAAACCCTACAATCCCATCCTTAATCTCTTCTTGGTCTTCCAATATCATTCCACCTACTCTTATCCTCCTGATTTGATTTTTTGAGTTGTGCACCGAAGACATCCTGTGAAAAAAATTGGTGTTTCTATCTCCCTCTTTGAGCCATTGAATACAGGATTTCTGCTTCCAACTAATTTCTTCGCATATCAGGAGCCTTCCAAGTTCCTTTTTCAGATTCAGTCTGTGATTTTCTTCCACCTCACTCATTCCTCCGTTTCCCACTTTTGCATCCAGTTTCTTTATCTCTTCCACTATACTATTAATTCTAATCTCCACCTTGCCAATTAGTTTAATTATTACTTAGGATTATTTTAGTCAATTAGTTTAGTAGGATTTTATTCGAGAATATTCCTAGTAGAACCAGGGTATATAGTTCATCTATAAATTTTCATGTAATGCTTCGTTATTAACCAGAGTTTTGTATTCGAGAATTAAGCCTGTGCACTTAGTGTGTTCTACAGACCCCTTGCGAGGGTAGGTTCCTCCCCTTCTCTCTCATAATCTGCGACCTAGTGGATCCTATGCAAAGATGACAAAAATCATCCTTTGCGAAGGGGACACAGATCATTACTTCCATATCTTTACGGCCTTCTTAATTCGCCCAGCGATGCAGTGAAAAGAGCTTCGTATCCCATCCTACATCAGTTAGTGAACAACACAAAAAAGCAGAACAGAGAAAGAGCTGTAGAATATCAATCATGAAGATATTGTTCGTAAACTAAATTTTTCACAATATGAACCTGGTCTTCGAGAATTATTCCTGCAAACCCAGCTCTTATATATCCATTGACAGTTCTCTTGACATTCATGGCATTACCATATCCATTATCCCCATCCCCAATGATAGGAATAGTCACAGCTTCTGTAATTTGTCGCCCTTGATCCACCATTTCTCCATAAGAAATAAATCCAGTATCTGGCAAGCCTAATCGAGCAGCTGATATTCCGAAACCTATCAATGCCACAGTATACCTTCGAGAAAGTTAGTTCATCAAATCATCAAGAAAGAAATTAGTAGCTATCACCAGTACTAAGGTGTATATCGGAACTACAGAAATTTGATGTGAAATTTTAACTCACTACAGAAGAAAAAAAAATTAAGAGGGCAAGAGATTAAAAAAAAGTTAAATCAAAAACCCCCTCTGATAAATGATAGTTAGAAACTAAATTATCTATTAACCTAAGAAAAATAATTATAAATAAAAAATTTGAGGAACCATTCTGGTCCATAGAAGATATAATATAGTTAATCTAATACTTATTAACCAATAAATTTTCAGAGCATTACAATCAGAAGTTACGATCATATGTAAACTAATAGTAACATAATCTTATAAGAGGGAAAAAGGATCGATTTATGTACACTGTATTGTTGTTGCTTTAAGTAATAATAAGCAAAATGTTAGCTAAGTAAGGTTCATAACCCCCAAAGACTTTAACGTATTAGGGAGTCAATTGTAAATTACAGCAAGATTATTAGTGAAAATCACTAGTGTCCAACCTCAACTGGAGAGTACCTCTCATTGTACAAATGTTTCTTGTAAAAGCTCTAAGTAGATGCAGAAAAGACCGGTGAGAATTAGTCTTGGTGCAATTGAGAGGAGGGTCTAGAAGCTGCTTAATTTTTGGCACCAGTTTTAGGGCTGGCGTGCTTCTACTTGTCAATTTTCTCAATGGTTAGGAAAGGAAGCTCTCTAGACCTGGCTTCCACAAGCACACCCTCAGCACTACAATTTTAAGAATAAAAACCCAACACCAAACATTCAAAATGGCTGTTGGCCCGTGTACATGTTAGAACTTCGCATAAACCTCACATTATTCAGCAATTGAGAAAGAACAATCATGATCTCACAACCACCAGTAATACTCTCTCCGTCCCAAAAACATAGCCTCACTTTGACTTTGTTTGGTCAACTGATTAAAGTTTGCCCAAAATTTTATAAGATTTTCTTATCTTTACGAAATTATAAAAATTGTTATCGGTAGTATTCTTATTATTGTATGAATGATTGAGATTCCATTACCCCTAACATAATAAATGTAAGTTAATAATAATTTTGATACTAAATAAGAGAGCCGAGACGTTCCGGACGTAACCCGAAGCCACTCGAGATTCACTTAGGTTGCTGTTTGTTTGTAATTTGTTTAGGCTGTGTTTGTTGTTAAATGGGTCATGGTAATGGGATTAAGAGAAGGTGGGAGTCATGGGGTAAGGGGGGTAAGTAATGAGGGTGTATTCCTAGTCTTTAGGGGAGTGTGCGTAAGTGGTTGAGGGATTGATCTCTTATTTAAAGGGAGGCAATCCTACAGTTGTAGGGAGCTTTTTGAAATATTAATCTAGTTTCATTTGTGGTTTAGTTCTCACCCAAAGAGAGCTTACAAATTCTAATTTTTTTTGCATAATATCTTCCTTGTTTACTACACTGTGAAATTGCTTTGACTGGGACCATATCAAATTTGATATCGTGTCAGGAAAAGGGACTATTTTTTTGGAACCAGGGTGTATAAAGCAACAACCGAAACTCTAGTTCCTATTTCCCAAATGAATCACAAAAAAAACCCAAACTCCATCTTTAATTAACATTGTGAGGATTCAACTGGAATTGCATTAATAGGGTAAAACTAAGCGCTCGTTTGGTGCGGCCATACCATTTTAATACAAATGTCATTCCATTCCATGATAGTTCAAATAGCATCTCAATTATTGCGTAGGAAACGAGCACTAGGTGACATTGATTCGAGAAAATAACAAGATGAAATGTAAAGGAGATACCAGTAGTAAAGCAGAATTGAAAGCCAGCCCTCTCCACAAGCTTTGCACTGAGAGCATCGAAACAAGCAGGGCCCTGGTGAACTCCGGGAGAATCAATAATTAAGCGAAGTGCCTGCGCCGGCGACTTGGAGGAGGAGGCGGCGGTGGGAGGTGAATTTCTATCACCGTAGCAAGCTACGATGGTGCTGGGGCGATATAGATGCCTTGTTTTCAACTGGAATTGACGAATTGAGGTGTTGGGTAGGGTCAGGAAAGGTGGCCGGAGTTTGAAATTTGAAGGTGGCGTTGATGATGATGGGTGGTGGTGGTGGTGGTGGTGGTGGTGGACGTTCGAACAGTCGACGGATGGATTCATTGCAGCGTTTGTGTTGGGCGTTGGCGCCAGTGCTGTTGTCTAATAAAGTCTTGTTGTCCAATGGGTAGGAGAAGAGCTGAGCTACTCTCACACCCCCCAAAATTGCTGAGTATACTTTTTTACCATTATTATAAAATTGTTACAATTTTAAAAGACTATATTACCCTTAAAAAAATTTAAAATCCTAAAATATATGCGGCATTTCTTACCGCACGCTTAATAGTATGTGCGGCACCCCCGACCGCACGCCCTAAGGTATGTGCGACGGACCAGTGCCGCATATACCTTAGGGCGTGCGGTCGGGGGTGCCGCACACTCTGTTCGCAATTTCCTCCAAAAAATTCAAAAAATCATTAAAAAATTTAACCAAAATGCGTATTTCAAGCCTATGTAGTGGCCTGACTTTTTGCAATTTTTAGGAAGCTAAGTCGAAGTAGATGAAGTTTTAAAACAAATGGAGGGAATAGAGATTAGATGATAGAGAGAGAAATGGAGAGTATTTTAATTTTGGGAGGGAGGTGGGTTGAGTAGATAGTATTTTAATTTTGGTGGGTGAGAATTGGGGGTTTATTGTTCAAGGGTAAAATAGAAAAATAAGTGGGGGTATACTTAGTAATATAGGTGGTATAATATTTGAAGGGTGGGTGAACTAAGTAAATGGGTATACTTAGCAATTTTGGGGGTTGGAATAGCAATTCCCGCAGGAGAATCGCTATTAGCACTATCTTTTTTTATTAGAGCATTGCTATTAACACCACCAATTCTATTAATACACCCCCCAATTAAATTACAAAAATGTCATTATATTATTAGACACAAATACCCTTCCTTTACTAAATACACCACCCCAAATATTAAAACACCACCTAAACCTCTAAATACACCACCAAAACACCACCTAAACCTCTAAATACACCACCAACCAATTTATCAATACACCCTCCTCCATAACAAACGATTCAAATGCTTATATGCGTATACATTTGCAAACTTCAACTTTTACCCAGCCAAACTCTCAACATCCAAAGCCAAACTCTCAACATCCAAACTTCCAAACTCAACTACATCTCCAACTTACCAACTCATATCAAACTCTCATTACCCACGAACGACGTAAAGCAACCACATTGTAACAAAAATCAAACATGGATACTAAAGAAGTGAAGCAGACCATTGATGTAAGTATCTCTACCGTTTTCGACGTAAAGCAACCATATTGTAACAAAAATCAAACATGGATACTAAAGAAGTGAAGTAGACCATTGATGTAAGTATCTCTACCGTTTTCAAGTTTTCAATTCGATTTTTCATGAAATTTCGTACGTAATGGAGACGGTCTTGGTTCGGGACTGGTCTATGGAACACCACAGTGGTGTTCGGTGACCACCTGACGAACATATCTGAGATGTTCCATCATGGTACCCGAACACCCCTGCGGTGTTCCTTAGGTAGTTCCCGAACACCGCTGTGGTGTTCTTTATGTAGTTCCCGAACACCTCTGTGGTGTTCTATAGTTTGTCCCGAACACCACTGTATTGTTCCATCATTTGTCCCGAACACCACTATGGTGTTCCATAACCTCTTACAGAACAGAAACTTTTCAAGATATGTTTTGTTGAAATTTATTCTTTTGTTGTAAACAGGATTCAAACACGTTGTCTACCGAGGGTAGCGTTGCACCGGTTATTAACGAGATTGAACCCGTTCAAGATATCGTTATGGATTACACAAATGTGTTCAAGATGTATGAAATGTTTATATCTCGTGATGCATTGTTTGATTGAGTGCGTGTTACGGGAAAGGAACATGGAATGGTGATAGTAATTATCAGATCCGATAGTGGGTCGTGTTAGAAAAGAGCTCGGTTAGTTCTGGCGTGTGAACGTAGTGGGAATTACCGTGAATTCAAAAAGGCTGAAAAGTTGTCTGAAGTAAATAACGAAGAGGCTACTATTGAAAAGGACGTTGTGAGGAAACCAAAGAGGAAAAGAGAAACTGGAACGAAGAAGTGTGGTTGTCCATTTCGTTTGAGGGGTAGACAAGTATCAGCTGATGGACCTTGGGCATTGGATGTTCAATGTGGTGTCCACAATCATCCAATTGCAGACTATTTGGAGGGCCACTCATATGTTGGTCGATTATCACCCAAGGAGAAGGACTATGTCATTAATTTGTCTCACACAAATAGTAAACCCAAGGACATTTTGTTTGGGTTAAAAGAAAATTTTGTAGATAATAAGTCCACAATAAGGACTATCTACAATGCTCGTTTGCAAAATAGAGTTGTAGAGCGTCAGGGTCGATCTCAAATGCAACAGCTTATGTTCAAGTTGAATGAGCATGGATATTTATATCATCACATTCGCTGTGAGAAGACCGAAGTTGTCAAGAATATTTTCTTCGCTCACCCAACGAGCGTTGATTTATTGCGATGTTTTCCGAGAGTCCTCTTTATGGATTGTACATACAAGACAAACAGCTATAAGTTACCTTTGTTGGAAATTGTTGGTGTGACGTCGACACAAATGACATTTCATATTGCAGCCACGTATTTGGAGTTCGAGCGGGAAGAGAACTATACGTGGGCGTTGACAGTCTTAAAAGGATTGATGGACCAGTTCTCTCTACCCCACGTGATTGTTACTGACAGAGAACTTGGTCTAATGAATGCAATTCAGAAAACTTTTCCCGACTCGAAACATTTCCTTTGTCGGTGGCACATTAACAAGAATATTTTGGCAAATTGCAAGAAATTATTCCGTGTGAAAGATAAATGGGATTGTTTTTCTATGAATTGAAATACGTTGGTTCTCGCAGATACTGAGTCAAATTATGATGACTTGCTACAAAGACTCCAGTCAGACTTCAAAGATTATCCACTTGCCGTTAAATATGTCATGGAGCAATGGTTGATGCCATACAAGGAAAGATTTGTGGCTTTATGGACGGATACAGTCATGCATTTCGACAATACCACAATAAATAGGTATCTATCATTTTAATATCGGTGTTTATTTTATTGTTTTATATATTTTGTTAGATATATACTTAATAAGGTTGTAACTTGTATTTCAGGGTGGAGAGTCAACATGCATTGTTGAAAAGACACCTTGGCTCGAGCCAGGGTAACTTTAAGATGTGTTGGCGACAGATTCACACCCTCTTTGAGACTTCACACACAACAATCAATCAGTCATTTGAGAAGAGCAAAAATGTTGTCCAGCATAAATACAAATCAATTGTATTTAGAGAGCTGCGAGGGATGGTGTCGATGCATGGATTGAACTTGATATATGATGAATTGAGCGCTATTGGTGAACATGGTGTAGACCCTCTGCTGTGTGGGTGTGTGTATACTGAGAAAGAGATGCGGACTGCCTTGTGGTCATGAGATTGACGAATATAAGAGATCGAACATGTCAATTCCACTTGATAAGGTTGACGCCTTTTGGAGAAAATTAGATATCATACCTCCAAAGGTAGAAGATCCTGGCATAGTCAAAGAAATGGGTAGTTGATTTAAATAAGAAATTGTTGAGCTTTCATCCAAGTGGGAACAAGCACCTGGGCCAGAGAGGTTGTTAATTTTAAAGAGATTGACTGAAATAAATCAACCACCAACGACATCACTTACTCATCCCGTCGAGGGTTAGAAAATTTTGACTCGTGGTCGTCCTAAGTCCGTAAAGGTTAAAAAAGACAAGTCAACCAAACGTGATCCGAGTAAGTTTGAGTATGTCCAGTCCATTGAAGATAGTTGTTCACCATGTGAAGATCTGCCTACGAGGTTGGTCCATCAATTAAACAACCTCTTACTCTCAGTACGACACCTAACCCAAAGAAGAAACAGGTATTTTTTTTTATCCTTTTTTAAGATAGATTGAACAGTGTAGTAACTTGGTTATACGCTAACGAAACAAAGAATTGATACATCTTTTTTCAATAGGTTGTCCGGCAAAGGACTCGAATTGCGACTACGAGTGGTTTTATCCAACAACTACCATCCCATTTGCACAATTGGATTGTAGAGACAAAAAATGTTAAAAGTGATGGTCATTGTGGATTCCGTGCCGTAGCAGACCAACTTGGCTTCACAGAGGAATCGTGGGGTAGGATTAGAGGAGCACTTCTTCATGAGTTGACAGTTAACCAAGAGTTATACAACAATGTTTTCATTGAATATGGTCGCGTTGAAGAAGTGTTGGAGATTCTAGACTACTATAAAGAGCCTGCACCTAAGGAACACTGGTTTTGTTTGCCAGAAATGGGTCATTTGGTCGCATCGGCTTTCAATGTTGCGCTCGTGTCTTTGGATTTACAAATTCCGATGACGTATTTGCCCTTAAGAACCCCAATCCCAAGTGATCCGAAGATGATATGTATTGGATTTGTGAATAATGATCATTATATTCAGGTACACATCATATCAAGGATATTATCTGAAGTTATTTATGTTATATATATCCATGATATTGATATGTAGTATATTTTGTAGGTGTTCTTGCGCGAGGGGAGTCCATTACCACCCGTCGCAGATAAATGGAATATATATCGACTTCACTGTGCAGCTGGCTTGTAATACCCCGATCCTACTTCTTCCCTAGTTCACCAGTATGTTTGGTCAATTCGAGTGTTGTTTCGTGTGATTAACTTTGGGTATGTTTGAGTCTTGAGTTCTTTGTCATTCGTGCATAAATACGGGATGATTAGGTTGAGTTTTGAGTGTGTTTTGACCTTAAGATAGATAAAGATACACACAAAAGCATGGATACATGCTTAAACCTGAAATTCTGTCCATCCGAATAGTCTGTAGTAATTTGGCCATAACTTTGTCTAGAAAACTCGGATTTGCAAACCGTTTAATTCTGTGTAAACTAGACTCAAAGAGATTTCCAACCATATCTTATTCACAATTTTTGGACTCGTGCATCATCCTAAAAATGTCTTTAAAGTTGACTGAAAAATAAGAAATGTGACAGCTTTGACTAGGTTTTAAGTGAGTTGACCTTTTGACTCAATTTTCATTGGCTGAGATTTATGGACGTCCATTGACTCTTTGACCAGACATAATAAGTCACCTTGACTCCATTAGAGGCCCAAGAACACCTTCATTTGTTCATCTTCAACCTTAGAGCTTAGAGAGAGAGAGGAGAGAGTTCTAGAGTGAGAAAGTGCAATAGTTTGCTCATTTGAAGTCCAAATCACGATCCGTCTTCACCGTTGTATTGGAGCTATGGACTAGAGGAACACTTTCCATGGATTGCATGTTGATTTTCATGGTTTAATTTTGATGGAGGTAAGTAACTATGATGTTTTGTATGTTTATGAGTTGAATTGGGAGAGTAAAACATGTAGGTTGTGTTAGATGATGATCCTTGTGTTGATCTCTTGGAAGAAATGTGTTATTAGTTACTCCTAATGATATTTTGTTGTTTTAAGTTACTGATTTAAGTTGAAAATGTAATGGGGGAAAGACATGATGATTTTTGAAAGCCAAATGCTTAGTTCTTGAATTAAAATTTGTCACTGTTTTAAGCCATGTTGTCGAATTTACTGGGGAAAATCCGTCCATGGGAATTATCTGAATTTTTGATATGTTTTACATTTATATGTTTTGTAGCATCCTGTAAATTTTCATAAATTTTAGAGGTCAGTAAGTGCCTCGTTTAGATCTCGTATTATCGATACGCAGAATGGACTGTTGCTGGAAATTATGGTTTGTAGTTCAATCTTTATGTGGTTGCATGTTGATGAATATAAGTCCAAATGGACTGATTTAAAATGGTAAATTGTAATTTAGAATGTCTAGTTTCTGGGTATATAAGATTCATAATATTTGGACATGCGTAGAATATTTGGCGAGATGTTGATTACAAGTTAGAACGAAAAACACATGAATTTCAAAATAGTTGCAGTCCCTATTTTGGGCTATTTTCGTGAAAAGTCTGGTACTAATCCACTATTGAGAATGTTCTGAATTTTTGATATGTTATTCTTATATATGTTAGGTTGTTCTCTATAAATTTTCATAAATTTTAGAGGTCGGGAAGTACCTCGTTTAGGTTGTGTTTTATCGCTGCGCCAAGTAAACTGTTGCTGGAAATTCTGGGTATTAGATCTAACTTTAAGTGACTGATTCTTGATGATTATAAGTCCAAATGAGGTAATTCAAAGTGGTAAATTATAGTTCCAGATGTCTAGTTTCTAAATATGGAATAATTGTAATATTTTGACTTTTGTGGAATATTTGGTGAATTTAACGGTACTGTTGCGCAGTACCAAATACGTATTATTGTTGTTAGTCTCCAAGAATTAGAGACTCGTCAATGTGTAATTGTTGTTATTATTAAACCTTGAGTATTGGTAACTTGTTAGAATTGTGTTAGTTGTTACTCGCGATTAATTGGCGAGATTTCTATGGGTAGAAGATACACCAAATATAGGGTATTAAGATTGGTGTAGTTATTTAGGGACGATACTGCGGTTCGTCCCGATGTTTCGAAAATGGGTATTGACTCTAGTTGAGTCGACATGAGATAGTAAATTTATTTTTAAAAACTATACGACCTATATACTAGTCGTGACTGACTCTTGCGGAGTTGCATAGGACGTATTAAACAAACGTCGAATCTTGTAGTTAATTTATTAATGTGTAGAATTGACTCTACGGAGTTGATTAATGTGTAGTATAATTCACTACGGGTTGTTATTTAGTCTCCTACGATATTGGATGACGTATTGTGAAAGTGATTGTTCGTAAGAACATGACTTTAGTTAATTCAATCATACATGAGATGACATACCGTGATTATCGTTCCAATTCGGACGAAGTGACTTGTAATGAATCGTGATATATATAGTACACGACGATAGTGTTATGTGATAGTTTATGCTATACATGAGATAAAGTGTATTGAGTGATTATAGGATACTGTAGAGATCCTAAGTTGAGTTGCACAATAGGCCTACTTTGCCTATTGTCTTATTTTGGTTATATATTCAGTGATTATGGACATTGTGTGAGTGTTCTAGTATGTGATAGGACAATCATCCTACTTTGATGATTGATTGTGTGTTTAATGTTTACTAGCACACTTTGTTGATTTGTTGTTGTAGGCTTATTGTGACCTACTTGAAACATTCGTATTGTTATTGAATGTGGTTGTTGTGGTATGCTCCCTACATTGGAGTATGACCGTTTATTTTAAATGTCGAGTAAACATCTACTTGTGCATTTAGTTAAGTCCATGGCATTTGTGTCGGCGGTGTATTGACGCTCGATTATTGCGGGAGCCGGGGCTACGTAATAGTTGAAGGCCAATGCATCGGGCCTCGCCCTACCGTTGGCCACGGTAGGGGTATAGCGCCATGTGTTGTACGGAATAAACGCAAACTTGGTAAGCTATATCCGTGGTTGATTCTTGGATTGTAGGGACCAAGATCACACGTCGACGTGGATACAGAAAATGGTTCACACAATTTTATGTTGTTTCTTGTTCTTGGTTCGAGCACGTCAACAACGGCTTCGAATTCTTGATTTGGTTTATTGATCGAGCACGTCAACAACAGCTTCGATATTTGGTATTATATTGGTTGGTTGGTTGGTTGGTTGGAACTATTGGTTTGGTCGGAGGTGTACCTCGACGCCGTATCCCTTTAAATGTGTTTACTTACCGCTCTTATGTGTTTCTTATACAAGCGAATGATGGTCACAATTTTCAACTGGTATGGGACGGTTGGCGATTGTTGAGCCTCTCGTTAGTATACGGTTGGTTGCCCTTACGTGCTACTATATGTTTATTTTCCTGTTATATTGTTGTACATAATACCATGCCATATAGTCACATATAATAACTTGTCGATCAATGATTAAGTTAAAATTATTACCAAGATTAGTGCATTTAGAGTCTTGGTTTACTATTGCATTCATACTCATAGCACCCAATACATTATAGTATCTTACGGAGTCTTTTAGACTCACCCAACAACCTCCTCAGTTTGCAGGTTAAGTTCCAGCGCAGCGAGTCTTGAAGCTTGGAGTTAGCAAGATGTATTTATATTGTCATTTTCTTCTTATTTCTTGTATTGTGAGGTTATGAGGTCACTAAGTTATGTAAACTTAGTCTATGGGTAGAAATAGTTGTATTCTTTAGATTTGTATTTTGGTGCCGACTTGTGTAGTCGTGCCGGTTGTTGTACTATATTATTTTGGATTTCTGACTCGTGGTATTTTAGTATTATTGTTTCTCCGGCTCGTGTATTTAGCCGTCGAGGTTTTAATTATTGGGTTTATCTTTAGTGTTGTTCTCCGGCGTATGTTTTGGCCGTTGAGGTTTATTTAGTTGTAGTTGTTGTTCGAGTTTTTGAAACTCACATTTTACCTTGTATTCCGCTGCATAGTTTTAGTTTTGAGCTTTTGTGACTCGCTCTCTTCGGTTGTTCTTGTTAGTTTGGCGCACCGAGTTGGGGTTCAACATCGAACCCCGGACTCGGGTCGTCACATGGCTGGAAAAATTGGATTGGCGACCAACTTAATTTGTATAGTGAAAGTGTAGGAACCAGTCAACTTGGTCGAAGCACTGCGACTATAGATTTAGATTAGCTTCAGTTGTAAATCAATATGTTAGTTACTTTTATAAATCAACTTGTGTTGTAGACGCATATCCTTTGCTTATTTTGTAAATCAACTTGTGTTGTAAATCAATCTTTTGCTTTTATGTCATTTAACTTGGTTGTAAATCAATCTTTAATACAAAATGCATAACATCCAAAGATATAATAGTACTAAGTACTACCAATATGCATAACATCTTACACTTAAATACATAACATCGTCATTTAAATACAACAATATCCAAATTAAAATACATAATACATTACTATTGTCAACTTCAACTAACATTTCTCCTCCTACGACTAGACGGGATGCGAAGGTCTGCGATGTGGTCCTCATCATCTGGACCTCCTAATGCATCATATGCTCGTAGGATCACTGACTCAAACTCTTCTCTGGAGATAGATCGGTCTCCAGATCTCAATCGTTGCACCATCGGTTGCATTAAACCCCGTGCACATCTGACAATGTCCCAAGCATCTAGCGGAGCAGTATTAGCTGCGTTGCTGACGTAGGAGGACAGACGGTCAGGGTCTTGAACTATGGGATGTAAATGTGTGTAATACCATTCAAGATATGAATGGTCACACTGTCCTGCTGGTCGGGCAGGTCGACCAAGTCTCTCGTCAGATAACACATGACTATCCCATTGTACAAAGTACTTGACAAGTACCCCCCATATCGCCACAGTCTGTTAGGTTTCCTTTCTGGGGACACCGGGAGCAATAGGGGCGTATGGAATTGTCTGTACATATCCAAGCTGTCGCAGGACTCGATCAGGATGATATGGCTCCACAATAGTGTTTGCTGAGATGCATCCATGGTAATACGAAATGTGGTGGAACGGAAAATGTTGTCTCACCGTCTCCGTATATGGCTTCCAAATAACCTGTAACAATTTAAAAAACAAAAAATTACAACATGTATATTTGACACGAGATTTTCACGTCAATCAACATATATAAAAACACATTAATACTCACTTCACTTGGTTTAATGGAGTCAAGAACCTCACGCACTGACATTAATCTTTCTATAGATGTTCCTTGTCCACCCTTTGGTAGCCGCCTCTTTGCAAGAGGATTTTTCTCATTGTACTGAACGTTATGTGGAGGCCTAAACATTGGGAATCGTTTGTATATCCATGCCTACATGAAATGCAATAAGAAGACACAATAATCAGTTCATAATCTAATAAATATTTATTTCAACATATTGAGTAAAAATATGAATTTCTTACCTCCAACAACGTGGAATATCCAGCCATCTGTTTGGTTGTGAGTCTAGACGCTAGCCCTAGCTGTTTATAGAGATAAGCAAGAGTGGCAGCTCCCCATGCATATGTATGAACACTCTCAAGATCAACCAAGAACTCCAAGTAAGACGTATTTATCCGAGTGCCACTCTTATCAGCAAACATTGTACAACCTAAGGTGTATAATAAATAAGCCCTAGCTGAGAATGCACGCCTTTCCGGATCATCTGACATAGCATCTTCACTAAACCTCTCCCTAAGCCACTCTAGCCTCACAGAAGATCCCCTCGCACCGCGCATTCCTTCTATCGCTTCAGCGTAAGAAACTCCCAACCATTGCTCAACATCAAAAGTAGAGGTTGGTGTAAAACTCTGTCTCGATAAAACTGGAGTCCCTGTGATCGGAAGACCTGTAAGGCAAAATACATCATCCAATGTGATTGTCATTTCGCCAAAGGGTAGATAAAAGCTATTGGTCTCAGGGTGCCAGCGTTCCACAAATGCACTGACCAATACTTTGTCAACTTCAAAGTACGATGTTCGCCTTAATCGAAACAACTTGGACGCTTTGACAACGTCCAACCACAAAGGGTGACATACTTCTCTGTGACAACTCCACTGAACTAGTTTCTCAGTATGATTGTTACACTTGAGAAGCTCTCTCTCTTCCCCCTGCCATATCAATCGTGCTACGTGCGACTCATAAGTAGTCAGTAGAGATGGATTAACAGGACCACCGGGAAATAGGGTATATCTCACATCTTCTCTTTCCTCTCTAACATTTTCTTCTCCCACATCTCCAACATCTTCCTCTCTATTCTCTCCAAAACCAGCATCTCTTTCAAAATTATAGCAAGTCATCTGTATAGGAGATTGTTGTTGTTCCTGTGAGACGCGTGGGGGATCCTCAGGCTGTTGTTGTTCACGCTGACTTCTTTCTCTTCTGTTTGAAGTAGTGGGTCTTCTTCTTTCAGAGACATTTGCTAATTTACCTGCAATAATCACAATATATCAGCAGAGATTGAAGAAACTAACTTGTAGAGGAAATTGGGAAGGTATGAAGGAATACCACATACTGTTCGGGAAATACTTATAGAACACTGCAGTGGTGTTCGGGATAAATTGTTGAACACTGCAGTGGTGTTCGGGAGAGATTATAGAACACTGCAGTGGTGTTCGGGAAAGATTATAGAACACTGCAGTGGTGTTCGAGCTAAGTTGTGGAACACTGCAGCAGTGTTCGGGACATCTGAATGAACAACACTGGGGTGTTCGGGCTGAGTTGTGGAACACTGCAGTAGTGTTCGGGCAATCTTATGAAACACCACAGTGGTGTTCGGGACTGGTTGTAGGAACAGTGCAGTGGTGTTCGGGAAGTACCCCCCGAACACCACTGCAGTGTTCCTACAACCAGTCCCGAACACCACCGTTGTGTTCCTTCAACCAGTCCCAAATACCCCTTTGGTCAGTTATGACTTATAACAAAAATTAAGAAAACTCAGCATACAAATTGAAACTATTTGAACTTAAAAATAGAAAAATTTCATACCTAGGGCTTTCTTCATTGTGAAATCAAGGTCTTCTTCTTCTTCTTCTTCCTTCTTCCTGGCTTCCTTCTTCCTTGCACAAAGCTGGGTTGCTTTTGGGGAGGAGTTAATAGAACGGTGTTGAGTTTGAAATTGTTTGAGTTTGAAATTGTTGGTGTATTGAGAAATAGGGGTGGGTGTGATGATATTAGGTGGGTGTATTGGGAAAAAAATAATGAGTTAAGTGAGAGGGGTAAAATAGAAAATGTTGGGTGGTGTATTTAGAAATTATGTTGGTGTAAAATTAGTGGAGGGGGTGTATTAAGAAAATTGGTGTATTAAGAGGAAATGGTGGTGTTAATAGTAAACCTCTTTTTATTAATACACTTTCAATTAAATTATAAAAATATCATTATATTATCTATATTATAATAACGCTCACTTCATACGTGCACAATTGACTCAGCTAACTACTGGCCCAGATTAACCAAGTTACTAGATTTGTACGGTCTGGATCTTTTTGGACTTTCAAGCGTGTGAAAGGCAGTTGCTATGTTGCGACCCCTTCCTCCACCTCGCTCCCGTCTGCCTCTCCCACAACCATTTTCCTCCCAGCATCCCTCCTCAGGTACGCCCACGCCCTCCTTACACCCTTTTCTCCATTCATGGCCGTCGCCACCTGCTGCCGTCACTTTCTCCCTTCTCTCTCAGACCCTTTATTTCTCAGCATCACCTTCCCTCAATCGCACCCAATTCATCGCACCGGAAACCTCATACCTGATATACTCTGGTGGAAATTAGCTATTTGGTCAGAAAAAGCTTCGTTTGGAGGCCTAACCCTAAAACGCAGCTTTAGTTTTGGTCGCCGGAATCTACGCCTAGGGTTTTACAATGACGAAATTGAAAGACGGATTCTCCTCGCTTTCCTCAATTCCAGTTCTCTCCTTCTCTCTCTCAGTCCATATTTCGGTCTTCTTCTGCGTCCCCTCTCTCCTCTTTTTCTCTGATTTCTAAGCATACGGCTTGGAATCGAAATCTCTCTGTTCCAATTCCAGGTAAATTAAATTTTTGTAGTTGAATTGAGTTTTGTGGATTTTTTTTAATAAGTTTTCTTATGCTGAAAATTTTCTGTTGGGTTGGTGGAGATACGAAGATAAGAAGATATTATATAAATTTATATCCTAATTTTTGTTTTGAAACTGTATTTCAAACTACTACTTGATGCTTTGGGTATATACCGAATTCTAAATTTTGTTTTGAACCATATTCCAAATTTTATGATATATACTGACAATTACCAATGGTGAATACAAGTGTTTGGAAATTTGTAGAGCAACAAAGACAAACTGTTGGATTTTAGAATCCTCTCAATCAATTCTTAATTTGGGTCAATTTGGTAAATTGGTAATTGACTAATTGATTGATTAATTTTTGCCTTTCTTGGTGAAATTTGAGATCAATCAATCAAGATTGTGATTAATAATATTTTTGGTATATCTTGATTGATTAGTTAATTAGAGGATGATTGATGTTAAATTAGGTAAATAATAGTTGACTTTAGATTAGTTAAATATGGTATATATTTATACTAACTTTAACTTTCTTTATTTAATGTTTTTTTCTTGTTTTCCAAGTTTTTTCTTTTGCTCTATATAAGGAGGTATTCGTGCCCATTCAGAACTGATCCAGAGAGCAAGATTGATAGGAGTTTTTGCAGAGAATTCAGAGAAAAAAAAAGCTGTTGTCTTTGTTCTGTTTGTCTTGTTCCAAGATGTGATCAAGGACGTTGCAACATCTTCTATCACATTCTGTTCAAAGTATTCTGGAATCTGAAGATTAAGTTACTGACCACGGTTGTTGTCTTTAGACAACATATGATCTTTGATCTTTCAGTGGTGAACTATAATCTAAGTGATATACTTTGATTAGGAACATTTTTGTTAGTTTCACTAGTTGTTTTTCTTTGTAACGGGTTCTATATTTTCTAGTGAAAGGTTTTTGCCATATTGGCACGTCTACAAGTATTTATACTTGTAGATAAAAGGTTACAACAATTTGTTATTTCTTGTTTTTTATTCATTGCGATATTTCTTGGATGTTACGGTAGATGTTATCACATCTTTGATAACATTTACTATATTCCAAATTGTTTTTCGAGTTACATAGCTATAAAACTTTCATTTGGTATCGAGCCTACACTTGACATAACTAAGTGAGGATCCCGGTTGTAGCTATGTCGAATCTCAATATGGTGTTCAACGTCCTCCTCCTCGATGGGTCTAATTACTCTACTTGGAAACCCAAGATGCGCATGTACCTCAAGTCTCTTTATGAAAGAACATGGCTCTCTGTGGTTACAGGGTGGACTCCACCTAGAGTGATTGATATCGATGGAGATTATAAAATTACCTCAGAGGCTAGTTGGACGACCGAAGAAAGAAGCGTAGCAAATTTTAATTCAAAAGCTATTAATGCTATCTATGGTGTGTGGAACCAAATATTTTCAAAATCATAGTTCATTTTGAATCAGCCAAAGAAGTATGGGAAGCCCTCCAAGCTCATTGTGAGGGACCCGATAGCGTTCGTTTAACCAAGCTACGTTTACTTACAACCCGCTTTGAATATTTAAAAATGGAAGAAGATGAGGATATTGCATCCTACTATGACAAGTTGGTAGATTTGTCTAATGAGTCATTAGCCTTGGGAGATCCCATTTCCAATGCAAGACTCGTTAGCAAAATGATGCGATCCCTTCCAGAACGTTTCAATATAAAAATTTCTGCAATAGAAGAGGCTCATGACACTGGAAGAATGAGCTTAGATAAACTTTCTGGTATCCTTCAAACCTTTGAGTTAAATTTATCTCTGCAGAACAAAAAGCAAAATAAAAGTGTTAAAAGTATTGCTTTGCGCTTTCCAAAATCAACCCGACTTGTCCGAGGAATTACTTGAATTTACAAATGAACTTGGAAAACAGATTTTGGAGAAGAATCTCGAGCTATGTTGTTGAAAAGGTTTAATAACATCATGACCAAAGGACAAAATTATCATAATTTTCAAAAATCTAATCCCTCTCCAAAATTTGTCCCAAGAAAGTTTTTCCAAAACCAATATTGATAATTCCAAAGACAAGTTTTCTCCTAAACTTCCTTCTAAATATGAATCAAAAAGGGAGGAATCTTCGGTCAGAGAGAATGTTTTGGCTATGGTCACTATCTTGCCAAATGTATTAATACCACAAAGAAGAAGGGAAAAAGTTTGGCGGTTACCTAAGTGACGAGGAAGAACAATTAGAAGATGAGATGCACTAAACAGTATTTTTGAAACCCAAAATGTGTTGCAAATAAATCCTCATGGTGTATCTAAAGGTGTTGCCTTAAATGTGGCCCCATCGTGATCACATCTGTTAAAAATTTTGTTCCGATCTGAATTGTCTCAACTCATCCATAGTTGATGATAGTCGTCCGAATGACTCGAATCGATTCGAGGATTTGGATTTATTGGAGGATTATAAGGCACTCTATGAAGATTGGGTAAAGAAGGAAGAGAAGTTAAATCTTCTTGTTGAAGAAAATGAATATCTTTCAAAGGAAAATGAAGTTCGAAAGCTTCAAATGAACTTCTCTTAAAAGAAAATGATATCCGAAAGCTTCCATAGCTAGAAAGTCATGCTCACCAAGAAAGATATTGATCTTGAAAAGACCAAAACGACCTTGAAAGTGCAAATGAAACTTTGTCCAAGCTAAACAAAGGCAAAGTTAAGCTTGATGAAATCTTGACTTATGGTCAAGAAGACACGTGGACTAGGATTCAAACCTATTGCATTTGTCAAGGAAAGAACGAATGGTGAAAATTTTATTCAAAACAAAAGGTTAACAAAGAAAGATCTAGACACCGGAAACGTCGGTACATCCGCCATTACTAACGTTTGGTCATATTAGACCTTATTGTTACAAAATGAAAGCAGATTTGGCAAGAAACTCTCACCAGAAATCTGTTCCATACAGAATGTCGTGGAAAATGTCTCCACATCTGAATCAGCACATCCCCAGAAATTCTGAAAAAATATGGGTCAAGAAAACTGAAGTAACATGCAATGTTACATATACTTCCTTAAAACCAATGTTCTGGCTCATGGTTCTTTGATAGTGGATGCTCCCGTCATATGACAGAAGATGAACACTTAACCGAATATTCTAGCTTTAATGGTGGAAGTGTGACCTATGGGGTGGTGCAAAAGGAAGAATTGTTGGTAAAGGAAACCTCGATGTTGAGGGATTGCCAAGACTCAATAATGTTCTTCATGTGGAAGGTCTCAAAGCAAATCTCATCAGTATAAGTCAATTATGTGATGATGATTTGCATGTCAAATTTGACAAAAATTCATGTGAAGTCTTTGATGGTACTAACAAATGTATTCTTGCAGGTACTAGATCCTCGGATAATTGTTACATGTATGGTGAAGTTGTCTCATGTCATACCTCAAGTGTTAATGATAGTTCTCTTTGGCATCAAAAACTAGGACATGCTAGTTTTCATAAAATTCATGATATAATCAAGTATGATGCTGTTAGAGGATTACCAAAGGTTAACACACAGAATGTGGGTGTATGTGGTCCATGCCAAAAGGAGAAACAAACTAGAGTGTCCCACCCAAAACTTCAACAACGTTCCTCAAAACGTTGTCTTGAGTTCATTCATACGGATCTTATGTGTCCAATTGAAGTGGAAAGTCTAGGGAGAAAGAAATATTCTTTTGTGTGTGTTGACGATTTCTCTCGGTATACTTGGATTATTTTTTTGAGAGAAAAGTCTGAAACTTTTGAGGCATTTAAGACTTGGTACAAAAAGGTCCGTAATCTATATGACTTAAAAGTTATTAAGATTCGTTCGGATCATGGCACTGAGTATGAAAATTTGTCTTTTTCCAAGTTTTGCGATTCAAAGGGGATTACTCATGAGTACTCAGCCCCCAAAACTCCACAACAAAATGGAGTAGCGGAAAGGAAAAATCGCACACTTCAAGAGATGGCACGTGTAATGCTAAGCTCTCAAAATCTTTCAAAACATTTTTGGGCAGAAGCCTTAAATACGGCTAGTCACATTGGAAATCGTGTATATTTGAGATTCGGTAGCACAAGGACCCCTTATGAAATTCTTTTGGGCAAAAAACCGAATCTTAAATACTTTCATGTCTTTGGGTGTATTTGTTATTTTTTGAATGACAAAGATCATCTTGCAAAATTTGATTTCAAAAGTGATAAATGCATCTTTGTTGGGTACTCGTCAAATAGTAGAGCAGTTAGAGTCTTTAATATTAGGACTAAGACTATAATGGAATCAATAAATGTTTCTTTTGATGATTTTCCTACTCTTGGACAGAAAATAGCCGAAGATGATGTTACAGGGCTAGTGGAGGATGCTTTATACAACAATGTTCCAGAGGAAAGTATTGAAATTCAGAATCAAAACTCAAATGATTCAGAAATAAATGTGTCCGAAAATGTTGGGACATCCTCGAACACATCTGCCAACGATTCAGAATCAGCTGAAACAAAAGCAGAAATTAAAAATCTTGAATCTGTTGATGAAGCTGGATCTGATCAAAACCTGGATGTGTCAAGAAAAATTCAAAAGAATCTCCCTACAACTCAAGTGATAGGGAATGTGTTTGATGGTATGAAGACAAGACAGAAAGGTAAAGTCAATTACAAGAAAATGGTAAGCTTGACTTATTTATCTTCTGAATGTGTCAATGTTAGAATTTGTTTTTACTTGGGGAACAATTTGGTTTCATGGTATAGTAAGAAACAAAACTGTGTTTCTTTATCAACCGTTGAATCAAAATATGTAGCGGTTGATAGTTGTTGCTCTAAACTTCTTTGGATGAACCAAATGGTCAATGACTATGGGTTACATAGTGATACCCTTGTTGTTTATTGTGATAAATCCAGTGCGGTTGATATCTTGAAAAATCATGTTCAACAATCCCGTACCAAACATATTGATATTAGACATCATTTAATTCGGGATTTAGATGAACAAAATATTGTCCGCATGGATTTTATAGGAACTGAGAACCAATTGGCTGATGTCTTCACCAAGACTTTTGATTTTGAGAGATTTTCTACTCTTAGAAAATCTCTAAATCTGTGTGTCATTTGAGTGTCTCACAAAATGTGGTTCCAAGTGTGACCACATGTGCATGTTGTACAAAAAAAAAAAAAAATCATCATCAATCATCTTGCATTTGTCTTGGGCACGACTTTGTCATATGATTCTTGAAAATGATTTTGAAATGTTGTATTTGGAAGACATTTCTTTTGAATGTGGATCTCTATTCAAAAAAAAAAATCCCAGTGTATGAGCCAAAGTAGTGATTGGGAGCCTTTGAGGGAAAAAGCTACCTTCTCAATGTGTATGCAGCCACTCATATGTGATCTTATCATCTAGATCAATATGTTCTTTGAAATTTTGGCGTGATCATATGAGAAAGGGCTATCCTTGAGGTAGAGTGAAAGCTACTTACTGGTTAAATCCCTTCAGCTATAAGGCAAAAATCATCATTTAAAGGAACTGGGAGAAAAGAATCTTGATCCATTGAATTCGAAGTTAAAAATGTGTCTCTCAATGTGCCAACATTTTTCTTCACATTCATTGAACAAAGTCCTTCACATGTGTGCGCATTGTCTTATTCTTCATGGTTAGCCATATCAATAGGGCATTTGGTCCGGTGAAAAATATTCATCTTCTTTGTTTCTCACTATCTATTTATTCCAGTGTGGTATATTGACTGAAAATCTTTATCCTTGAATTTGTTTGTCTAAAAACAATTTGAATGGTTCTTGATTTTTGAGCAGTGAGACAAATTGATGGTATGTGTTGCAGAAGATTTATCAAAGATAAATGTTGGGTAATATTTTGTTGCCTAATATCTTTTGATGTATTTTTGGCTCATCCTTGACTTTGTGAATCAATCAACGGGGAGGAAATTTCTTATTACCATAATTCAAAATTGGGTCTCCTAGTATCTTTGGTAAGTTGAAGGTTCCATTTTCACGAAGGATTTTTTTTTCCCTTCCAATCTGTTTCTTCTTCTTCTTCCTGCGAAATCCTCCTCCATTTCTGGCCAAAAAGGGGGAGAGGGTTCTAAGGTAGGGGGAGAATTTGAATATTGGTTATCATCAAATTCAGGGGGAGATTTTGATTTTGATCTTGGATCATTATTTTGCTCTAAAGTGTGTTTTGACCAGAAAGGCAAAAAGGGGGAGATTGTTGGATTTTAGAATCCTCTCAATCAATTCTTAATTTGGGTCAATTTGGTAAATTGGTAATTGGCTAATTGATTGATTAATTTTTGCCTTTCTTGGTGAAATTTGAGATCAATCAATCAAGATTGTGATTAATAATATTTTTGGTATATCTTGATTGATTAGTTAATTAGAGGATGATTGATGTTAAATTAGGTAAATAATAGTTGACTTTAGATTAGTTAAATATGGTATATATTTATACTAACTTTAACTTTCTTTATTTAATGTTTTTTTTCTCTGAATTCTCTGCAAAAACTCCTATCAATCTTGCTCTCTCGATCAGTTCTGTTCTAAGGTAGGGGGAGAATTTGAATATTGGTTATCATCAAATTCAGGGGGAGATTTTGATTTTGATCTTGGATCATTATTTTGCTCTAAAGTGTGTTTTGACCAGAAAGGCAAAAAGGGGGAGATTGTTGGATTTTAGAATCCTCTCAATCAATTCTTAATTTGGGTCAATTTGGTAAATTGGTAATTGACTAATTGATTGATTAATTTTTGCCTTTCTTGGTGAAATTTGAGATCAATCAATCAAGATTGTGATTAATAATATTTTTGGTATATCTTGATTGATTAGTTAATTAGAGGATGATTGATGTTAAATTAGGTAAATAATAGTTGACTTTAGATTAGTTAAATATGGTATATATTTATACTAACTTTAACTTTCTTTATTTAATGTTTTTTTCTTGTTTTCCAAGTTTTTTCTTTTGCTCTATATAAGGAGGTATTCGTGCCCATTCAGAACTGATCCAGAGAGCAAGATTGATAGGAGTTTTTGCAGAGAATTCAGAGAAAAAAAAAACTGTTGTGCTGTTCCTGCTGTGCTGTTCTAGTAGATGTGATCAAGGACGTTGCAACATCTTCTATCACATTCTGTTCAAAGTATTCTGGAATCTGAAGATTAAGTTACTGACCACGGTTGTTGTCTTTAGACAACATATGATCTTTGATCTTTCAGTGGTGAACTATAATCTAAGTGATATACTTTGATTAGGAACATTTTTGTTAGTATCACTAGTTGTTTTTCTTTGTAACGGGTTCTATATTTTCTAGTAAAAGATTTTTGCCATATTGGCACGTCTACAAGTATTTATACTTGTAGATAAAAGGTTACAACAATTTGTTATTTACTGTTTTTTTTATTCCGCTGCGATATTTACTGGATGTTACAGTAGATGTTATCACATCTTTGATAACATTTACTATATTCCAGCATTGTTTTTCTGAGTTACATAGCTATAAAACTTTCACAAACCCTCTGCTAAGTATGTTTCTCTCCATTTTGCAAGTAAACTGAAGGCTTCTAGATGAAGATTTTTGGTAAATAGGATTTAAACTTGCAGTTTCCTGAATTGAGTGGCATTTTATTGGAAATTTGCAGAGCAACAAAGACAAACCCTCTGCTAAGTATGTTTCTCTCCATTTTGCAAGTAAACTGAAGGCTTCTAGATGAAGATTTTTGGTAAATAGGATTTAAACTTGCAGTTTCCTGAATTGAGTGGCATTTTATTGGAAATTTGCAGAACAATAAAGAGAAACCCTCTGCTAAGTATGTTTCTCCCCATTTTGCAAGTAAACTAGAGGCTTCTATTTGGGCAGCAGAGCAACAAAGTCAATGTATTTGGTTTACAAAACAACAGGTCTTTCTTTTTTTATTTCTTTTTTTTTTCTCCCAACAACTTTGGTCCTCCTAAGATATGTTGTACTGCTCTCATGCAAGCAAACCGGAGGCTTCTATTTGGGTTTAGGCAGAAAGTTGAGTTTTACCCATAGTTTCTCTCTTTGTTTTTTTATCATTATCTTAAAATTTATTTATTTGCATATGGTGTTAAGGAAATCAAAGTTGTTATGTTATTATGGTTAGTCAATATATTGCATTTACAAAACAACAGGTCTTTTTTTTTCTCCCTACAACTTTGGTCCTTCTAAGATATGTTGTACTGCTCTCATGCAAGCCAACCGGAGGCTTCTCTTTGGGTTTAGGCAGAAAGTTGAGTTTTACCAATAATCTCTCTCTTTGTTTTTTTTATCATTATCTTAAAATTTATTTATTTGCATATGGTGTTAAGGAAATCAAAGTTGTTATGTTATTATGGTTTCTTATTCTGATTCTTTTATTATTCTTTACATATCATTTGATTTTAGAGATATCCATGTAATTATTCATTAGCGTGGGAGTGCGTTTTCAAGCTATTTAGATAGTTTAATAATTTGCCTCAAGTATTAGTTTTAGGAGGTTATTTCTTCTTAATTTTTTGGTCTCATGCAACCAAACCAGAGGCTTCTCTTTGGGTTTAGGCAGAAAGTTGAGTTTTACCCATAGTCTCTCTCTTTGTTTTTTTTATCATTATCTTAAAATTTATTTATTTGCATATGTTGTTAAGGAAAGCAAAGTTGTTATGTTATTATGGTTTCTTATTCTGATTCTTTTATTATTCTTTCCACATCATTTGATTTTAGAGATATTCATGTAATGATTCATTAGCGTGGGAGTGCTTTTTCAAGCTATTTAGATAGTTTAATAATTTGCCTCAAGTATTAGTTTTAGGAGGTTATTTCTTCTTAATTTTTTGGTAACTTCTATGTAATGCAGTTTTGTAATTATATTAATTGGAAAAAATATTATCTTTGGCAAAAAAAGAAAAAGAAAATAGAAGATCATCAATGCACCATCTTTATATGGCTTAAGTAAAATCCTACCAACAAAAAAATATGGCTAGGTGAAAAATCACACACATACCTTTTACCCTCTCATTAAGAAGTTTTTTTTTTTTTTTTGGGTTGGGGGGTGGGGCTCTAATCCTCACTTTCTTTTGCTGAATAAGCCTTCTTGGGATATATATTTGGTTGGGTGGGTTGGGGGGTGGGGTTTGGCCATAAAAGTATATTTTTGGGGGTTAGGGGTTGGGGGTGTGTTAATGAAAATTGAAAATTAGAATTTTAGTGGAAGCTGTTAGAAGGCCTTAAAAATCACACATATACTTTTTACCATCTCATTAATAAGCATTTTTTTTTTGGTGGGGGGTGGCTATAATCATTACACATATATTTGGAATTTATATTGTTTTATGCGTAGGTAGAAGTAATGAAAAAATGTATTGTAGCTCACGTTACTAAAGCAGACATTGTTGTGAAGCAAGAGCCTCTGGAAGAAGATTAAGTTTTTGTTATTGAGAAAATAATAAAATATTGTTGCTTTCATTTTTTTTATTACAATATTTTATTATTGGTTTTGTTACGAAATAAATAAATTATAATTCATTATTATTTTATTATTTTTGTGTCATTTAGTTTTATTCACCTCTTATAAAACTTCAAGCATACGTTAACCTCGAAACCTCGAGTATACAATAATTTAATCCCTACTATAACCGTGTCATAGGCACGGGCATAAAATCTAGTTAGATATAAATACTATTTTTCTACTAAATACACTCACCCTTATATTAAAGAGAGTTGCTATTTACACCCACGAAATTGCTTAGTACACCCCCCAACAAAAATTACGAAAATGCAATTATAAATTTAGACTTAAATACCCTTATTGTTACTAAGTACACCCCACCCCAAGGTTTTTAAGACACCCCTCTCAATTCATAATCTCAAAACTCTCTTCTTCCAAACTCATTTTCTTCCAACTTCCATCATACTTCAAACCCTAAATTCCAAAAATACATCCACATTGCTGCTAATGATGGAAAAACAAGTCAAAGGGACCAATTATGTAAGTATTTCATCTCATTTCATGTCTTTAATTGCAATTTTTTTCAGTTTTTTCGGAGTTAACTGGGTAATCGTGTTCGGCAATGGACCATGGAACAATATATGGACTGTTCAGCAACACCACCGAACATTTTGAAGTTAATTCAGCTGGTTCCCACCGAAATTTCATCAAATAGGTCGGCAGGGGTACCGAACTGTAACTCTAATGTTCGGTATGGGTACCGAACTGTCTTCATAATGATCGGCAGGGGTATCGAACTTTCTAATTTTTGTTCCATGGTTACCTACCGAACAGTATGTATGTTTATTTGCTTATTAAGTTTTGTTATTGTAATTGTTAACAGGATTCAAATACGTTGTCTTCGGAGGGCAGTGTGATTGGCCCTGAAGAAAACCAGATCATTCCTTATGAACCTGAAGTTGAAAACAATGTTGAAGATATTGTGTTGGATTTCACAGAAGTGTTCACGACGCATTAATTGTTTTCATCTCGTGAGGTTATGTTTGATTGGGTGCGCGCTAGGGGACAGGAGCATGGCATTGTCATAATAATCAGCAGGTCGGACAGTGGTACAGCTAGTTGCAAAAGGGCTAGAATGTTGATGACTTGTGAACGTAGTGGCCATTACTGTGAAAAGAAAAAGGTTGAGGCACTACCATCTGCATCAGAAAATGTCGAAGAGGCTAATGCTAATGTGAGTAAACAAAAAAGGAAGAGAGAAACTGGTACGAAGAAGTGTGGATGTCCTTTTCGTTTGAGGGGGAAGCAATTATCTGATAATCAATGGCAATTAGAGATTCAATGTGGTGTGCACAATCATCCAACTGCGAAATACTTAGAAGGCCACTCATATGCTGGTCGATTATCAGTGAAAGAGGAGGAATATGTAGTTGATTTGTCACACAACAATAGTAAACCGAAATACATTTTGTTTGGTTTAAAACAAAAATTTGAACAGAATAAGTCCACAATAAAGACGATCTACAATGCTCGTACGAAGAGTAAAGTTACTGAGTGTGATGGCCGATCGGAAATGCAACAGCTTATGTTTAAATTGAAGAAGCATGGGTATTTATATCATGATCGGCGCTGCGAGAAGACTAATACTGTAAAGGATCTTTTCTTTGCTCACCCGACGAGCGTTGATTTATTGAAGTGTTTTCCGAAGGTCATCTTTATGGATTGTACTTACAAGACAAATAGGTACAAGTTACCTTTGTTGGAGATTGTTGGTGTGACGTCGACACATATGACTTTCTCTATTGCAGCCGTGTATTTGGAGTCTGAGAAGGAAGACAACTATATGTGGGCGTGCACAATATTGAAATCCTTGATGCATCAATCTGAGCTACCCAGTGTAATTGTTACTGATAGAGAAAAGGGTTTGATGAATGCAATTGAGCACACTTTTCCCTCTTCGAGACATATTCATTGTCGGTGGCATATTAATAAGAATGTTTTGGCAAATTGCAAGAAAATTTTCAGAAAAAAAGGAGATGTGGGATTTGTTTATTGCAGCTTGGAATATTTTAGTGGTCGCAGATACTGAGTTAAAGTTTGATCAGTTCCTTAGCAGCCTGCAATCAAACTTCAAAGAATATCCATCTGCTTTGAAGTACGTCATTGAGCATTGGGTAGTGCCGTACAAAGAGAGATTTGTTGCTTGTTGGACAAATATCGTCATCCATTTTGACAACACCACAACAAACAGGTATATTCACTTCAATGTATATTGATTTCTATATGTCTTAGATAAAGATGTGCTTTGAACCAATGGATTTCTGATTTCAGGGTGGAAAGCTATCATGCAGCGTTGAAAAGACAGCTCGGATCCAGCCAGGGTAACTTCGATACATGTTGGCATCAGATTCACACGCTCATTGAGACATCACACAATCCAATAAAGCAATCATTTGAGAATAGCAAGAATGTAGTTCAACATAAATACAAATCAATTGTATTTATGTCTCTGTGAGGTATGGTGTCAATACATGCATTGAACAAGATTTATGAAGAAATGAGTGGAATTGGTGAAGATCCTGTAAACCCTCTGTTGTGTGGTTGTTCATTGAGAAAGACTTGCGGATTGCCATGTCGTCATGAGATTTCTGAGTATGTGAGATCGAACACACCAATTCCCCTTGAAAAGGTTGATTCATTTTGGAGAAAATTAGATATGATACCACCTAAGGGAGATGAGGTTGTTGGTGTGAGGGAGGAACTAGAAGTTAAAATGACTCATTGCGTTGATGAGTTTGTAAAAAACTTTAGAGACGCCCATACGGAGGATAGACTGTTAATGTTGAAACGATTGATGGAAGCCTCGAATCCAGCAACAACACCACTCGTGATACCCAGACCTCAGGTCCAGACTCGTGGTCGTCCCAAGCTTACAAAGCCTAGGTTGTCCAAATCAACAAAACGGGATCCTAGCGCGTTTGAGTATGTGGAGTCCATTGATCAAGATAGTTGTTCGCCGGCTGAAGAACCACTCGTAACCTACGAGGTTGGTCCATCATCTAAACGTCCTACATTCACGACCACCAAGACAAAGATTTAGGTAAATACTATTAATTTTTTATATTTAATTAATTAGTCATATTTAATATTAGTTTTCATAAAGTATATTGACGTCAATTTATCTTTTTTCAATAGGTTGTTCGCCGAACCACCCGAGCTGTAACTTCGACCGGTTATATTCATCTACTACCACCAAAATTTAAAAACTTTATTGAAGACACTAAGAATGTTCTTGGTGATGGGCATTGTGGTTTTCGCGCCGTAGCTGAATTAGTTGGATATAAAGAAGAGGATTGGGGTAGGGTTCGAGGAGACCTCCACCCTGAGTTGTCGACCCACATAGAGTTCTACGCACAGGTTTTCAACGAGCATGGTATGGTTGATAAGGTATTGAAAAGTCTCGACTACTACGAGGTGACTGCACCGAAGAAATATTGGTTTTGTAACCCATATATGGGTTACTTGGTTGCATCATTCTATAATGTTGCCTATGTTAGTTTAGATAAGAGAATGTCAATCATGTACCTACCTTTGAGAACCGAACCCCCATCCAATCCAAAATTGATATGTACCGGTTGTGTGAACAAAGACCATTATATCCAGGTACGTACACATCTATTTATATAATGTGTAATTTATATTAAAACAACACTTTATATTGCAAGTTATGACATATATGTATTTCAATTGAAGGTGTTCTTGCGCGAAGGCGCCCCATTGCCTCCGGTGACAACATACTGGGAATCGAATCGTGAAGAATGTGCAGCTGGGTGAAAGGATATTTTTAGAGTTCAACTAGATATGTACGATAGTAGTATTGATGGAAACAGTCGCACCACAGATAGTAAAGATACTGTTGTTGATGTAAACTAAACTTTGTTTTGTAAAAAATATTGGTATTGTAAAATAGTTATTTTTGATGTCAATATTTGCGGTGTTTTTAGGTTAGTTTGGAAAGACTTTGTTTTGTGATTGATGTTTATATAGTTAAGAAAAAAAAATTAACTTGAACACACTGTTCGGTACCCATCAACCGAATTTTTCTTAATGAGTTCGGTGGGGCAACCGAACACATTCAATATGGTTCGGCACCCTAACCAAACACCTTCTAAATAGTTCGGTATGGGTACCGAACAGTCTGAGAAATTTTCGGCACCCCTTCCGAACACACTTTGAAAGACTCGGTTGATGGCTACCGAACAGTGTGTTCATAGTTGAATTTTTTTTTTCTTAAATTTACATCAATCACAAAACATAAAGTATCATACGTCTGAGCGTAAAATTAACATAATGCTATGGACATATGTTTGAACCAATCATACTTAACATTCATTCTCGGGACGCTAACTTAACCTAATATAAAAAGTTACATAAAAAGCTACAATTTAATCAATTCTCGTAAAAAGTTACATCAAAAGCTACAATTTAATCAATTCTCATAAAAAGTTACATAAATAGTTACATAAAAAGTTAATCAATTTCCTCGTCTCCTACGACGAGTCCCGCCATGAGATGGACCCGCCTCGTCTCGTCCGGAAGTAGATGGACCCGCCTCGTCTCGCCCGAAAGTAGAAGGTCCCGCATTATCTGGACCTCCTACTATCATATAAGTTCTGTCCAATACATCAGCCAATTCATTCGTTGTCATCGCCCGATCACCTAACTTCCATCTCTGGACTGGAGGTTGTACTAAATTCCGTACAAACGTAACCATCTCCCATGCGTCAGATACTCGAGCCGGAGATGTCACGGTAAACTGGGGGGACCGTCTCTCGGGGTTTTGAACCAACAGATGTGAATGTGCATTGTACCACTGCATATAGTCAGGAGCACAATCCCATGGTAGTTGGGCAATATTACCAAGACGATCAGTAGATAGGACGTGACTATCCCAAACAATAAAGTACGGTACAAGGGGTAGGAGGGTAGACAAACTCTTTTTTTCCCATCTCACATGAACATCAGCAGCGATCGGTGTACATGGAATCGTCTGAACATAACCGAATTGTCTAAGAACTCAGTTCGGATGGTATGGTTCCACAACAGAGCACGCCACTAAGCATCCGTGATATAACGAAACTGAGGGAAATGGATATAAATCCCTAAAAAGACCCGTATACGGATTCCAAATTACCTACAATAACCAAAGAAAATTAATTTAACATATATGTGTTATAAAATAAAAAGAAAACTAAATTAAATAGCACTCACATCATTGGCCTTAAGGACGTCAAGACGCTCTCGGTATTGGATCAATTTTTGCATCGATGCTCCAACTTTTCCTTGTGGTAACCACCTCATTGCAAGTAGGTATTGAATCTTGTAATTTGATCTATATAGAGGCCTAAAAGCAGGAAAATGCTCGTATATCCAAGCCTACATGCAATAAAACACAACATCTATCAAATATACTATGGTTCCATAACATATGACTTTCTCTAATGTTTGAATGTAATGAACTGGAAATACAAGTATGTTACCTCCAATAACGTCGAATATCCAACCATTTACTTTGTCTCAGCTCGGGACGCTTGCCCTAGCTATCTATACAGATATGCAAGAGTTGCAGCCCCCCAGGCATACATATCTACGCTGGTCAGATCATCCAAAAACTCTAAGTAGCTCGTGTTCACCCGTGTCCCACTCTTGTCAGCGAAAAGAGTACAACCAATAGTGTACAACAGATATGCTCTGGCTGAACGAGCACATGCAAAAGGATCATCAAATGTACCCTCTTCCTGGAATCTCTCACGAAGTCACTCTAACTTTATTGATGGCCCTCTAGCACCATGCATCCCAACAATCGCTTCAGAGACATGCACTCCTAACAAATTCGCAACCTCTTGAGGTGTATATGCCACACTCCGCCTAGAAAACAGTGGTTGCCCAGTCACATTCAGTCCTGTAAGACAATACACATCATCAAGTGTAATTGTCATCTCTCCAAAGGGCATGTGGAAGGTATTCGTCTCTGGATGCCACCGTTCCACAAATGCCGACACCAGTACTTTATCCACTTCTGCATACGAGCATTTGGATGACATATTAAGCCCCGAGCTATTGACAAAATTTTTCATTATTTTACTACAGTTATTACGAATTGCCCACTCTTCCTGTTTAGTAGTGTGATTCAAACATTTCAACAAAGCTCGCTCTTCCCCATTCCAGATACATGCCGCTACATGATCATTGAAGGTCGTGAGCAGCTATGGAACTTGTGGCCCACCAGGAAATGGGACAAATGTCCCTTCTTCTTCATCCTCCTCCTCATCCTCATCCTCAACACCGCATCCTCTTTCATACTCATGTTGTTCTTGTTGTTGCTGTTGTAGAAGTAATTGTTGTTGTTGTTGCTGTTGTAGAAGTACTTATTGTTGCTGCTGTAGTTGCTGTTATAGCAGTAGTTCTTGTAGCTATTCTTCTTGTTGTTGTGCATGTTGTTCTCGTTGTTGTCTTTGTCTGTCAGCCCTAGCTGAAGCCGTAGGTCTTCTTCGCCTATATGTATTGATTTCTGCACATATTAAATCTATATTAGATCATCAAAGGTTAAGAAAAAAAAATTAATAACACTGTTCGGCACCCTAGCCAGACAAATCCAATTATGTTCGGCACCCTAGCCGGACAAATCCAGGTATGTTCGGTACCCTAGCCGAACAATCTCAAATTAGTTCGGAACCCTTGACGAACATACTTAGATGTGTTCAGTACCCTTGCCGAACTCCGCCATTACTGATCGGCTATCCAGTGCCGAACTGTCCACGCGAATACAATGAAATTTTTACAACAAAACTTCCTTTAAATTATAATTTTTCAACAAAAATATGCCAAAAAAATGGAATGTAACTAAGACCTAACAAAAATTAAACACATATATTGAAAAATATATAGCATTTTAACCTAGAATACAAAGACAAGAGATTCACACCTATGTTTTCGTCCATTGTTGATAATGAAGAACTAATATATGCGGAGTGAACGGTTTTGCTGTTGTTTGCCTTTGCTGTTGCCGTTTGCGTGCCTTTGCTGTTGCCGTTGTTTGCTTATTGCCGTTGTTTGCGAGGTGGGGTGCGGGCAGGTGTTTCAAACAAGTGTAGAAGGGTGTGGGGTGTACTTAGCAGGATATTAAATTTTTTGGGACAAATATTCTTAAGGGTATAATAGGAAATTAGGGAGGGGTGTACTTAGTTTTTTGAGGGATTGAAAATAATGGGTGGGGGTTACTTAGTAATTGGGTGTACTAAGTAATTTCATGGGTGTAAATAGCAGTCATCTATATGAAAACACCCCCTAAACTTCTAAATACACCACCTAACAATTTATCAATGTGTTCTCTTCCATAACACGATATATACATCGGCTTAACACAACACGATAAATAGGCTTACAATTTCAAACGCATCAGCAGACCAACTTCTTCAATTCTCCAACTTCTTCAACATAGCAATCCTCATACCAAACATCCAAAACCAAACCCTCAACTTCTAAACTTCCAAACTCTTCTACTTCTCCAACTTACCGACTCATATCAAACTCTCATCACCCACGAACGACATAAATCAACCACATTATAACAAAAATCAGGCATGAATACTAAAGAAATGAAGCAGACCATGAATGTAAGTATCTCTACCATTCTCAAGTTTTCAATTCGATTTTTTCATGAATTTTCGTACATGCTGGAGACGGTATTGGTTCGGGACTGGTCTATGGAACACCACAGTGGTGTTCGGTAACCACCTGCTGAACATACCTAGAATGTTCCATCAGTGGTTCCCAAACACCCCTGTGGTGTTCCATCAGTAGTTCCCGAACACCCCTGTTCTGTTCCATCAGTTGTTCCTGAATACCCCTATATTGTTCCATCATTTGTCCCCGAACACCACTATGGTGTTCCATAACCTTTTATGTAACAGAAACTTTTCAAGATATTTTTTGTTGAAATTTATTCTTTTTTGTAAATAGGATTCAAACACGTTGTCTACCGAGGGTAGTGTTGCTCCGGTTATGAACGAAATTGAACCCGTTCAAGATATCGTTATAGATTACACAAATATGTTCACGACGTATGAAATGTTTATATCTCGTGATGCATTGTTTGATTGGGTGCGTGCTACAGGAAAGGAACATGGAATGGTGATAGTAATTATCAGATCAGATAGCGGGTCGTGTGAGAAGGACTATTTCATTAATTTGTCTCACACAAATAGTAAATCCAAGGATATTTTGTTTGGGTTAAAAAAAAAAATTTGTAGATAATAAGTCCACAATAAGGACTATCTACAATGCTCCTTTGCAAAATAGAGTTGTAGAGCGTGAGGGTCAATCTCAAATGCAGCAGCTTATATTTAAGTTGAATGAACATGGATATTTATATCATCACCTTCGCTGCGAGAAGACCAAAGTTGTCAAGAATATTTTCTTCGCTCACCCAACGAGCGTAGAGTTATTGCGATGTTTTCTGAGCGTCCTCTTTATGGATTGTACATACAAGACAAACAGGTATAAGTTACATTTGTTGGAAATTGTTGGTGTGACGTCGACACAAATGACATTTCATATTGCAGCCACGTATTTGGAGTTCGAGCGGGAAGAGAACTATATGTGGGCGTTGACAGTCTTAAAAGGATTGATGGACCAATCCTCTCTATCCCACGTGATTGTTACTAACAGAGAACTTGGTTTAATAAATGCAATTCATAAAACTTTTCCTAATTCGAGACATTTCCTTTATCGGTGGCACATTAACAAGAATATTTTGGCAAATTGCAAGAAATTGTTCCGTGTGAAAGATAAATGGGATTATTTTTCTATGAATTGGAATACGTTGGTTCTCGCAGATACTGAGTCAAATTATAATGACTTGCTACAAATACTCCAGTCAGACTTCAAAGAATATCCACTTGCCGTTAAATATGTCATGGAGCAATGGTTGATGTCATACAAGGAAAGATTTATGGCTTTATGAACGGATACAGTCATGCATTTCGACAATACCACAACAAATAGGTATCTATCCTTTTAAAATCAATGTTTATTTTATTGTTTTATATATTTTGTTAGATATATACTTAATAAGGTTGTAACTTGTATTTCAGGGTGGAGAGTCAACATGCATTGTTGAAAAGACAGCTTGGCTCGAGTCAGGGTAACTTTGAGACGCGTTGGCGACAGATTCACACCCTCATTGAGACTTCACACACAGCAATCAAACAGTCATTTGAGAAGAGCAAAAATGTTGTCCAGCATAAATATAAATCAATTGTATTTAGAGAGCTTCGAGGAATGGTGTCGATACATGGATTAAACTTGATATATGATGAATTGAGCGCTATTGGTAAACATGGTGTAGACCCTCTGTTATGTGGATGTATACTGAGAAAGAGATGCGGGCTACCTTGTGGTCATGAGATTGACGAATATAAGAGATCGGACATGCCAATTCCATTTGATAAGGTTAACGCCTTTTGGAGAAAGTTAGATATCATACCTCTAAAGGCAGAAGATCCTGGTATAGTCGAAGAAATGGGTAGTCGATTTAAACAAGAAATTGTTGAGCTTTCATCCAAGTGGGAACAAGCACCTGGGCCAAAAAGGTTGTTAATGTTAAAGAGATTGACCGAAATAAATCAACCACCAATGACATCACTTAATCATCCCGTCGAGGGTCAGAAAATTCTTACTCGTGGTCGTCCTAAGTCCATAAAGGCTAAAAAAGACAAGTCAACCAAACGTGATCCGAGTAAGTTTGAGTATGTCCAGTCCATTGAAGATAGCTGTTCACCATATGAAGAGATTGCCTACGAGGTTGGTCCATCGATTAAACAACCTCTTACTCTCACTACGACACCTGAGCCAAAGAAGAAACAGTTACTTTTTTATCATTTTTTAAGATAGATTGAACAGTCATTTAACGTGGTTATACGCTAACGAAACAAATAATTGATACATCTTGTCGCGACTCGACCCGAGATCCGATGTGGAATCTCGTTCGGTCCGCGAATATACGGGAACACGAAAGTAGAATCTCAAAATTTTCTTTTTAAAAAGAATGCAAAGTCATGTAAAAACCCTGTAATACACGTGCAATTTTCTTTAAAAACAACAAGATCTTTAAAACAATACTAAACCTCTACGGCGAAACAACATGCCGGAGAAACAACACGTTAACTAGCAACAACTACCACGAGCTAACAGGCTCGGTACATGTATAAACCAATTCAGAGTGCGCGAAAATGAAAGTTAATAATATATACAACAGCACGGCAACCATGCCGGCATAACAAAAGAATATAACAATTGACAAACGAGACTACTTCCTAACAAATACATTGTTGATATAACAAGTACACCCTCGGCCTCACTAAAAGAAATACAAGGCACAAGGTGCGACTACCAAAAGAAGACGATCGACTGGAACTGAACTCGAGCAAACTAGGGATTTCTCGCCGGTCCTTGATCTAAGGAAAACAAATAAACACGAAACGGGGTGAGTCAAAACTCACCAAGCTACTAATGCAACAATATGGCATGCTAGATGCAAGACAGTAATTACAATAAGTATTCAAGTCATCACAACACAATTCCTTTACCGAACAAGTATCAAGTATAACATATAACCAATCAACCCCATACTACGCGAGAGGTTCAACGATCGCCAACCGTCCCATACCGGTTGGAAAACGTGACCAACATTCACTTATACAGGAAGCACATAAGAGCTACAAGTAAATAAGTTACAAAGGATACGGCATCGAGGTACACCTCCGACCAAACCAATACTTTCAACCAACCAACCAATATAATACCAAATGTAGAGCCGTTGTTGACGTGCTCGAACAAGAATACCAAATAACATAACACGGTGTGAACCATCTTCTGTATTCACGTCGATGGGTGATCTCGGTCCCTACAACCCAAGAATCAACCACGGATATAGCTTACCATGGTTGCGTTTATTCCGTACAACAAATGGTGCTATACCCCTACCGTGGCCAACGGTAGGGCGAGGCCCGACGTATTGGCCTTCGACTATTATGTAGCCCCAGTTCTCGCAATAATCGAGCGTCAATACACCGCCAACACAAATGCCATGGAATTAATTAAATGCACAAGTAGATGTTTACTCGACATTTAAAATAAACGGTCAAACTCCAAAGTAGGGAGTACACCACAACAATAACATTCAACAATGATACGAATGTCTCAAGTGAGTTATAATAATTCCACATCACAAATAATCAACTCATGTAAATTACGACAATTAACGTAATATCAATACACACAACCGGTGTAACCAATATTTCCAAACGAATCACTCGAATCGTCCGAGAATTCCCAAATCACACACGTGGTCTCATAAATAATGAAATCCTAACGAACTCCATTAGAGTCATTTTTGGTTTCTAATGAGTTCGAGTTTACGCGAATTGATTATACCGTAAACTTAACAATTACTAATCATATTTTACATTTCTTACATGTAAACACAAGTCTCCAAACACATCCAAAAAGTCAACCACAAATTTAACAAGTCAACATGGTCAAACATACACAAAAATGATGATTTTTAACACGTTTCATCAAATAACAAGTCTAGGATGAAGAACAATTCATAATTGAGGATGAAAAAGGGATAGTAGCTTACAACTTGAAGATTTAACCCAAGCAAAGCCACATGCAAAACTAAGGATGGCTTCTCCTAACCAAGAACCTCACAATGGTGGTGTTGGATTGCAATTTGGTCTTCAATTGATCAAACTACAAGGATTTTTCTAGCACAAACTCCTCTCTCTCTCTCTCAACTTTGCCAAGGTTGAATGTTCAAATGTGTGTGTAAAAATGAGTCTCCATGTGTGTATAAGAGACTTAGTAAGGCTGGAGAGAGGGTCAAAGGTCGTGGTCAAATATCAGCCATTGGATGATGGTCAAAAGGTCAAACATAATAACAGAGCCCGTCGCTATGCGGCCGCCCCATGTGTCCGCATAGCTTCTATGCGAGCTGGCCATGCGGCCGTATAGAATCCAATGTCTTTAGGGTTTTTGTGCGGCTAGCATTGTGCGGCCGCATGGGTCTTATGCGGGCGCCTTATGCGGCCGCATGAGATCCAGAATGTTGAGCCTTGGCATTATGCGGCTGCATAGTGACTGGTTCAGCTCAAAAGGTTCCGAAATCAAACTAAAATAATTCTAAAACACTCCCAAGTCATCCTAAGATGATACCAAACCCAAACCAAGTTTAAAATACAACTACAACACAATTCAAACCACATATAATGAAGCTTTAGATGCATATCAAATCAAATGCAAATGACTATGAAACTTCTAACACATATCCATACACTTGAAAAGTGTACAACAAACTCAAATGCAAGTATATTCGAATGATATATGCACATGAAATGACGATGTCAATGTAAGAGGCATAAACATAGAATGAATGCGAATGATGCAAATAGTGCGGGTGTTACATCCTCACCCCCTTAAAATAAATTCGACCGCGAATTTACTTACCAAACTCAACGAATAAGGAAGGGTACTTTTCACGCATCTCTTGTTCTAATTCCCAAGTGGCCTCCTCGATGTTATGACTCCTCCACAATACCTTCACAAGGGGAATAGATTTCGACCTCAACACTTGTTCTTTTGTATCGAGTATTCTCACGGGTTGCTCAACATATGAAAGATCGGGTGTCAAGTCTACCGGTTCATACTCCAATATGTGCGATGCATCCGACAAGTACTTCCTCAACATAGATACATGAAACATCGCATGAACGCCCGACATCGACGGTGGTAGGGCAAGTCTATAGGCCAACTTCCCAATCCTTTCCAAAATCTCAAACGGACCAATGAACCTTGGAGTCAATTTCCCTTTCTTACCAAACCTCTTGACTCCAATTCGCGGCGAAACCTTCAAAAATACATAATCACCTACCTCGAATTCAAGATCCCTTCGCCGATGATCCGCATAACTCTTTTGTTGACTTTGAGCCGTTTTTAACCTTTCCCGAATAAGCTTTACACTCTCAACTGATTCATGAACCATGTCAGGACCCCATAACTTCGCTTCGCCGACTTCATCCCAACAAATTAGAGAATGACACTTTCTTCCATATAGAGCTTCATAAGGAGCCATCTCAATAGTCGATTGATAGCTGTTGTTGTACGCAAACTCTATCAATGGTATGTGTAAATCCCAAATCCCCTTGAAATCCATCGAACAAGATCGCAACATGTCTTCAAGTATCTGTATGGTCCTCTCGGATTGTCCGTCTGTCTGAGGATGAAATGCCATGCTAAGAGTTAACTTCGTACCCAAAGCATTCTGAAGTGATTGCCAAAATCGCGAAGTAAACCGTGGATCTCGATCTGACACTATGCTAACTGGCACTCCATGTAACCTCACAATCTTTTGTATGTACAGGGTAGCAAGTTTCTCCATCGGGTAAGTCATCGCAATAGGAAGGATATGTGCCGACTTGGTCAACCTGTCAATAATAACCCAAACTGCATCATGACCTCTACGAGTCCGTGGCAACCCTGTCACAAAATCCATCACTATATTCTCCCATTTCCATTCCGGAATCTCCAATGGTTGTAACAATCCTGCCGGTCGTTGATGTTCTGCTTTAATTCTTTGACAAGTCAAGCACCTTGACACAAACTCGGCTACTTCTCTCTTCATACCACTCCACCAAAAGTTCTTCTTCAAGTCTTGATACATCTTAGTACTCCCCGGATGAATCGTGTATCTAGACTTGTGGGCTTCCTCTAATACTTGCCTTTCAACTTCGTCAATTTTCGGTACGCAAACTCTATTTCGAAACATAAGGACACCTTCACTGTTCTTCGCAAAATCTGTTGTCTTTCCTTCATTCAGCCCATCAATCAACGTCTTCAATTCCGGGTCATCCTCTTGTGTTTTTTTAATTCTTTGAAGCAATACTGGCGTAGCCCGAAGGTTAGCAAAGATTACCCCCTGTCTCGATCTACATGGACCCCAATCTCGAACATCCTCAAGCATTTTACATTCACGAGTCATCAAGCAAGACATGTACGCCTTTCGACTAAGTGCATCCGCTACTACGTTGGCTTTTCTTGGATGATACAAGATAGTACAATCGTGATCCTTAAGCCGTTCCATCCATCTCCGTTGTCTATTGTTCAACTCCTTTTGAGAAAATATGTACTTGAGACTCTTGTGATCGGTGAACACTTCGAACTTAACTCCATAAAGGTAATGTTTCCACTTGTGTAGAGCAAAGATGATCGCAGCTAACTCCATAAAGGTAATGTTTCCACTTCGAACGTAGCCCATCTTGTCCATTCGGTAGTGCCAAGATCGGAGCCGTTGTCAATCTCCTTTTCAGCTCTTAGAAACTCGCTTCGCATTTATCATTCCATACAAAGGATTTATTCTTTTGTGTTAAGTTCGTCATCGGAGTTGCAATTTTAGAAAACCCTTCAATGAACCTTCGATAATAACCCGCCAAACCCAAGAAGCTTCGAATCTCCGTTACCGACTCGGGTCTTTGCATTTGAACATGTTATGAACGACGAAGCCCTCGATGTTGATTTCACGGATGTGTTCACAACTCAAGAATGTTTTATTTCTCGGGATAAATTGATTGAATGGGTGCAAGCTAGAGGACGGGAGCATGGCATTGTGATCATCATCGGTAGGTCGGACAGTGGTGCTGGTAAGAAACGAGTTCGGTTGTTATTGATTTGTGAATGTAGTGGTGTATATAAAGAAAAGGTCAAGATTGGGCCATCATCATTACGAATTGATAAGGAAGAAAAGGTTGAAAATGTCGATGATGTGGTAGGTAAAGGGAAAAGGAAGAGAGAAACTGGAACTAAGAAGTGTGGTTGCCCATTCCGTTTGAGAGGGAAGCAAGTCTCGATTGATGAATGGGCATTAGAGGTTGAATGTGGTAAACACAATCATCCAACCGCTAATCACATGGAGGGTCACTCATATATAGGTCGATTGCAGAAATCTAAGGAGACCTTTGTTATTGATTTTTCCAAGGGCAATACTAAGCCCAAGGACATATTATTTGGGCTGAAACAAAGATTTGAGGGAAATAAGTCAACAATAAAGACAATCTACAATGCTCGGACAAAGAATAGAGTTAATGAGCGTGATGGTCGATCTGAAATGCAACAACTTATATTCAAGTTGAAGGAGCATGGTTATACCTTCTACGATAAACGCTGCGAATTGACTAACATTGTGAAGAATCTTTTTTGGGCACACCCAAAGAGCATTGACTTGCTGAGGTGTTTTTCGAAAGTCATCTTCATGGATTGCACTTATAAGATAAACAGGTACAAGTTACCATTGTTGGAGATTGTTGGTGTGACATTTACACAGATCACATTTCTGATTGCAGTCGCAATTTTGGAGTGCGAGCGGGAAGAGAACTATACGTGGGCCTTGACAATATTGAAATCACTAATGCACCAATCTTCCTTGCCCACTGTTATTTTGACTGATAGGGAAAAGGCTTTAATGAATGCAATTGAGAAAACGTTCCCCTCGTCGATAAATTTTCTTTGTCGATGGCATATAAATAGGAATGTTTTGGCGAATTGCAAGAAACTGCTAGTCTTGAAAAAGAAATGGGATGCGTTTAATCTCTATTAGAATGTATTAGTGATTTCAGTGACTGAGATAGAATTTGAAGAGGGACTTAAAAGACTACAATCTCAATTCAAAGACTTCATGCCTGCGGTGAAGTATGTAATGGACCAACGATTGTTGCCGTATAAGGAGAGATTTGTGGCTTGTTGGATAGATAATGTCATGCATTATGACAATAACATAACGAATAGGTATATTTAAATAAAATGTAGCTTTCATAACCTTCTCATATTTCAAAATCTTACATACTGTATCTTATTTTTCAGGGTGAAGAGTCAGCACGCAATGTTGAAAAGACAGGTCGGATCGAGCCAAGGTAACTTTGACACATGTTGGCGACAGATTCACACGCTCATTGAAACATCACACGTTGCAATAAAGGATTCATTCGAGAAGAGTAGGAATGTCGTCCAACATAAATTCAAGTCAAATATATTTAGGTCGCTCCAAGGTATGGTGTCGGTGGATGCATTGAACAAGATATACGATGAACTGGTTATTATTCTTGAAACAGGTGTAGACCCTCTATTGTGTTCATGTACATTTAGAAAGACATGTGGTCTTCCTTGTGCGTATGAAATATCTGAATATATCAGATTGGAGGAGCCTATTCCCCTCGACAAGGTTGATGCTTTTTGGAGAAAATTAGATTTCGTACCAAGCAAGGGAGATGATGTTGGTGTCGGGGAGGAAATAGTTGGCGCATGGAGTGTACTTCATCAAAATCTCGATGTTAAGTTTAAGGGAGCCCCTGAGTCGGTGAAGGTAGCAATGCATAAAAGGCTGATGGAGGTAGACAATCCTATAACAACCGAACTAATTACACCCGCTCCCGAAAGTCAGACTCGCCCGAAGCCTAAAGGTCGTCCTAAGATTGTAAAGGCTAAATAGTCAAAGTCAACCAAATGGGATCCGAGCAAGTTTGAGTACGTGGAATCGATCGAAGACAGTTGCTCGCCGTCGCCGGTTGATGATGTGGTAACATATGAAGTAAGTCCATCAAATAAACCTCCGATGTTCACTACTATTCCAACGACAAAGATTCAGGTAAATCTTAGTTATTTGGTCAACATAAATCTTACTTACGAGATAATCTTTACATACTTTGTTTTTCAATAGGTTGATCGCCGAAATACCCGCTTTGGACAACCTAGTGATTATATCAATCAACTACCGATATGGATTCAAGAGTTTGTCATCGAGACGAAGAATGTCATTGCAGATGGCCATTGCAGTTTTCGTGTAGTATCTGCACATATATATGACAAGGAGGAACATTGGGGTAGAGTTCGAGGTAAACTAGCTATGGAGTTGGACGCATACCATGGGTTGTGCGAAGATGTTTTCATGGAAGGCGGATCGGTTGCATTAGTTGAAAGTATGCTCAACTGCTACACTGACTTTGCACCAAAGCAACATAGGTTTCAGACTCCGGAGATGGGTTACTTAGTAGCATCATTCTATAATGTGTGCTTTGTTGTGTTTTTAAATACTTCATCTTTGGCGTATTTACCGTTGAGAATCGAAGCCCCCGACGAACCAAAGTTGATCTGTATTGCATTCGTGAACGGGGACCATTATATTCAGGTATAAAACTCACATTTTGTATGAATATCGTCTGTCACTTATCTAATATAATTGTTAAATTACTGATATGATTTTTGAATTTCTATAGGTCTTCTTGCGCGACGATTCCCCTTTACCACCGATCGCAAGCGGATGGACTTATTATAAACAAGCCATGGCTAAAGGGTGAAATACAATTTATAGTGAATGATGGGGTAAGTACAGTGAAAGTGTAGGAAATAGTTGTGTTAGCAACAAGCGTACACCTATTGTATTAGAATAGTAAAGTTTAACTTAAATGTTATGTATGTTTAAGTGAATTTTTATGTGTGAGCTTCATTTTCGTTATGAAATGTGTTGTTGTTTATGTATGTTTATTTTAGATTCATTTTGTTAGGAAATGTATATGTTTAATCATTGAACAGGAAATTGAACTTGATATGAAAAACTTAGAAAAAATGCTGAGTCTGGAGGAGATATGTGCAATAGACTGTTTGTACATAACACATGCATACACTTTTTAAAATAATAAAGATGTTCATACATAAAATTGTTTGTACATAAACAACCTATCTCATCTAATCACTGTCGTGCATGCCTATGATGACGACTTGAAGGACCTGCCCGATCTGAAGGACCCACATCCCCGATATGAGGAGCCAATATAGCAATCGGAGGGAAGGGAATCGTCTGGACGTAACCGAATTGCCTAAGAACTCGATCTGGATTGTATGGCTCCACAACACCCGGCGCGGATAAGCATCCATGGTAATAAGCGATCCGGTTAAATGGATAGGACTCGCGTACCAAAATAGAATACGGAGTCCAATTAACCTACATACATTAAACACAGAAAAAGTTATAACCATTAACACAGTTAAATTAATATAGCATTACTAGGTAGATAGATTAATATAAAAGTTATAATAGTGCAATTTAACTCACTTCATCGGCTGTTAGGACATCAAGTCTCTCTCGATACACCTGCAGTGTGTTATGTCCGGCGCCTCTGGATAATGGTTGCCACTTTCGAGCCAGTGGCTGAGTGACGTCGTACTCAATGTTATGTGGAGGTTGAAAACAAGGAAATCTCTCATATATCCAAGCCTGCAACAAAATAATACGATACATTATCATATAACCGCCCCCTCATAACAACTAAAAATATATATCTCATTATAAGTATGAATCAAATAAATTTGTTACCTCCAATAGCGTTGTATATCCCGTCATCTGCCAACACGACTGACGAGATGTCATGCCCAACTATCGATATAAATAGGCAAGGGTTGTAGCTCCCCATGCATACTTCGGTATCTTATCGACATTGTCCAGAAATTCCATATAGGCATCAGGAACTCGATTCCCACTCTTGTCACCAAAAATGGTGCAGCCGAACATGTACAATAAATATGTCTTAGCAGCACTAGTCTGCATAGCATCATTATCACTCGTAACTTCTTCTTGGAACCTACGATGAAGACACTCTAACTTGAAAGCGCAGCCTCTCCGACCATGGGTGCCCTCAAGCACCTCAGCATTTTGCAAATGCAACATCTGCCAAGCTCCTCAGTATTATATCCCAAAGTCCGTGTATAAACAACAGGCCTCCCCTTTATTGGAAGACCGATAAGACAAAACACGTCATCCAATGTGATTGTCATCTCACCAAAAGGTAAATGGAAGGTGTTCGTCTCCGGATGCCATCGTTCAACAAAAGCAGCAACCAATGCTTTCGATGACTCCTTATAAGAACACCTAGTCCGCGTAAATAGTCCGGACCTCGGCCAATATCCACCACCTCTCTTGTTGCTCATCGTAGCGGAACCGACCAACTCAACAACTTATTAGTGTGATTTTGCATCTTGAGCTGGTCATTTATCCCATTCCAAACATACCTAGCTACGTGCGTGTTGTACGTAACTAGTAGTGAACCATCAACCAGCCCACCTGAAATGGGGCTTCTTCGAGCAACGTGTCATTACCAGCTCTTTAATCACTGGCCCTTTCATTATCACCATCTTCTTCATCTTCATCATAACCAGCCCCCAATTACCCCCGAATGACCACCCCCTCATTCCGGCCCCGAATAACGGCCCTCGGGACATTACCACCCCGTACGTTACGCTTCGAGTGGGTTGGGATTTTGTGCCCTCTAGCGGAAGCCGTAACCCTCCGCATATATGTCCTTCCTGCATTCATTCAAACCAAAGTAATGTAAGAACAAGGAAATAATAATGAAAAGATAGCTACAATGTGAGAGAAAAGGCAAGACATGCAGTATAAGTTGTAAGCTTGCATACATTCATCAAATAACTGATGTGCAAGTTGATTGCAGAAGTACTTAAAAAAAAAAAAGAGGACTGTGCGGCACCCTCTGGCCGCATGATTTAAGGACTGTGCGGTACCCCTAGTCGCACGCCCTAAGGTATGTGCGGCACCCCTAGCCGCACGCCCTAAGGTTTGTGCGGCACCCCCTACCGCACTCCCTAAGGTATGTGCGGCGGACCAGTACAACACATTCCTTAGGACGTGTGGTAAGGGGGTGCCGTACACTCCATTCACAGTTTCCCCAAAAAAAAATTTAAAAATCATCAAAATCATCAAAAAAAATGCAACCAAAATGCGTGTTTCAAAAAATCATCAAAAAATGCAACCAAAATCTAACCAAAATGCAACCAAAAAACCAAACTTTAAATGAAACACTTACCGAATGGTTCCATTTTTTAACTTTGAAATCTTGGAGTTTGTAGTGGCTTGAATTTGTGCAATTAGGAAGCTAAGAAGTAGATGAAGCAACAAAGCAAATGCACAGAAGTGGAGAGGATAGAGAGCAGATGACAGGGAGATAAATTGAGCGATAAATTTTTTTGGAGGGAGATGGGTTGGGTAGATGGTGTTTTAGGTGGGTGAGAATTGGGGGGTGAACTTAGTAGATTAGATTGGTAGGGGTTTATTGTTAAAGGGTAAAATAGAAAAATAAGTGGGGATATACTTAGTAATATAGGTGGTATAATATTTGAAGGGTGGGTGAACTAAGTAAATGATTATACTTAGCAATTTTGGGGGTGGGAATATCTTTTGCTCTAATAAAAAGACGGTGTAAATAACGATTCTCTAATTTTTTTTTTGAGTAGTGCTATTCCCACCCCCAAAAAATTAGTTCATAACTTTTAAATATTATACCTATATTACTAAATACCCCCACTGTTTTTCTATACCCTGAACAATAAACCCTACAATCTAATAAAGTTCACCCCAATTCAAATACCATCACTTCACCCATCTTCCTCCCAAAAATTTTATCGATCAATTTCTCTCTTGTGCATCACTATCCTCTCCATGTGCATTTTTGCTGTTGCTTCATCTACTTCTTAACTTCTAATTGCCAATTCAAGCATACAACTCCAATTCAAAGTTAAAAGCCATGATAAGTGTTTCATTTAAAGTTTGATTTTGGTTGCATTTGACATTTGGTTGCATTTTTGAGCTGCACATTTTGGTTGCATTTTTGTTTGATGATTTTTAATTTTTGGGGGAAGCTGCGTATTTGTGCGGCGCCCACTACGCCTCCTAAGGAATGTGCGGTCCCGCAAATGCAGCCACCTTAGGGAATACGATAGGGAGTGCCGCACAAACACGCCGTGCGGCTAGGGAGTGCGCACAAACTTTAGGGCGTGCGGCTATGGGTGCCGCACGTATCTCGGGCGTGCGTAGGGTTACCGCCTGATGCCTTTCGTGCGCCCGAGAGGGTGCCGCACGATCCTCTTTTTAAAAGTACTACGCAATCAACTTACATATCAACTATTTGATGAATGTATGTAAGCTTACAACTTAAAGCGTATGTCTTACCTTTTCTCTCACATTGTAGCTATCCTTTCATTATTATTTCCTTGTTCTTACATTACTTTGGTTTAAATGAATGCGGGAAGGACATATATGCGGAGGGTAACGGCTTCCGCAAGGCACAAAATCCCAACCCACTCGATGAAGCGAACGGATACGGGGGCTAGTAATGTCATCGGGGGGCGGTAATGAGGGGCCGGTTATTAGGGGCCGGTAATTTAGGGGCGGTTATTCGGGGGCGGTTATGATGAAGATGAAAAAATGGTGATAATGAAGGGCGGTGATCAAATTTGGTGATGACACATTGCACGAAGAAGAAGCCCCATTTCCGGGTGGCGGTTGATGGTTCACTACTAGTTACGTACACGCACGTAGCTAGGTATGTTTGGAATGGGATAAAGCGACCAGTTCGAAGATGCAAAATCACACTAATAAGTTGTTGAGTTGGTCGGTTCCGCTTACGGATGAGCAACGGTAGGAGAGTAGGTGGTGGGATATTGTCGAGTGCTGACTATTTACGTGACTAGGTGTTCTTATAAGGAGTCATCGAAAGCATTGGTTGCTGCTTTTGTTGAGCGATGGCATTTGGAGACGAACACCTTCCATTTACCTTTGGTGAGATGACAATCACCTTGGATGGCGTGTTTTGTCTTAGATCTTCCAATAAAGGGAGGCTGTTGTTTATACGGACTTTGGGATATATCTTAGGAGCTTGGGCGGATGTTGCATTTGCAAAATCTTTGAGGTGAGAGGCACCCATGGTAGGAGAGGCTGCGCTTTCAAGTTAGAGTGGCTTCGTCGTAGGTTCCAAGAAGAAGTTTCAAGTGATAATGATTATGCGGACTAGTGTTGCTAAGGCATATTTATTGTACATGTTCGGTGCACCATTTTTGGTGACAAGAGTGGGAATCGAGTTCCTGGTGCCTATATGGAATTTACGGACAATGTCGATAAGATACCGAAGTATGCATGGGAGGCTGCAACCCTTGCCTATTTATATCGACAATTGGGCATGGCATCTCGTCGGTCGTGTCGGCGGATGACGGGATATACAACGCTATTGGAGGTAACAAATTTATTTGATTCATACTTATAATGAGATATATATTTTTAGTTGTTATGAGGGGCCGGTTATATGATAATGTCTTGTATTATTTTGTTGCGAGCTTGGATATATGAGAGATTTCCTTGTTTTCAACCTCCACATAACATTGAGTACGACGTCACTCCAGCATTTGGCTCGAAAGTGGCAACCATTATCTAGAGGCGCCGGACATAACACCTTTGCGGTGTACCGAGAGAGACTTGATGTCCTAACAGTAGATGAAGTGAGTTTAATTGCACTATTATAACTTTCATATTAATCTATCTACCTAGTAATGCTATATTAATTTAAGCGTGTTAATGGTTATAACTTTTGTTTTTATTGTATGTAGGTTAATTGGACTCATATTTGTTTTGGTACGAGTCCTATCCATTTAACCGGATCGCTTATTACCATGGATGCTTATCCGCGCCGGTGTTGTGGAGCCATACAATCCAAATCGAGTTCTTAGGCAATTCGGTTACGTCCCGAGACGATTCCCTTCCCTCCGATGCTATTGGTCTTGGTTTACGAGACAACAAGAACATTGCCAGGCAAATGCGGCAAGTGTCATATTATCGTTAATGGCGGAACCATATTTTATCGATAGCCTCGGTCAGAAGCCATCCCATCGAGTGCATGCTCGGATGACTATTCTGATGTGCGTAGTATATTCACATCCGAAGATGCAAAATCCGGCTAGCCATCTACGTTTATTTGGCGCGGATGTACATCGTCCATTGGATTATCCCACCATGTTTAGGTCTATGGTTGATGCAATACGAGCCGACATTAAGATATAGATCGAGGCGACAGTATCTCATACGAAGAGTTTGGGTTAGCCTTGACCAAGCGTACGCTATATTGGCTCCTTATATCGGGGATGTGGGTCCTTCGGATCGGGCGAGTCCTTCAAGTCTTCGTCGTAGGCATGCACGGCGGTGATTAGATGAGATAGGTTGTTTATGTACAAACAATTTTATGTATGAACATCTTTATTATTCTAAAAGTGTATGTATGTGTTATGTACAAAGATGCATTTGCACATATCTCCTCCGGACTTAGCATTTTTCTAAGTTTTTCATATCAAGTTCAATTTCTGTTCAATGATTTAACAAAATGAATCTAACATAAACATACATAAACAACAACACATTTCATAACGAAAATGAAGCTCATACATAAAAATTCACTTAAACATACATAACATTTAAGTTAAACTTTACTATTCTAATACAATAGGTGTACGCTTGTTGCTAACACGACTATTTCCTACATTTTGTACTTAGCCCATCGTTCACTATAAATTGTATTCCACCCTTTAGCCATGATTTGTTTATAATCGGTCCATCCGCTTGCGATTGGTGGTAATGGGGAATCATCTTGCAAGAAGACCTATACAAATTCAAAAATTATATCAATAATTTAACAATTATATTAGATAAGTGACAGACGATATTCATACAAAATGTGAGTTTTATACCTGAATATAATGGTCCCCGTTCACGAATGCAATACAGATCAACTTTGGTTCGTCGGGGGCTTCGGTTCTCAACGGTAAATACGTCAAAGATGAAGTATTTGAAAACACAACAAAGCACACATTGTAGAATGATGCTACTAAGTAACCCATCTCCGGAGTCTGAAACCAATGTTGCTTTGGTGCAAAGTCGGCGTGATTGAGCATACTTTCAACTAATGCAACCGATCCGCGTTCCATGAAAACATCTTCGTACAACCCATGGTATGCGTCCAACTCCATAGCTAGTTCACCTCGAACTCTACCCCAATGTTCCTCCTTGTCATATATATGTGCGAATACGGACGAAAACCGCAATGGCCATCTCGATGACATTCTTCGTCTCGATGACAAACTCTTGAATCCATATCGGTAGTTGATTGATATAATCACTAGCTGTCCAAAGCGGGTATTTCGTGAACAACCTATTGAAAAACAAAGTATGTAAAGATTATCTCGTAAGTAAGAAAAATGTTGACCAAATAACTAAGATTTGAATCTTTGTCGTTGGAATAGTAGTGAACATCGGAGGTTTATTTGATGGACTTACTTCATATGTTACCACATCATCAACCGGCGACGGTGAGCAAGCTGTCTTCGATCGATTCCACGTACTCAAACTTGCTCGGATCCCGTTTGGTTGACTTTATTTAGCCTTTACAATCTTAGGACGACCTTTACTTCGGGCGAGTCGACTTTGGAGGCGTAATTAGTCGGTTGTTACGGGATTGTCTACCTCCATCGGCCTTTTATACATTGCTACCCCACCGGCTCGGGGGCTCCTTAAACTTAACATCGAGATTTTGATGAAGTACATCCATGCGCCAACTATTTCCTCCGACACCAATCATCTCCGCTTGATGCGAAATCTAATTTTCTCCAAAAGCATCAACCTTGTCGAGGGAATAGGCTCCTCCAATCGATATATTCGGATATTTCATGCGCACAAGGAAGACCACATGTCTTTCTCAATGTACATGAACACAATAGAGGGTCTACATGTTTCGGGAATAACAACCATTTCATCGTATATCTTGTTCAATGCATCCACCGACACATACCTCGGATGACCTAAATACATTTGACTTGAATTTATGTTGGACGACATTCCTACTCTTCTCGAATGAATCCTTTATTGCAACGTGTGATGTTTCAATGAGCGTGTGAATCGTCGCCAACATGTGTCAAAGTTACCTTGGCTCGATCCATTGTCTTTTCAACATTGCGTCGACTCTCCCCCGAAAAATAAGATACGGTATGTAAGATTTTGAAATATGAGAAAGTTATGAAAGCTACATTTTATTTAAATATACCTATTCGTTGTGTTATTGTCATAATGCATGACATTATCAGTCAACAAGCCACAAATCTCTCCTTATACGGCAACAACCATTGGTCCATTACATACTTCACCGAGGCATGAATTCTTTGAATTGAGATTGTAGTCTTTTAAGTCCCTCTTCAAATTCTGTCTCGATCGAAATCACTAATACATTCCAATAGAGATTAAGCATCCCATTTCTTTTTCGGGCTAGCAATTTCTTGCAATTCGCCAAAACATTCCTATTTATATGCCATCGACAAAGAAAATTTATCGACGAGGGAACGTTTTCTCAATTGCATTCATTAAAGCCTTTTCCCTATCGGTCAAAATAACGGTGGGCAAGGAAGATTGGTGCATTAGTGATTTCAATATTGTCAAGGGCCACGTATAGTTCTCTTCCGCTCATCCAAAATTGCGGCACAATCGAAATGTGATGCGTGTAGATGTCACACCAACAATCTCCAACAATGGTAACTTGTACTGTTTGTCTTATAAGTGCAATCCATGAAGATGACTTTCGGAAAACACCTCGGCAAGTCAATGCTCTTTGGGTGAGCCCAAAAGATTCTTCACAATGTTAGTCAATTCGCGGTTTATCGTAGAAGGTATAACCATGCTCCTTCAACTTGAATATAAGTTGTTGCATTTGGATCGACCATCACGCTCATTAACTCTATTTTTGTCAGAGCATTGTAGATTGTCTTTATTGTTGACTTATTTCCCTCAAATCTTTGTTTCAGCCAAATGTCCTTGGGCTTAGTATTGCCCTTGGAAAATCAATAACAAAGGTCTCCTCGGATTTACACTGATCGACCTATATGAGTGACCCTCATGTGATCGGTTGGATGATTGTGTTTACCACATTCAACCTCTAATGCCCATTCATCAATCGAGACTTGTTTCCCTCTCAAACGGAATGGGCAACCACGCTTCAGTTCAGGTTTCTCTCTTCCTTTTTACCTACCATCATCGACATTTTCAACCTTTTCTTACGTTATCAATTCGTAATGATGACCCCAATCTTGACCTTTTCTTTATATACACCACTACGTTCATAAT
>CM028369.1:36779106-36874490 GCA_016624345.1 Platycodon grandiflorus | reverse complement strand
CAGAAATGAGACCAGTGATGCGATTTCATAGTTGGCTCATGGCTGATGAAGCTTATTGAGGGTTGCCCTACATTTTAGAGTCGGTTGAGCATCAAAATGATTTGCACCTGCAGTATAAACTGCTTTCTTAACGAACATACGTTAAATATACCAAATTTATACACTATTTTCTAATGATTCAAGTAGCAGACATCTAAATTACAAAAGTACTACTAACATAGCATGTAAGAAATGTACGAAGACTTACTGCTATCTCAAGATTCTCAACACTATCTTTGGCTGCATCCTCAAAAGACTTTCCGACCTGATGATTGTTTGTTGCTCTTCTAATCCATGATAACCGACAACTTGTGCAGTTCAATCATCAACCTGGAATGCATTTTCAACAAATACTAATATATGAAAAACATGCATATTTGTGTAATGGATTACATATACATTACAAACATAAATACTTGACAAAAACAAAGACGATGCCTAAGTAGAACTTGCAAGATATATGATTGCTATGTTTTCCATTTAAATTACTTGATGCCAAAAGCTCAAATACCAAAACCCAAAAGAATTGAGAATCGCAAGGAAATTGAAAAGGTGAAATTATTTTTGATATGAAAAGTTGGGATTCCTATTTCCTATAATTGCTCACCACAAAAGAAAAAAACAAAAAAAAAAGAAATAATTGGGGCCTTGAGAAAGGAAGGGGCGTGAGAGGAAAATAGGAAACAAAGGAAATAAAAAGCGCAAACATTTTTAAACTGTCATTTGATGCATAACATACGGCTGCTGACGGAAAAGAATGGGAACGAGAACGAACTTCTACAAGAATCCTTCCTTCACCTACAACAAAGACTTCGATCTCAATTCCGTTCTTCAAAACCTCAGAGGTATCAATTCAATCAATCCCTCTTCCTCCATCTTCCCTCACCAATTGCTAATTTAGGGTTTTAATTGCCTGTTTCAATTTCCCCGTTTGTTACAGCTTATAATGCTGCCACCGGAAACGCTCCTCCGGTTGAAGAACCAGTACCCGCGGACGAGAAAATCGTACGTCACAAACGCCGCCGGAAACAAAAGCTATATCCGGATAGAAGAAACGAAATTGAAGAAAAAGATGGGCCTATGTCTCACCACGATTACATAGAAAAGATGAGGTTAACTCATTTTTCAGTTTACTGGTGTTAATTGAGTTCTGTCAATTTATGTATTTCTCATTTTCACTTTTTTTTTGTTTATTGCAGGAAGGAAGCTAATTCAGCTCATGCTTTTGAGGAATTCCTGCAAATGTTTTGGTACTGTTGACTTGTTTCCACTGTTTTGCTTCGTACATTTTATTATTTATTTAACTGATTGTGATATGATGGTATTGGTTTGGTTGCCTTACAGGATGCTTCGAGTTCGGTTATACAATTAGTAGAGTATGACAGTAAGTTCTTCCATGACTCCTTTTATATTTTTAAGTACGGTTTTGACTATAAAACATTGGATGTTAATCTCTCAGAAATTTTGGTGTAGTTGATTTTGAGTGACCTTTCCATCAATACTGGATATAGCTGGCGTCTGAATTTGATCCTCTCTTTTTCCAGAAACCCTCTACCACTACGACACACACACACACACACATAAATAATACTAAAGAGTATTTTCAATCATAGTTACTAGTATCTTTTGATATGCTATACATATACACAATGAGATGACGGTAATGGATAAAGTGTTTTAGGATTATATCCATTTGACAGCGTATCTCATGATATGCGGTTCATATCTTACGATATGGTTATATCTCACATTATAAAATTGTGCCAAATAGAACTATATTGTAGTCTTATCTCTCTCTTATAACCTACGCTTAAAAAGTCTGTGGGATTTGGTCTTGAAATTTTCAAGGTTCCGATTATATTGGATAATTCTTGGTGGAAGTAAGTGCAAGCATATTTTTTGTGTTTTGACCTACAATTATCATGGTGATAATCCCTGTCTATTGTCTAAATTTGTGCTGATATACTTGTATGATTTATGCTTCTCAACATATATTTCGTAATTTCATATGGTATACCTAAAATTTTGATCTAATTTTGTGTAAATGTATCCTACTATGCTCCAAATGTATCCCAATATCATGATAACAAATTTAGGATACAGAAACATATCCCGATTCAATAATTATGTTCCCAATATTATCAAAACAAGTATTCATCTGCCTTCATAGAACGAAAGTCTCACCTTCATTTCCTTTTTCCTCCAGTTGTACAAGGATTTTCCGCTTAATATGTATTAATGCTAAATTTAACTGTAGTACTTATATAGTTATTCCTTATTCTTTTATGATATCCTTCCCTACTCTTGTACTTGGATCGCATTTGAATGCTTCGATGTTCTTTTCGTTGTTCTTATCAAAAAAAAAAAAAAAAGATTGATGCATATTCAGTATTTTTCTTATTAACTGAAGTCTTAGTTTTTCCTTCACTAAGCTTTCTATGTTTTCAATTTCACATTTTATCTTTTGTTTGGTTGATTTCTTCTCCACTTTGATTGTACTCATTAATAAGCTTTCTTTTTATTTTAATAACTGTGTTTCTTATTGGATTTTGTGCTCATCTTAATGCAGTCTGATGTCCATGGTAATGTAGGTGATAGAAGTACATCCTCAGGATGTGAAGAGAAGCAGGAGACATCTAAGTCTGGCCTGGGCCTGGATATCTGTGAAAAAGAGCAGGACCCGCTTATTTCTGGTTTGTTATGAAAGTCTATCTATTAGCTGTTTGTTAGATTTCTGCTAGAGTAAGCCCTGTTTCTTTTCGTTGTTATTAATACACTGAAGTGGACACTAAAAACAAGAGTTGGAGAACCTATTTTCTTAGCGAAGTTATCATTTGAGGCTTGGGTGAGCCTTGAACCATCTGATCTCGTATTTGGATGATTTTCTGCTCAACATTGGAGGGCCCTGGTTACCAGGAAAGATAGCAATTCCCTTTGATTACCGAATTTTAGCCATCCTTTGGACTGAGAGGAATACAATGATTTTTGACAACCAAGCTTTTCTTTGAATCTTCTCTTGAGTGGGTGGTCTTTATGGTTTTGTTGTGGACTACAGTCTTGGGTTCTTTTAGGGGTCTTTCTTTGTTGCATCTTGTTAGGGATTAATGTGCCGCGTTAGTTTGAGCATGGCTCTTTACGTTTTGTGATGTCTTTTTGTGTTTTGCACTGTTTTGTTTTGTTTTGTCTGGTCTGGTGGACACCCTGTCGCTTCCTTGTACATGTTTATAAGAGTCTTGTTCCTATCAAAAATAAAAAGAAGGGTTCATTCCCTTTGCATTGGGACACATATAGCTTGGCCACATAGGAATGAATTTTCCAAGATTTCCAAGATCCCCACCAAGGGACATTTGCAAGCCCCTGGGTTCCATTAATCCCCCCAACACCAAGTGCTACTTGATCAAATGCTCCCCAGCTCAACTATAAATTTGAAGCTTCCATCAATTCTCGGCAAGAGCGCTAAATAGTCAAGGAACACAAATATTGCCACTTTGGTGAAATCGCTCTCTCTCTCTCTCTCCCCAGTCTTTAGGCTCATCTGCTCAGTATTTCTTCCTCAATGCTCCTCCCTCATAACACGTAAAGCCGTGACCCACAATCTCATCCCTCAGGACCAGTTCCTTCTCGCATCTTGGAGGAGCCATAACCAGGGCCCTCTGCCCCACAAGGTGGCTAATAACCTCCTACACTTATTAAACGATCTTCTTTTTGCATTTACGTACCATTTATAAATTGTACTTATAGAGCGATTGCCACATGTATATGTATATATATAAATATATGTACTCTGTCATTGTTTTATTATATTAATTTTAGATACAATAAGAGTTATTGGAATTTCCATGTTGACATATTACCATCTTATAAACCAGCTCTTGCATGCTGTATGGCATCTGCCCGTATCCTTCTCTGTTATTTCTTGAATGAAATTGGCACTTCTTTGTATTTTCAGTATTACTTTTTGTCTTACTGCTTAGTTTGCTGAAGTACATCAAAGTGAATCATTCATCCGTTGCATGACGTGTGATACCCACATAAAGCCAATTCCCTTAAATATCTTCTAACAACTAAGTCAATCGTACCTGTGGCATGCGGAATTTCCACTTGGAAGTTGGGATATATATTGGAATCATAGGAATTAGACGAGTGGATTCAGACATTTTGGCAAAAGATGATGGATCTCTGTGCCTTTCTTTTTTCTTTTCAGCTTGATACCTGGCATGCACTAATTATGTTGTGTGCATGTTTTTGCTGTTTGATCTCTTTCAGACAATATAAATGCTATCAATAGAGTGAAGAACAGAAGTGAACAGCGTTTTGCTGTTCCAGGAGAACCTGTATGTGTGGTGTGTGGCAAATATGGAGAATATATTTGCAATGAGGTTGCATGTTTGAACCATCTATTTTTATATTTTGTCTTCGTTCCTTGCTTTGTTTGCTTGCTGCGTGATTCTTTCTTATGTTCTGTCTGTTTCTCTATCTTCTCAGACTGATGATGATATCTGTAGCATGGACTGCAAAACTGAGCTGTTGGAAAATATCAAACTTCATCAGGTATACTTCATCTTAGTTTCTGTTTTATGTTCAGACTGTTTCAGTTTTCTTCCACTTATGAATTTGTGTGTTTATGGTAAATTCAGAGTTCCGTGAGGAACCAAACTTCAGCCGAATCATCATCTGGACGTAAATTCCCATTACAAATTTCTGAGTATGGAGGAGATACTTGGGATTACAATCGTCATCGCTGGTCTACGAAGCGGTCTAGCCTCTGTACTTATGAGTGGTACATTTCACTTATCGAGCTTCTTAGTGAAACATTTCCTTCTTTGTTTAGAGCATGAAATGGCATTGTTGTTGAATCCATGCTGTGAGAAAAAGATCATATACTCTGTAGCAACTTTTCTTGCTTTCTTCCATAAAACTTCGTGTGGACGCGGTGAGCTTGATTGGTTCTAGTTGCTATATTAAATTTGGTGCTTCTTTCATTTATGCCCTTTGAACCTCAAAAATAACCAACCCCACTTTGATGTTTTATGGTATGTTGTGTCATAATCTAATTCTTACCATTTTAGTTGGAAATGTCGGCCTGGGCATCTTGCCGAAGATTGTTTGGTGATGGGATCTAATCCTCAGTCCCTTTCTACAGATGAAACACGTGAGCAGGTGGTGTCTTTGTTAACTGAGATCTTTATCTGAGATATGATTATGTTGGTGGTTGAGCTTATTAAAACAGCTTCTTTTCCTTACAGGCGGCATTTGCTTCCAAAAGACCATGTTTTATATCCAGAGATCTTCTTGAATTGTACAAAAGGTGTCTACTATTTTACTTGTATTTTTTTAAATTAATAATGTTGGATCATTTACTTTTTGCTGCATCTTTAGACATTTTGATCTTTTGTTAGTTGTCAATACAGAAAAATCCCTACATAATTTATATCTGTTTACTGGTGAACCATAAAGAAGTATTGGTGTTTGCTTATATGTTATACAGCAGATATAGTATGTACGATATTATTTCACCATATGTGAGAAAAGAAATTTATGAATTTTTGCCAATGAATGGTGCCGGTATCTAATGTCAGTTTACGTAATGCTCTCCTTTTGCCATGCATAAAACGAACCAATAATGAAGATAGGGCAGAAATATTTTTCTACTATGAAACATGCAATTGCACTTCTTTCAGAAGGACAGTTGTGCAGAATGTATGTATGTGGAAGGGCAGATAATCATTTGCACCTTCGCCCACTGCCGTATTTAGGTGACCTGCTACTGTGAGTTGAAGGGGTTTGCAGTCGGTTTTCAGACACCCAATATACCATTATTAATCCATACTTCTCTTTAGCTACGAATTGAATATTTGATGGCGAGTTAATATTCTTGCAATTGTTTATTTAAAGATTTATTACAGTCATGTCACCAAATGATGCTGATATATCAGCAGTGTGTTATATACAATTCTTTGTGTCCTATTCTCAACAATATTTGCAAAGAAGCAAAATCCAGCACTTAATCAAGAGATTACCAAAATATAGATTAGCCTTTATCCGTTATTGCTAAATATTAATGTATAGTTGATAGTTGACTTGGCACATGAGGGTGTGTGTATGCATTTGGAGTGGAGTATGCATTTGGGGTGGGGTATGCATATATATTAATCCTTACTTTTTGGTCTCTCTTTATCTGCAGATGCCACCAAATTGGCAGAAAATCCTCAGCTGTTAAATGCAGTTCATGTGCCAGCTCATCAACTTTGGCCACATGCATTGAATGCAGTATAACCTTTTGTGATAGGTGAGCTATCTCTTGTTTCTGCCCTTATGGGTCCAACTTATTTGATGAATGTGTTAGTGTGTTAGAATCTATCTGCCCCTCTTGACTTTAGTTTTGGTTGCTCGATGCATTACAGATAGATGTGGCTTATGACACTGATAACTGTAATCATCAGAACTACTATCAATGTGAAACCGTATGAAAGTTAAATCATCTTGTAGCATCAGGTACTTGTGTCCTATAGAATAAATATTAACCTGTGCGATTCGGTCAACAAGGTTCTCTTTGATTTGGACAGAGTGTTTAGTTGTTAGGTTGATGTGGTTTCTAATCATGGCATAACATTATGTAACAGATTCAGCAGCAGGTGCAGGCGCTTGCAGTTATTGTTTCTGTATAGCAGGATCATGCTCATCTACTGATAATGGGAAATGGGAATCGCTTACTGTAGTTGTGAATTTTTAACAGACACCCTGTGCATCTTTTTACTTTGAAATCTTACATATCACTGTCTTTAATGATCTGTTTTTTTAATAAGTAATTTTATGATCTCTAAAAACTTGAAGCACTTGGAAACCTTTGCGTATCACTTGTTCGTATTGAAATGCTTACTGGTACTTCACTAAGCCTTTTATTTCCAAAACAATTCATTATCAGCAAGTGTTCAAATCTTTTGATTTCGTCATTCGTGTGGATACTGATGATGTCATACAAACCACCTCACTGGCTGAGATAACACAGAAAATCAATGCAAACTCGGCTATGTTCGACTTATAAGATGTTAGTGCAAGTACTAGAAAGAAGCAGAACTGATTTGAAATGTACTGTAAATGAATTAATGGACAAAAGATATGGTAAGATATATGTAACAGAGATGCGAGGTTAGCCTCAGTTTCTGTTGGGTGTTAGCTTCTTCGTTATGTGCCATTATTTAAACTGTTAAGCATGATATACATTGTTGGCCGCTATCCAACAGCTTAAACTTTTAGATGAGTTGGTAACTTAACATGGTATTAGAGCTTTGGTATGTCATCGTCTTGAGTTCTGGTCATCCTGCTTACATTTGTTACCACAATATTGCGAGTGCACATGCTGGTAACTGTTTGGTTTGTGATGCCCCTTGTGAGGTATCTTTGTTTAGCTCTCCACGCGGGTCACACATGAGGGGTTGTTAAGCATGATATACATTGTTGGGCCCCTATCTCATAGCTTAAGCTTTTAGATAAGATGGTAACTTAGCAAATGGTTGCCACCTATGTTAAAGGTGAAGAAGCTTTATATTGGTCAATGAGTTTGTGACCATTTGTGGGGAACATCATTGTTATGTCTATTCTAAGAATTAAGAGAACTGTCTTTTTTTGTTTTTATTTGTCTAAGATAAAGTGGAGCATGGACTCCCGCTTATCATGTGATAAATTGGAAGGTTACCAACAAACAGCAAAATCATGTTGGCTAATAATTTTAGAGGAGAAAGGGTTGTGATTTCTGCCATTGATGTTTTCTGCCTCACTAGTTTTCCCATGATGAACATTATCTGTATGAAGAGTTTGTCTTGTCAATGTGCTGTGGACCGAATATATGATACTTTCCAGTGCAGGTCATTTGAGCGAGCATATCAAGACACATCCTTCTCATCAGCAGTATTACTCTTATAAGCTCAGTCGCTTGGTGAGTTTATTTCTCACATCTGGATGCATGATTTTGTTATCAACTTGAAGAGTTGAATGTTCACTGCAAGATTGGCTGGTCATTTGATCTGTTTAAATAAATCTGTGGTTGGACTAATTTTTAATGTACTTTCTTATGGCATACGAATAGTCTGGTATTTAGAGTTGCAGTTTCCGCTTTAGCCATACGGATGGTAGGAAAATAAAACTGTGCTTTTTATAGTAGTATCCCACCTTGATGCTCTGATTAAGCCTTGGATGTGTGGGCCCCAAAGTAGCCAACTAATTTCATTATGCAGCCTTTAGTCAATATCCAAAAGAGGCTTACAAAATAATACTGCAGTATCAGATTCGAGGATGAATAAGAGTAGCCAGTTGAGATTGCTAAATCATGATGTATGTTAAGTTTAATTCCAACTAGATACTCCCTCCTTCCCAAAAAAATAACCCCATTTGACAAGTTTGAGAGTGTAGCTTTTCTTGCTTGTACCTTCTTCAATTACACTCAAATTATTACTATATTTTGAAATGATACTATTTTTTGGGACAAACCAAAGAGGAAAGAGAGACTTTCTTTTGGGACAGAGGGAGTAGAACTAAAATATTTGTGCTAACGTTGCGTATCATGCCATCCCATCAATTCAGTAGGTAGTTTCTCTTTCTCATATTCTAAATCAAGAAGCTAGATTATCATTTCATTTCCTCTTATAGGTTTCATTCTCCATCTTTTATTTAATCACCTCGGATACTTTAAGCTATAGATAGTTGTAGATATTCTATGATAGACTTGGGCAGTTTCCTTCTTGTTACGTCTTTACTGTTTTGGCTCTGCTGGACATGGACTTTGACTTGTTGTATATGAGTCAAATTCAGACCAGGCACATCCAAAAGCATTACATAATGAGAATGTCTCTTAGTACCAGCGAACCAACAAATTACATTTAGTAACACCTCTAATCTGATAATACGTATTGAGCATGCTTTGCTGGTATCAACTGATTGCCAATTACCTGTAGTAACACCTCTAATCTGTTCTTGAGGTGTTGTAGTATTAATCTTCTGCTACATTAGATCTACAATCAATATACTGTACTCCCTCCGTTAACCCTCAAAGAGTCGTACGTTTAAAAGTCAAACTGACATTTTAAGGATTAAAATGAATTTCCATGCGCACTTAGTTTCAAGGACTAAAATTACTTTTTGAAGAATAAGTCCTAAGGATAAATCTGGAAGCTGAAAATATTCATAAATTCAGGTTAAGTGGAACACCACAAAATGGAGAGTATGACTCTTTGAGTAGAATGGTGGGAGTATTACTTATCCAATCTTTCTCAATAGAGTATGGCAGTATAAATATTGAAGTCCAAGAGAAGGGATATACATGTTTCGAGTTTAAGTGTGAAGAAGAAATGGTTTACGGTTCTTGTGTCATAACTAACATGTGCTTTATGATTTTCTTAAAGGGAAAATTATATACATGACCATCGTACTATCGTTTGGTAACCGATTTGACCCCGTACTCCTAATATCCTAAATCTAACCAATGTACTCACGAATTGAGTGCAATGTAATCCTTCTGACTAACGGCTCATCCATTTTTTTAACGATCGTTAACTCACCATCTTATTTTTTAACACGGCCGCTGAAAGTCTACGTGAGCCATTTTATGAGGGGTACTCAAGTTCGTCACGTGCACACCATGCGTTTCCCTGAGTTTTTGGGCTTGAAGACTTTCGACCGTGCTGGCTGTTGAAGGAGTCGGATTTCGGTTCAGATCTAGTCATTGATCTGGGATTTGGTCCAAAAGAAAAATTTTGACGATAAAGGTCTTGGTTCGGTGCCGGTCAAATGAATAATGTCTTCACTCTTTCCCAATGCCCTCTCCTTTCACCGCCGTCGTCGCCATCTCCCGTCGTCACCGTCCTCAACAACACATAAACAAATGGAATAGCCGGAGATCAAAACTTTCCTGAAAGAAACAAAGAGCAATAGCGAGAAAGCCTCCAAACTCCGACGAATCGGCATAACTAGGTCGGGAATTTGTTTTGATGGAGATAGGATTGGCCCAATTCGGTGGGGGGGGGATGTGGATAGAATTTTGGACAATTTAATAACGAGGGAGGAAAGGGAATTTGTGTGTTGTGGTAAGAGGGAGTTGGGTTTGGTTTGGTTGGGGTTGGAGGAAGTTAGGTGGACTAAGATGGAGTAACAAGAGGATTTTTGCTAGTGGAACAATGATTTCACGTGTGTAGGGCTATGGAGATGAAAATGTGTTTGATCATTTAAAAAATGTAAGCATTAAGTTTGATGATTTTATTGGTTAATTTCTTGTGTGTGTTTGTACGGTGGCACTCATTGCCGAGAGGTGGTGGAAGAGACGAAAAGCCCATGGACAGTATTTTACTAGAGAAAGAAATAAAATTCATTGGATGGACAAAACTACCCCTCATAAAATGGCTCACGTAGACCATATCAGCCCTTTAAAAAATAGGATGAAAAGTTAACGACCGTTCAAAAAATGGATGGACCGTTAGTCGAAGGACTACATTGCACTTATTTCGTAAGTACATTGGTTAGATTTAGGATATTGAGAGTACAGGGTCAAATCGGTTACCAAACGATAGTATTATGGTCATTTATATAATTTTCCCTTTCTTAAAAGGGCATGCAATTTGTCTGTCTAATGTTTGGTGTTTACCTATCCTCATTTTGGTTATAAACACCCCTATCCCTTTACCGCAATACACACCAAAAATGGCTAATGTATGGAGGCATCACTTAAAGTGGAAAGTACGCTTGTCTTTTCTTTATTATGATGGAAAAGAAGCTTACCCCTTCATCCACGCCACTAAAAAACAAACTGCAAAAGTAAATTAAAGAAACTAAATCTTTATCCAGTTGCATAATTTTCTTGAGTGGCTATTCTTGTTATACTGACCACAAAAGTAGAAGGGAGAGGGGTTGTAGAAAGAGATACTTGGGGAAGGCTTGATCCGGCTAGGCGAGCTATCTTTGTTATTAGCCATTGGTACTTCTAAAATAATTATTCAAAAGCTACACTCTCTACTCTCATATTGTTGTGTGCAAAATCTATGCTGATATGTTGTGGTGGATGCACTTTCTGTTTTACTGCCATCTCTCAGCATTGACGACTTCATGATCATAAATTCTAATAGAATGTGCTTGATTTAGTTTTTAATGTCACGCACTGTAATCGTCTTCTTATAATTTATCACTTGCTAATGCAACTTGTAATTGGATAGGTTAAATGCTGTAAACCGACTTGCAAGGTCACTGATATCAAGGATCTTCTAGCTTGTCATTACTGTTTCGATAAAGCCTTTGACAAGTTCTATGATATGTACACTGCAACCTGGTACGTCACCTATGCTGTTCTTTTTACCTTTTATATCAGGAATGAAAAAGCATATTGCAAACATTGTTTCCCTTTCTTGTATCAATGATTAGTGATTAGGTGAGTACTTTCCTCCAGCGATAAGGTGGCAGGGGAAAGTTTTGGATGTCAGAAAGTTTGTACTTTTACGGAGTTTTCTGTGCATCAGTGGTTTGCAAAATGATTTTTTCAATGTGCACAAGGGATTAGTCATCTAGATTTAAGATCTTGCTTGAATATTTTTAAAACTTTGATTTGCAAGGGTGATAGGTTACCGATTGGGAGTAGCTCCATCTCCCTAAATCCCTTCCCTCCCCACAAGACTCGAACATGTCATGTGACCACATGCAGGTGCTCTGTTGGTCTCAGTTCTTGCTTTGATATGTAGATATGAAAAATTCCATGTAATCGTGCATTTATTTTGTGGTAACATTATTGAAATTGACTTATAGGAAAGGAGCTGGACTTTCAATCATCTGGGGCTCTATTTGCTGTGAGGATCACATTGATTGGTAGGTTCACACTGATACCTTATTAGCATTGTTTCTGTTTTATGTAAAACTTCCCCAATGAACGAATTTTCGGTTGTGTTTTAAATGTGGCAGGCACAGGATGAATTGCTTGAGTGCAGGTGTAGAGGACAGCGCATATATTGTCAAGAAGCAGGGGCGCGAGAAGCATGTCCAGCTAAGTGATTTCATATTCTAAAGAGGCTTTTAGAGAAACACTTAGCCTGATGGAAATTGCACCTGTCGTTTGAAATGTATGTGCATTGGTCGAGTAAAATCTCTTTCCTTGGAGAAGAGACGAGTTCCTGGAAGGCAGAATGATGCTTTCTTGATGTGTTTGATCAAAGATGGGATGTCAGGGAAAAGGTTCGCCGCCTGGGTTTCAAAACGTGTTGGCAATGTGAATATTGGCATGTTCGTTATAGTACATCACTGTTGCATGCCTCTGCTGTAGTACAATGATTACAGTTCATCTTTAAGCTGTAAAATCCCTCATCACAATATCATTTGGATTTCGAAGTACCTAACTTTGAGCACAAAATGATGAGGCATTTTATGTTTCTATCTTGTTTGTTATCTTATTCAAGGATGGCTGCCAGGAGCTTCCGACCCAAGCTTTGGAGTGAGTGTTGATGGGTTTGTGATGGAAATTATTGATGGAGGTGGTGTTGGTGATTTAAGGGGTGGGTATGGACCGTATGGTAACTTGGTCTTGCCGAGAAGTGTTTTGCTTTCTTTTTGTCTGCTTATATTGGATGAACCCATTTCACCTAGCACTCTCCTCACCAACTTTACCTCTCTCTCTCTCTCTCTCTCTCTCTCTCTCTCTCTCTCAGACCGGCTTCACAGCAATCTTGCCATCACCACCCACGTCAAATTCACAATGGATGCTCGATTTCGAGACCCAAATCAGCTAGGTAGTATAGATTCAAGACTTCAAAAAAAAAAATTCAAATAAAAATAAAATTTTAATATCAAAATTACAAATCAAATAGGTGTGTAATTTCAAGGCTCCAAATCTATTGGGATGTATTAGAGAGAGAGAGAGAGAGAGAGAGAGAGAGAGAGAGAGAGAGAGAGAAGAAGAAGAAGATCTTTCAACTCATCTTTGTCCATTAATTTCACTCACTATTTAATTAGGGTATTTTGGTCAATTCAGAAGAAGAATCCTTTCAACTCGGCATCTTTGTCCACCGTGGAATTTCACTCACTATTTAATTAGGGTATTTTGGTCCGTGAATTGTTAACGTCTAACCTCAGGGGGACGAATCGTAAAGTGCAGTTTAGGACCAAAATGGGAAAGGCCATAGTTTGTGTACCAAATCAGGAAAGGTTATCAATTCAGGGGACCAAATTATATATTAAACCTTGATTTAATTATATCGGATAAAAATATATGAAATTTTACTTACATTTACGGCATTTTAAAAATTGTCATTGATATTATTCTTAATATTATATCTATGATTGAAATTTCGTTACATAAAATATAATAAATCTATATTAAATAGTAATTTAATATCGTTTTAAGTTTAAGGGAATGAAATTATTTTTTTTAAGGAGAGTATATTTTATATTAACACTTAATTACTAGTTCAAGCCAAATTAGGCTAACAACTAAGAAATAATGACTCAACTAATGTTCTAATAAAGTAAGTGCATAACAAATTAGGCTAACAAATTATTGAAGCAATCACCAATCATCAACTCATATTGATTAAAAATTATTCACCATAAATAAACGATAACTTTTTATTAGTGCTTAATCACCACATAAGTTTGTGATACGGTGATTTGAACCACTAAATATTTTCTCTATATTTTTAATACTCGATATTAAAATATTAGTTTTAATAATGTTTTGGTCCCTTAGTTTGTCATATTTTTTTCATTCGTTATGCACCACTTATTTGCCTCTTCACGCCGTTAGTGTCAGTTTTTCTGTAAAAAAATTTATAATGACGACATGTAACGGAATGAAGGAAAAACTGACCAAGAAAAACAATACGTGGAGATTAACAAATAAAAAAATCAAAGTAAGACCAACCGAATAAAAATTGAGAAATTGAGTGAACAAAATAATATTTAAAGGGTTAATTACATCATTAGTCCCTTGACTATTAGCTTTTTTATAAATAGTCCCTTAATAATTTTTTTTTTAAAATTTTAGTCCTTAGAGTATCAAAAAATACCTGACTAGTCCTTTTGATGGATGTCGTTAGTAATTTGCCGTTAAGTTGCTCATGTGTCTTTCACGTGCGTTTGACCAAGGGCAAAAATGGAATCTTCTTCACCCTCCCCTCTCTCTCTCTCTCATCAATCTCAATTCAACAAATCTCCACCGAAACCCTAATCCTCAAGGTTTTGTTCATGATTTCCTTGAATAAGATCAAATAAACCCGCCAATCACCGCCATCGCCCGGTCCACCCAATCGTGAACCCCTCCGGCGCGGCTTGAAAGCGCCCAAGATCTCCCCATTACATCATCTTTCCAATGTTCCGAGGCGGAGAAACCCGTCGAAACCACCATTGTTACCGAGAAAGAAGTACTTGTGCTGAGGCCGGCCGTGGAGGTAGGCGAAGCCGGTTGAGGAAGAAAAAGCAAAACCTAGCGAAGGAAACCAATGTTGTTGGTGAACTTCGACCCACAAAAGGTTTCTCTTGATGACCTTAAATAGTTGGTACTAGAAGCTTTAAACAAGCACGAATTTACGCTCCACCTCCGCCACCGAGAGGATGAGAAGGTGAGACGCGCCGTGGCCATCGACGGAGAAGAAGCTGAGTCGTTGTCAAAGTGTTCAAATCTGGGTTTTGCCTTTTGATCTGGTTTAATTTGGTTGGTTTATATAAAACTCATATTTATTAGGCAAATCTGGGTTTTGGTTTTGAAGTGTTTGGCCTTTTGATTTGGTTTTGACTTTGGTTGATTTGTAAGGAAACAATTTTGGGAATGATCATCAATGAACTGTGTGTGTTTTGGGAATTAGGGTTAGGGTTTGAAGGAGATGATAAGAGAAAATTTCATTTTGCCCTTGGTCAAACACACGTGAAAGGCATATGGGAGAGTTAATGGCAAATCACTAACGACATCCATCAAAAGGACTAGCCGTGTGACTTTTTGATAGTCTAAGGACTAAAATTTAAAAAAAAATTGTTAAGGAACTATTCATAAAAAAGCTAATAGTCAAGGGACTAATGGTGTAATTAATCCTTATTTAAATCTAAAATATTTGTCATCGACTCATTACTTGGAATTTGGGAAGGAGGTTTTGTAAACACTGGGCTTCTGATATACAAACAGCGAGAAATTGTTTGGCCGTCCACTTTCTCAAACTTTTTCTCTCAAGTACCCTTTTTTTAACCGCTAAAAGGCATTTTGAAAATTTTCTTCCTAAAATACCCTCAACAACAGCGTTGCTTCAGATTTGATATTCAAATTGATGTATAAAGATTTCATGTTGTTAATATAGTCTTTCCTCATGTTTGGGTATCAATTTTCATGCATAAAATACGAATTTGATCAAATTAAAATTTTTGAGTTCATCTGTTTTTCTTTGTTCTTGAGCTGTTTTGGCCACTTAAATCTATGTTTTAAGCTTCGAATTTGTTTAAAATCAATCTCATATTATTATCCTAATTTAGTACTATATTTGTGCACAATTTTTCTACCAAAAAATACTATTTTTGAGCTTCAAATCAAGCTTGACGGTGTCTGTCCAAAAACGAAGAAGATGTTCTTGGGTGATTTAATTCGCCAATCGCAGTATGCTGGGCAACGCGACGCAAAAGTGGTGCATCGCGATTCCAAAAGTGGTGCATCGTGATTGCAAAAGTGGTGCATCGCGATTGCAAAAGTGGTTTGCACCAATTGTTGCATCGCGATTACAAAAGTGGTGCATTGCGATTCCAAAAGTGGTGCATCGCGATTGCAAAAGTGGTGCATCACGATTGTAAAAGTGGTGTATCGCGATACACCAATTATTGTATCGCGATTGCAAAAGTGGTGCATCGCGATTCCAAAAGTGGTGCATCGCTATTGCAAAAAGTGGTGCATCGCGATTTGCAAAAGTGGTGAATCGCGATGCAACAATTGTTGCATCGCAATTGCAAAGGTGGTGCATCGCGATGCTAAAGTGGTGCATCGCGATGCTTTGGTTCCCTAAAGCGCGCTGCGATGCAAAAGTGGTGCATTGCGATGCTAAAGTGGTGCATCGCGATGCTTTGGTTCCCTAAAGCGCGCTGCGATGATCGCGATGCACCAATTGTTGCATTGCGATGCCCCAACTTGTTGCATCACGATGCAAAAATTGGTGCATCGCGATGCCAAAGTGGTGCATCGCGTTGCCAAAGTAGTGCATCGCGATGCCTTGGGTTACTGAAGCGCGCGTGTTTTTCTTTTATTAATGGCATAATCTTCTTTTCGCTCCAAAAATGCCTTTTTTCGATTTTTAAAAAAATGAGTGAACTGGAGCGATTACAAATATTTGAAAAGGGACCGGAATGTAATTCACCCTACAAACAGTCCCACAAACTGGGCCGCTGATTATGATTTTGATTTTGTTTCTGGATGGTCAACCTTAACTCTTTTCTTTCATTTTTCATACTCGGTGGCGGCCCCTTCCGTTCCGTTTCCTTTTCCGGCGATTTCGTTTCAGTTAGTTTGGGTAAATCCACACTGCTATATTCATCGGCTCGAATCACAAACCCTTTCCGAGCTCTAGGTTTTACCGATTGTGATATCTGTCTCTGATTCGAAACCCTAGAACCATGGGTGGCCACGGTGGTCTAAATATTCTCCGCGAAGCGATGGAACGTCTACAACCGATAGCAGGAAAAAGTCCCAAGGCGAAGAAGCGGCTGCTAAAGAAGAAGCGGCTCAGCGCGAGCAGTCTCGAAAACGGGACGGTATCGTCTAGAATAGCTCGCCAGCCCGCGGCTTGGCTTGCGCGTCTCGGCCTGCTTGGCGGATCTGAATCGAAATCGGAACCGGAACCGAAGTCGAAACATATTAATTTGTTTGAAGGGATTAGGATTTTTGATCCGGTTGGAATTGAGGTGAAGGAGATGAGAAAAGAAAGGGATTTAAGAGGATGAAGAAGGAGGCGAAGATTGTTTTGCCGGAGGATGAGAAGTATAGGTTAGGATATGGAGTTGCGGGGAAAGGTGTGAAGTTGTCATGAAGGACAGAGGATATCATAGGAGGTAATTGAGTTAATTCCTTGTAAAGAATTTGGATTATCGATTAGTTTGTTATTTGGATTTAGTTAAGATTGAAAGAAGAACTATTGTTGCATTATTGGGTTTTTGTTATAGCTAGTGTATAGAGAAGTTGTTTGATAACATGTTCTTTGGTATGTTTTTGAGTATTTAATGTTTCAGAAAGTATTCCTAAAAAGCAATTTGGAGGCCCGAGGGCGAGGTAGAGGCGAAGAAGTGGTATTTAGTAGACCATCGGTCTCAAATGTGGCTTTATGTCATGATTTATCCATTATACTACTGCGGAAAGTGGAAAGCCAATGAAGTTGTCTGGTTGCTTTCATGCATATCAAATCTCATCATGGATTAGTGAATCATGTTTTAGCTCTAAAACTTGAAGACTTGGGAATGAATACTTTTAGTCTTGAAGACTTTGTAGGCGATTTCCTCGGATTGGTGTGTGACGTGTAAGTGTGCCTTTGGATCTCATGATCATTTGTTTTTCCATCATGGTTGTGCCAGTTCCTTTGGAACATGTTTGGAGTGGTTGGGGAGATTGAGTTAGGCCCCTCTAGCTAGCTACATTATGTTGGGTTAGAGGTTTTGGCAAGGGTAGGGATGCTAGTTTGTTTTGGCAAGGGTGTTAGCTATCGTGTGATCTTTTAGAATCAATCATTGTCTTGCCTCTATTTGGGATAGAGTTGTTTTTACTTTCTATGTGCTTCAGCTATGGATGCATTTCGAGGAGTGCCCATCTCTTTGGTCAAGCGGATTGGAAGGCTTTGATTTCCTAGTTTTCTTTTGTTCAAGCTTTTAGCTCTCTTATTGTTTTGTTTGATGGACTTCTTGTTCGTCCTTTTGTTTCTTTTCTGGTTTAATCTAAATGTCTTTCCTTATGGAAGATTCTACCCCTTTTGATTTAGATAGTAATTCACCACCTTAAGATTTGAATGATGGAAGCTCGTGAACAATGTGTACCGCTATATTTACAAAACCGTGGTAAGTTGAGGTATCGATAGTCATTGAAGCCCATGGACCGATTTTGAGTGGAGCATGTAGCAACTAAATTGTGGCCACTATTGTCAACCTTAACAAACTAAACCCCCCACCCACAAAAAAAAAAAAAAAAAAAAAGGCACAAAAATCAAAAGAACAAAACAAGACAAAAACAAAAACAAAAACCACGATCACTGCACACACACACATTACATAGATATGGTAATAGAAGGGGAGTTTGAGTGCACTGTAGCATCAAAAATTTGTCCTCTGTTTGTTAACCTTCTATGCCCCTCATGTATATATAACCTTGCGAATAGGACAGTGTGTTGTAGAGTAACATCTTATCTTCCCCTTGTTTGCGGGGTGACCGATTCAAGCGAGACTGGATATCAAGTATCATGTGTGATTTGCAGTTGATACTGTTCAAGTAACTACTTGAAACAGTAGTCTTGATGTTCATATTCCTTGGCTGTTGTCTTTAAGTATTTTATCCCAGGAATTAGCTATTATGCTAACATTATCTCTCTAGCTTTGGGCATGTGATACCGTGTGCGTATTAATGGAATCGAAAAATATGTTTAATATTTCTTCCATTGCAAAACATCTTGGAGTTTGTGATTGTTTGCTTTACTATATATAGTATCTGTTGGAAATTATTTGCCAATTAGAGTGTTTGAAGGTTTTCTTTGCCGTTAAAACATCCGAGCAAACTCAGACACTGACACACATGCTTATACATACACGAGATCAGCTCACCTTGCAGTGTTACATAGGTTATATATTCAAAGAAGGTTATGACTATCAGCTGACAAAGTTAAACATTATAAATCCCCACCATCCATCACTATCTGCTTGAGCACCAATAGACAAAAATTCAAAAACCTTGAAAACTACAGCGCTGATGATATCCTATATATAGTAGCATTTAATTTGGTCTGGTTGAGGTTTGTTCAAGTACGTGTCTTGGGCTTTTGCTGCCAACATCCGCATAAATCGCTCAATTGCTGAAGGTACGACAGTAGTCTTGATTGCAATTGTTTCAAGGTGTGATTCTAAAACTGTGTGTGTGTGTGTGTGTGTTGTGTTTGTTTTTGATATTCCAGTTTAGGCATGGGAAATTTCTTTTTTTCGTCAATGTTTGAAGTTGCTTGATATAATCTCATTCTAGTATTGCCTTGATGGTAACAAGAGGCTCTGAGTATCACACTATTTGTTAGGACTGCAGATTGGGGATGGAAAAGAAACTTTCTTATGGTGGGATAATTGGCATCCTCTTGGATCGATCTTTGATCAAAAGATTTGGTAGTAGAATAGCTTATGATGGTGGTATTTATTAATGAAGATGCAAAAGTTGAGCAAATCATTCAGGGAGATACTTGGAACTGGCCTGGCGAAATCTCTCAGGATACGCAAAATATATGGTTCAGGATACTACTCAGGATTTCAGGCCTTGTGGTAATAGGAATGACTCACTAGTACACTGCCAGCAGTGCTTGGGAAAGCTGCAGAAACAGGAAGGAGGTAAAGGAATTGAATGGTGGGGTGGGGTGGGGGGCAAGTGTTTGGTATAAATGGCACATTCACAAATGTGCCTTCTTCATACATTGGCTAGCCTGCCTTAACAAGCTTAATACAAGGAGCAGAATTTCATATGGGGGTCCGGTCTATTAATATAGATGAGAATTAAGCGAAAACAACAGGTAAATAAATTTCTTTATTAATATAGATGAGAATTAAGTGAAATTTCTTTATAATCTCACTTGCCAAATAAAAATAATAATAAAAATAAAAATAATAAATACTGTACTAATAAATTAATACAGTAAATAAATTATAATCTCTTCTTTATTTATCACTTTTTTTTTTCTTTCTTTTTTCTTCGTGCAAGTAAAGCCTCCATTTGATTAAGAAATGTGCCTTTTGTTACTTATATTTCTTGACTACGAGAATATCTTTCTTGGCACTACAATTTAATAATCGATATTCTCGTCGGCACTACGGTTTAATAATTTGCTTCTGGTGTTTAGCTTCTAACTATTGGAAAAATAAATAAATAAATAAATAAAGTAAGAGAGATCGTAAAAAAAAAAAAATTTGTGGCACCAAAGAGAAAGAAAGTTTAAACTTATTAATCAAGTTATTAAATCGTACAAGGATATCTCCGTCTTTAAAATATATTCTCATTTAATAAGCTTAACTTTTTAAGATACTATGCTAATTCGTTTTATACTCTCTCCGTTTCACCCAAAGAGTTCACGTTGAAAAATCTAATAAAATTATGAAGAATGTCAGAATAAGTATCATTATAGGGGTGTAAGTCCGAACCACCGAATCGAATCAAATCAGCTAGTTTGGTTCGGTTTTAGGTTAGAACGGTTCGATTTAGGTTTGAAAATTTTATAAACCGAGCGGTTCGGTTCGGTTTGCGGTTTTTGGTGCCAAACCGAATCGAATCGAACCACCACCATTTAATTTTTATTTATTTATATATATATATATATTATTTAGTAATTAAATTTAATAAAAAAATTATTATTGATTGCATGCAGTTCGATTGAATTATTATAATTTTAAAGTTAATTTTTCGACTTTTAATTATTTAGTTTATGTTAAAAGTATTTTTTTGATATTTAAAAGTTTTTTCTTTTTTGAAATATTTAAATAATTAAACTGCGGAACCGAACCAAACCGATCCGTTCGGTTCGGTTCGATTTGAAGTTTGTGGCAGTTCGGTTCAGTTTGAAATATGTGGAACCGTTAAGGGGTGGTTCGATTTGCGGTTTTGGTTCAAACCAAATCACCTTCACCCCTAATAATTACAATTTTTTTTTTTTTAGCATAGTTAGTATGTAACATGTAGGTAAAGTTATAGAATTATGAAGTATGTCGACATAATTTTTAAAAATTAACTCTTTTATGTGAAACATCCAAAAATAAAATATTAGACTCTTTACTGAAACAGAGGAAGTATTTTTTTAGGAATGAAACTAGTTCTTAAGACAAATTAAATTTCTTCAGATAGTAGGTCTATTCGCTTCTTCGCTTTTTACCTTCTTTAAATTACACTTGCATTATATTTTTATTTTTTTTGGCGGCACTCATGAATTTATAAAATTTTTAAAAAAAAAGTTTAATTGGGGGAGTTGTGTTTAAAAAAAGAAAAGAAAAATTAACACCTTTGTACAATATGACACTTTTTATTTTAAGAAGAAAATGAGAAGACATGTCAAAACTTTAATTACTCTATCCATTCCATGTAAATAGTCTAATATCCTATTTTAAGATTTTTTAATATATTTTTTACTTTAAAAAATTATACTTACAATTTTTATAACTTTCCAATTTTATCCTATATATACACTATAAAGATCTTGGCTATGCTCAAATTATTTTTGTGATTATGACCAATTCTAACAATAATTATACAATCCTTATTTATTAAACATTTCAAACTGAACTATTTTTGAATGAATCAGAGGAAGTATTTCTTATGGATAAAATATCATTTAAAAGATTTCTAAGGTACAATACTCCAAATCAAATACGGTCTGCAGTTCTGCATCTTTTGACATTTACATAGAAACTTGTTTTTAACAGGAAACAAAGAACAAAAAAGAAAAATGGGTGAATTACAGGCCGGTTCCTTTTTAAATATTTGTAATCACTTCAGTCCACTCATCTTTTTTAAAAACCAAAAAAGACATTTTTGGGGCGAAAAGACGATTATGCCATTAATAAAAGAAAAACACGCGCGCTTCAGTAACATCATGCATCGCGATGCAACAATTGGTGCATCGCGATCATCGCAGCGCGCTTTAGGGAACCAAAATCGCGATGCACCACCTTTGCATCGCGATGCACTATTTTTGGCATCGCGATGCACCACTTTTGCATCGCGATGCATCACTTTTACATTCGTATTAATAAGTCTGATAAAAGAACTCCTGCATCGCGATAAGCTATATATGCATCGCGATAAGCCATATCTGCATGGCGATGAGCCATATCTGCATCGCGATGAGCCGTATATGGATCATTCGTATTAATAAGTCTGATAAAGAACTCCTGCATCGCGATGAGCCATATGTGCATCGCGATGCATTATCGCAGCGCACTTTAGGGAACTTGATTTTCGTTTACCTTTCGGGGGCGTTGCCCCCGAACCCCCACGAGGGACGCTGTCCCCTCGACCGTACGACGGCCGGGCGGTCAAACCTCGTTGCGTTGCCCGATACTGCGATTGCGAATTAATCGGTCAAGAACATCTTCCTGTGTTTTCGGACAGCACACTGTCAAGCTTGATTTGAAGCTCAAAAATAGTATTTTTTGGTAAAAAATTGTGCACAAATATAGTACTAAGTTAGGATAATAATATGAGATTGATTTTAAACAAATTCGAAGCTTAAAATAGAGATTTAAGTGGCCAAAACAGCTCAAGAACAAAGAAAAACGGGATGAACTAAAAAAATTTGAATTTGATCAAATTCGTGTTTTATGCATGAAAATTGATACCCAAACATGAGGAAAGATTATATTAACAACATAAAATCATTTATACATTAATTTGAATCTCAAATCTGAGCAACGATGTTGTTGAGGGTATTTTAGGAAGAAAAATTTTCAAAATGCCTTTTAGCGGTTAAAAAAAAAAAAAGGTGTACTGGAGAGAAAAAAAGTTTGAAAAAGTGGACCGGCCAGCAATTTCTCCAAGAAAAAACCCAAGTCCCCCTTAGGGGACACACACACACAAAACCCAACTAAATCAGGTCTTGCTTGGAAAAAGAAAGACGTTACACCATGTACATAAGTTTGCCCAAATGTATGTAACCTCTGCTAGAACTAGGCGATTTTGACCCGAATCCAATCTAATTTTGATAAAAAATTTTGGATATGAATTTGTATAATGATTCAATAACCCAAATTCAATCCGAATCTGATAATCTTATCACCTAGTGGATCGAATATGAATTTACCTATATTCGATCCGATAAGAACATGATTCGATCTGAAAATAACGTATTTATTATTATACGCATGTATAGTATATACACTAATCATGAATATATGTTGATAGTAATATAATTTTTTCTTTTATTCATAAAATTTCATTACAAGAATTTCGGATCGGATTGGATATTTTTCGGGATATATCAACTAGTAACAGATTCGAATATGGATTGACATACATATGATCTGTCGGGTTATCGGATCAGATCGGATTGACACAATAAGATTTCGAGTTGGATTTGGATATATCTATATATGATGCATACCCAATCCATTGACAGCCCTAACTAAAACTATGGATGAGTATACTTTCTTCTATAGAATTACTAACTTCATACTATTTACTCCCCCTGTCCCTAAATTATTATCATCTTTGACCCGACACACGGATTAAGAAAAAACGATTGACTTGATTATTAGTATTGGTATAGTGTGTAGTTTTATTTAATACCCATGTGCATGTAACTCATAATCAAAGTAGGAAGAAAAAGTAAAGGTAAATTGATAAAAATGTTGTCTTCAAACAAGACAATTATTTTGAAACGGATGAAAAAAAAAAAGCAAGACAATAATTTAGAAACGGAGTGAGTACTAAATATCAAGTCCCATAAAACATTAGTGTGGTTACCAAGGACATTTGAAAAGTATAATAATTAAGATATATTATAATATTAGAATTGATCATAATTACAAAAATATTTAAAAATAATCAAAATGTTTATAACATATATGTAAGGTAAAGTAGAAAAATTTATGAAAATACCATACTTTATTTCAGATTGAACACCAACGTACTTGCAACAACCACACTGGAGACGCTGCCTCCCAAAGTAGTCCCTGCATTCCTCATCGTGATCAGACCCACTTTCCCCCTCGCCCCCAAAAAGGACTACTACGCCATCACGAAACTTCACTGTTTTTGCTTTGCTGGGGACATCAGGCATGTTTACCCGCATGCATGAACATGTGATCACAGTCTAACACCTTAGAGCCCGTTTGGTCGAGCGATTTGGCCAAAACGCAGCTTATTTGCAAAAAATGTGTTTCAATACTGCGGCAGAAAACGCAGCGTTTTCAAAACGCAGCTGCGTTTTAAAACGCTGAAATTCCCAGTTTTTTCCCAAAACGCAGGTTTTAAAACGCTCCTAGGAAAAAAAAGCTGCGTATTGAAGTGATATTCCAAACGTATTTATAAGGAAAGACTTCCGTTTTTAAAACACTGCGTTTTTTAAAACGCTGCATTTTTAAAACACTGCATTTTGTAAACTCTGTACCAAACGGGCTCTTAGTCTCGCAGCTTTCCGATGGTCCGCTAAGTTGAAAAGGATAAATCCCCCTAGATAGATCCATCTGTGCCAACCTCATTAATTACTCTTAACTTCAAAATATATAAAAAGAATTTCAAGTGATTAATTAAAAGCAAACCAGAATACGAGGAAAGGAATTTAGACCTATTGGGTCAACAGCTGAGAAAGGGCGAAAGCCAATTAGATAATTGCCGGCTCTACACCATTCATATGGAGTGCCACTGGAGGAGGAATGATCAGTAGATGAGGAAGAACCGGCCAGGTCAGAGAGATCTGGCTGAATGCTACATCCGACTAAAACCTACAAGCAATTCACTTATGGTTGAGGTTACGGTTAAGCCAAGGAGTCAAAGACAGACCAACTTAACCAAAGACAAAGAGAGAAATACTTAAAATTTTACTAAGAGTATTAATTAATAATCTGAGTAAACAAGTATGCGCGTTCGTTCAATCAACAATGAATCATTAAATACTAAACTGCAAGTAATTTTGAATATATATTTGATGATATATTGGATGGAAGAGTACTTACTTAGGTAAATCAATTAAAAATGGATCTATATAGCTAAATTCTAATGTCTTATGATGCAGTTTAAGGTTAGGCCAACGTACGGTCAACTATTTCACACAATCAATTGGCACGTAAGTAAATCGGATCTCCACCTGGCCGGATACCAAATCTGAGAAACTAATGCCTGTACGTAGTAGATTATCCACATGCACAAGGAAATTAAAACTAGTTTTGGATGACGACTGAAAGATCAAAGCAACAATGCAACTTGGATTACATAATACTATGTGTTTTAATCTGATATATAATGCATGCTACTAAGACCTTACTGCATTCAGCTAGCAAACACGCACCTGAAGCAAGCACTTAAGTGCAAATTTACCCAATAACGTACGGTGAATGTATATATGTTGAACAAATAAATCCCATTCCAATTGTGTATTAGATTCTAGTTCCTCATAAAAAATTCATGTTCTGCATTCTCGATATATTATTAGCATCTGTTTTACTGCAAATTAAAGTCCTAATAAATAAATCAACCTTAGCGATAATTAAATAATATTACCAGGCCAGCTCAAACAGAAAAGAAAATGAAATTCAATCACAAAAACAAGTAGCGGAAGAAGTTGATTGAAAAATGGATTACGATAACAAAACCAAAAAAAAAATTGAATAGCAGAATCTAACAGATTAATGAAAAATCTGTACTATCCTATCCTATCCTATCCTAGTTAACACATGCATTCGACAATAAACATTAATATATTAAATATTCATTCCATTGTACGTAGTAGTTAACACATTCAACAATAAACTACTTACTTGTGCAGATAAATTAATAGACCCTAGCTAGCTATTTTCCCTTATCTGAAATTCGAATAAATATTTTTAATGAAATTAGAAAATGCAACCCCCAAAGGTTAATTGGAAGTTTTTTAGCGTAACATTTTAACAGATCATCATATCAACAAAACCATGCACCATCTAGCTAGTAGTATACTTCATATACTTTTAATTATCAACCTGATACCCATGGAAAACACACACACTGACACACACAGTTCATACCCATGCTTAAATTAAAACATTCCTATCCAACTATCCATACTCTGTTCAGTAAGAAGAAAATACCCGACGACGACATACTCAAACACAGACATAGTTACACATATACACATACAGTTCATACTCATGCTCAAATTAAAACATTCCTACCCATACTCTGATAATTAAAAAAAGAAAACATCCAATTCACACACACACACACACACACACTAAAAGGAGATTTTATACTCGGGGAAAAAACTAAAATGTAACAATGAAAATCAGAGAAAAGGGAACACTGAGGAAAGGAATTACGATTCCAAGGACGCCGTTCTTCATATCAAACTTCATTTCCGAAATCTCCTCTGGATCAGAGCTCAGATCAATGCAGCCACCATAAACCCTGTTGGCTTCAAACTCAGCTAATTCCTTGTGAGCTTCGCCTTGGAAAAACAACTCCTTCCCCTCCATCCGAACCTCCGCCCCACCGTCAGAAACTCCGGGCATATCCACCGACAAGTACAACCCCTCTTCCACCGCCTTTGCTTCAAACCCTTCCACTGGCCCCTTGAACTGGTAGGGATTCCCTCTGACCCTGCTCTCGAAACCTAGAAACAAGCAAAACAGTGAGCTTAAAAAAGAACAAGAAAAAGAAATTTTCGAGTGAAACGTCTTACCAGCTGGTGGGTTATCCGTGGTGGTGCAGCCAGCTGGAGGACGGTGGACGTCGCCGGCGGATGTGGTGAATTTTCGGCGATTCCTTGGATCGAGCCATTTCTGAGGGGGAAGGAGATGATCAATTTGGGGAGGGTGTGTTCTGTGTGTGCATGTGTTAGGAGGGTTTAAAATGATGCAGTTAATGGAGATTAGATTAGCAGTTAATCAATGGATTCTTAACACTGAATTTTAGATTACCAACAAGGTCTAGCTTAACTCGTTTATTTCTCCCAAAAAAAAATTAAAAATACATAGTTTTAATTGTAGCCAAACATTAATCAAACCTTATAAAAATAAAAAAGGAATTTTAGAAGTTAATACCAAGATATATATTTTACTTAAAGAGTTCAGTTTAAAAAAAATTATGCTTACAATTTCTATAAATCTTTTAACTATACCCCATACATAAGCTATAAACATTTTGACTATGTTTTTACATTTTTGTACATATGACTAACTCCAATACTACTTATATATCTATTAATTATTAAATTTTTTAAACGTGACTCCTTGAATAATATATCAGTCAGTGATGAGGCTCATCGCTTTGTATAAACTACTATACATGCTCGGCTAGTTATTTGACAAACTTTAGCTCAATTAAATTTTAGACAAGTTGAAAATTCAGAACATTTTGTGAGCTGTTTATAAGCTAAGCTCCGATTAGCTCGCTAGCTAGCTAGCTAGCTTCGTATATACTCCCCCCTCCTTAAATTATTGTCTGGGTCGACCCGATACACGGATTAAGAAAACTAAATTGACTTGATTATTAATATTGGAATAGTATTAAAAAAGTGTGTTGTTTCCTTTAATGCCCATGTGTATGTGGCCCATAAGTAAAGTAGGAAGAAAAAGTAAGGATAAAATAGTAAAAGTGATGTTTTAAAAAGGAAAATTTCAAACAAAATAATTATTTTGGGACGGACGAAAAAGAAAAGGAAGACAATAATTTAAGGACGAAGGGAGTATAATTGAAGTCAAGGTTAAGCTTCATTTTCCTAGAGAAGCAATTGATCAAGTTTATTTGCTCGATATAAATAAAACAACTCATTCCTAATGGCTAATAGTAGCAGCCCAAAAATAGAATAAGCCTTTTGAGATTCCTCAATGATATAGTATAAAAAGGAATTATTAAGTACGCCAATTAATATATGATCCTCGATCAATGTTGTAATTACGTATATATACTAGTAGTATATAATTAGCACAAATCTATATATATATATATATATATATATATATATATTTAAAGTTGGTGAGGAGGCATGTGAGTTTGCCACCTCATACCATTTGATAAAGCTTCATTCCATGGCGACTCTTGAAATTCTAAAAAAGATGCCATTAGCTAATAGTTTTAGCTATAGAACTATAGGTATAATATTGTGGTATATAACATTCTTCAAATATATTAGTAGAAGAACTTTAGCTATTAGCTAGAAAATGAAAAGCTATGAAAAAAAGTTATGTTATCAATGAGAGTTGAACCCACACCATTGATTGAAATATGAAAATCACCTTTGCCCAACTCAACCATTTATATTTTATGAATACACTTCACATCCTTTTGTTAAAGATGCATTCTCAAGTCTCCTAGCAAGAGTGTCATTTCAACTTCCAACTTAAATAATTGTTGTGTCATTATCTAAGAATTATACCTAATTTGAATAGCTATAATATTGGGTATTGATCCCTACTATAATTACACTGAAGGATACAAAATGTCTTATATAAGTTGATATAGTTAAGTGATTTTACTTTTGTTGAAATATATATATATATATATATATATATTTAAAGTTAAAGTTGAAGAAGAACAACTCTAGAAGCGACACATCACCCTATTTTGGTTGAATTTAAATTCTCAAGCCTCCAACTCAGCGTGACTTTTGATTTTTTCGGTCATTAGCTAATAGCTATTATTAACAATAGTCAATATGATAAAAAGTGTCTAGATACATCAAAATTTCAGTTATGATTATTCTTCTACTATCATAATGTATGTACATAAATAATAATAATTACTTAAAAACTTTAGAATACTATATTAACACAAGGATTTTTTTTTTTTTTTGATCTGACTAAGTAGTTTTACATTGGTTATAATATATAATCAAAGGAAAAATATGTTTGATAATAACAAAAGCTTTGAGCTAATTGCGGCATAGATCGATCAGAAGGGATGCAGTACTCTAAGAGTCAAAAGTGAAAATGTCATCCTTTAATGATAGAATACAAAGAGTCTTTTTGGAGTCATCATTCACATCTCCTAAAGATCGGTACCTACGGACTCGGTGACTATCCCGATCTCATTCCTTACTCCGCTTCTTCGGTAAATAGTACTACATCGATTTTCTAAGGTTACCCTCAATCTCTGCGGCAGTGAAGTGATGAACATGCCAATCGACTCGGATTATTTGTCAAGACCGGAAGAAGACCAATGACGATGACCAGGGACTCATCATTGCCACCACCACCGCCTTCTCCTCCGTTGCTGCAAAGGTGATGAGTGAGAGACTTTGGCGAGAGAAGGGATGACACGGACCTCGATCACCCACCCAACCATCATGCAGACAATTGTCTCCCCCACAGCCACCCCTTAAAGACATAGATTATAAGAGACGTGCAAGCCCCAACTCCCTCCTCCATACCGCGACCGCCGTGGCCACTCTCCTCCGCGGCACTCCCTTCGTTCCCATCGTTAAAGCGTTCGCGGAGATATATATATATATATATATATATTTAATTTGGCATTCGGGTTCTTCATTAGCTTGCTGCTTTGGTTATTTTTGTTCCATTTTCATTTTTGGATAATAACCGGTTTTGATTTCTCTCCTGGCATTGATCTTCATGATTTGTTTTGCTTTGTAATATTTAAGTTTTGTTCATTTGATGATTTTGGTATTAGTTTTATTTTTTATTTATTTTGGATTTTAGATATGATTTTTTATTTATTTTGGATCTAATAACAAGGTTTTAACTTTTCGTTTTCATTTTTTGGATAATAACAAGTGTTACTCTAGATACTTTTTTATTTTGGATTTTAGATATGATTTAATTTAGGTTTCAATTCTGGTTTATGGTTCTTGATTAAATTTTTTGTTCTAATTGTTCTGTTGATTTTGGCTTTGATTTTTGGTTTTGGTTTTGATTTCTTAGATTTTTTTTATTTTGCTTCTATTTAGATGAAAATATATTGATTTTGACTAATTGTGATTTTTGGTTTGATATTGATTTTAGTTTTAGTTATGATTTTTGTGTAAGTTTATATATTGGTTTTGATCTTGATTGTTGCTTTTGGTTTTTGTTTAGACGGTTATATTAATTTTTATTTATGCTTTTTAGTTTTTATTTTAGTTATGATTTTATTTGTTTTACTTTCTTTATTCAATTTCATATTGATTGTAAATTTGAGATTCACTACTCGATATAAATTAGTTTTTATTTTTTTCTTGATTTTGACATTTGATTTTTTTAGGGTTTTTTTTTTTTTCAAATTTGTTTTTGGTATCTAATTTGTTGAGTTTGGTTTATTGTCTACTAACCATAGAAATACTCTTGATAATTTAAATTCTCTATGTATTTGTTTAAAACTATTGCATACCAGCATTACTATCAAATATATACAGTTTGTATAAAATATTAATACCAAAAATAATAGATTTATTCAATTTATAATTTGCAATTTACTATCTATGAATATTTAGTATAATAAACCCGTGCGGAGCACGGGTAGAATAACTAGTATACTATAATTTTTAAGTCTAGTGAAATACTCCCAACGAAAATAGCTCATGAGCTTGGCCAATTGAATTTGATCTATCATTGACTATGATGTATTAAGAGCTCGTTTGGTGCAACGTTTATAAAACCGAATATTTTAAAAATACAGCATTTTAAAAAATGCAGTATTTTAAAAACTTAGGTCTTTTCTTATAAATGCGTTTGGGATATTATTTCAATACGCAATTTTTTTTTTCTTGGCAGCATTTTAAAATATGCGTTTTGGAAAAAGCTGAGAATTAAATTCGTTTAGGATATCATTTCAATACGCAACTTTTTTTTTTCTTGTCAGCGTTTTAAAACGCAGCTGCGTTTTGAAAACGCTGTTTTTTCTGCCGCATCATTGAAACACAATTTTTGTAAATAAACTGCGTTTTATCTTTGCATTTTAGCCAAAATACATGAACAAACGGGCTCTAATTATGTAAGTAATATTACGCAAACGATAACATGGGATCTAACGGACATTTTAAAAGTCATTTAATACCCCTAACAACAACGATAAAATTTTAAGTGACCTACTATATTAAGGCCATTAATTAGGTTAGTTGATAATGAAATTAGTGTGGTTAATGTGAAATAGGCGGATAACAAATAGGCCATTAACAAGACACTTTTATTAAATATAATCTAAATATTAACCTCCATTTCAAAATAAGTGTTATTTTAGCAAAGTTTTTTTGTCCTAAAATAAGTATCGTTATAAAATTTCAAAAATATTTGCCCATATTTTTTTGAAAGTACACTTATTTACTAGTCTAATTAAAGAGGGTTGGTAGAAGGAAAGAGCAAAATACTCATACAACCTATTTACAATAATTAAATTTAAATAATGATAATTCAGTCTTTTGTAGCATTCCTTAATATATTTGTAAATTGTTAAAGCATTTATGTTGAAAGGGTGGTAGGTTTACCGATCTCATATATATATTTGGCTATTACGCTGACATATTTATTGACCACTCTAACTTTACATGAACAATTCATATATATATATATATATATATATATATATATATATATATATATAGAGAGAGAGAGAGAGAGAGAGAGAGATAGTATTTAATGATTAATTTATCTCTCTAACTATTAATGATTATTTTTATATCAATCATTGGATCAAAAATAAAGGTTAAGATTAATTACATTAAATGACTCACCTACTTACATTAATTGTTAAAAAAATAAGTTAATAATTCTTGGAGTTTTAAGAAAAAAAGAAAGAACACTAAGGGGGCGTTTGGTAGCTTAGCCGGATAACACTAATTAATACGAGAAAAGTAGATTATTTTATCCATCATTATTTTATCTCGGTTATAGAGTTATGAAACGTTTGATAGATCATGGATATTATTAATTTATCTCGCTAGTTATCTTATACGATGTTTGGTGGCTACTATTAATTTCAGTATAACATTATTTTTCCAAAAATACCCTTACAGTAAACTAAACTATTATGATTGCATTTTAGTCAATTATAACGGTAAAGCCTCGCAAGCATAGGTCATCGTCAATATATTGCCCAAACAAGAACAAGTTTTTATTTAAAATGTTTTGTGTCAAGTCCCAAACTCCACCATAGTTAATTCTTGATGCTTGGACTTCCATGACTAGACTTAAATATGTTGACATAAATCAATTGCATCACTGTGGCTAAATGATGACATTAGTCTAAAATCATTAGACACAAACAGTTTACTCAAATCAAAGTTAAACATTAAAAAGTAACAATATTCGTCTAAAAACATATGTTAAACACCAAAAAATACTAATATTTTTTAATAAGGATATATGTTAAAAGACATCATTACTAATTCGAAATAAAGATAATAAAGTGCTTATGTCAAGTACTCAACAAAAGACTACATTGATCTAAGATTTCCCTCCAAGAGCCTGCGAACCCATCTTACGCGCTGAGATTCAGAAAAACTCATGAATAAGTCAATTTGTTTATCATCTGTGCCCATCATCGAAATTACATCTAATTCCTCGTCCTCACTCAAATTAAGCTCTTTCAACAATGTTGGAAAGTTACGCCTCTTTTCGCTCTTGTCGACCTCGTGTCTGAGTCGGGTACAAATAGTTGCCATATTCTTAGTTTGTGTATTAGCTAGGATGTTGACACCTTTGATGATTGTTTCACTAAGTTGGTTAGTCATAGCTTCAACGACACTATCTCTTAATTTTTCTCTTCCCTGTAATGTCATTATCCCTCTTTCTTTTCCCTTTAAAACTACTAGAACCACCAGCCAAATCACTGCTCTTACCATCTCGAGATTGCGTGGCTGAATCAGATGGAGAAATGTCCTCAAGACCATCAACCTCAGCCCCCACATCATCCACATCAATTATACCAACACGTGCGCTCATTGCTTCAGCAGCACGACTAGGTGTTTCAAAATTAACACCGGTTGTTCGATCAATTGCCCAAATTTCCTTCCATTCTTTGTACGACTTGAATGACTTCCCCCTCATTCTCTTAGCATCTGGTTCTTTCTACAAATTTAAAAAAAAAACACACACACACGCACAATCACAATTACACTATGCATTATAATCTATGAGATATTTTTAAGTAACTCGCATCAATATATATATATATATATATATATATATATAGGGAGTATTTAATGGTTACTTTTTTATTTAACCATCAATGGTTACTCTCATTATCAACCATTGGATCAAAAATTAAAGGTTGAGATTTAATGGTTAGTTGGAAAATGTAATTAATGCAAGTAGGTGAGTCATTTAATGCATTAAATCTCAAAATTTAATTTTTTATCCAATGGTTGATAATGAGAGTAATCATTGATGGTTATATATATATATATATATATATATATATATATATATATATATATATAAGAAATCATTTACCTTCAAATATACTTTCTAGTCATCTTCGTTATCAACAACTATCATATTAGCATTGTCATCCCACCCAACACCAGTTTGACTAGCCAACCCATTTATAACTTTCAATGAAAGTTGCCAAGTCTTTATCTTAGACTCAATGTGGAGTACCGCTTTAAATCAGTCCCTGGTAACAACTCAGCCAAATCTTTCTCTAATTGAAAAATGTAACCCTTTTTGAAGTTGCGTCCTCCATCAGTTGATTTCCATGCTGGGTTGGCAGACATACTTTTTAAGCACGCTATCAGCTTTAATTATTCAGTTCTAGTCCAAACCCTTCTCTTTGCTCTGGCACTGGCAAATTCTATCTCTTTCAAATAACTACAATATCAAATTGAAAAATCATTTAAATATATTACCATACATAACAATAGTTAAAATCAATCAACTAGAGATCATATGGTAACAAGTACATTATACATTGTCAAACTACTATAAATTAAAATAAAAGTTATACACCAAAGATTAATCATTAAAGTGCATATATATTATAAATTTTAACATGGCTATTCAATGAATAATGTCTTAAAAACAAAATCTGCATATAAAAAACAAAGTTTGGCAAATGAAAGAGAAGTTACAAAACTCATTTAATACAATACAAAATCAACCAACCCCTCTCCACTCATCGTATATCCTGTGAGCTTTCATCCCTCCATGCTGTTCACTCATTGGTTGTCTCAACTGCGTAAACAAACTCAATTTCTTCATTTTGTTCAATAGTTAGTTGAACATTTTGTTCAATATTTTGTTGTTCTAATTCTTCATATTCTGCTTCTACGGGATCAACATGCATCTCTCGACGAATTAGATTGTGGATATAGGCACATGCCATAACTATCCTACTATGTGTCTTGACTGAGTAATGGGATGGTCCTCTAAGTATTGCCCACCTCATCTTCATTATCCCAAAGCATCTCTCAATTACGTTACGTGCTTGTGCATGTCTCATATTGAAATACTCTTCATGATTTTGAGGCTGATTTACTCCACCACGAAACGTTGCGAGATGATACCTTTGACCTTTATATGGTACTAAGAACCCTGGGCCATTGGTGTACCCTGCATCAGCCAAGTAGTATTGACCTAATTGATAGAAATTATGGTTAGTTTGAATTATTTAGTAATACTAATCTGATTTACATATTATGCAATGTGAAATTAAATTTTACCGGTTGGAATCTTCAATCCATCCACCCTAGCTATGGCATCACGTAAAACTCTACCATCTGCTGCTGATCCTTCCCACCCAGACAATATAAAAGTAAATTTCATGTTTCTATCGACCACTCCCAATACATTGATGACTATCTCACCTTTTCGTGATCTATACCTCCTTGTCTTCATCCCCTACACGAACCGGTATATATGTACCATCTAGGGCTCCTAAACATCTCTAGAGTTTCTTGTAGAATTTCCTCAGCTTGTTTCTTCCCCACTTCCACATTCTTTTCACAATTCATCTTAGAAGTAGGGTCAGAGTTTACCTCACTACCTATCACCTTACCATTGCGAAGCACCGTGACTGTCTGGGCTTGTTCTGGTTGACTTGGGAAAGTTCCTTGCTTGTGGCCTTGCAGGGATTTGGCCAATTGTCCAACCTGATTTTCCAATTTGCTCAATGCTGCCTTATGCTGCTTGTGCATCTGCTCATTCTGCTTGAACCTCACACTACTAGAAACACGCTAATTACTGTCGGAAAATTTACTGTCGGAAAATTCCGACAGTAATTACTGTCGGATATTGGGAAATTACTGCCAGGATTTCCGACAGTAATGTTAATTTTTTGGGGGGATAAATGTTACTGTCGGAAATAATCCGACAGTAAATATCCGACAGTAATATAGGTATATTCTCAGAATATACCTTTTCGTCCGACATAATCTGTCGGAGTAGTCCGACAATATATTCGACGGTAAATAAGGGAATATTCTTGAATATTCCTTTTGCATCGTCGAAATTTTGGAGATTAACATTCTTGTCGGATTCCGGTAAATATCCGACGATATTTCGACGGATTATTTCGTCGGAGTTATCCGACGATAAGTGAAATTAAACCCTAAATCGAACAGCTCTCCCAATCGACATACTCCTCGATCTCTCTCTCTCGGTTCTCTCTCTCTCTCTCTCTCTCTCTCTCTCTCTCTCTCTCTCTTTACACTCTCTCTCTCTTCCTTCCGATCTCGCCTCACCGTCCCCGCGCCCCCTCCGGTCGCCACCGCCCCCTCAGTGTGCTCTCTCTCGATTCACTCTCGCCACGCCCCTCCACCCCGCGCGCCACCCCTCTCTCTCAAACCCTAGGTATATTTTTTTTAATTTTTAATTTTTTGTATTTAATTTATGTTTTGTTTTAACATAGATTTTTAATTTGTTGTTTATATATATATTTTTTTAGTCCCCGCGCCACCTCCGCCGCGCCACCGCCGCCGCGCCATCGCCACCCTCTCGCTCTCCTTGCGCCACCGCCACCCTTTCTCTCTCTCTCCCTAGGTAATTTCTAATTTGTTACCAAACATGAAAACAAGTATTTTCTTGTACAATATTTCTGTGTTATTATTATGTTTGTGCAACTTAATAATAACACATTGATGATTCACCCAGTGATGCACCTTATAAATAGGCTGGTGCTCTCTCTTTTCACGTTACGGTGATTGAAGCTGTCATTTTTGGGGGCCTTTTCCTCCGAAAATAAATCCTGTTCTTTTGGCCATATGATGATTCTTGCTAGCACGGATTAATCTAATTGATGATAGTAGGATACTTGGATGATTCCATGTAATTCGATCCTATAGTCTTCATAACTTGATCTCATAGGGTTGTTTGCTTTTGATAGTTACGGGTGTGTCTAATGTTGGATTTAATGTTGGTGTTTTGAGTAGAATACTTTAGTTCAATTTGTTTTCATGGGTATATGAGGCAAGACTTTTGACCTTCACTTCTCAAAATTTGGAAGAAATTTGTGTTCACATGCGAGTGTGGTGGATGATTATGCAATATTTTCATATACTCCGGAATGATATTCTTGCTAGAACGACAATTTCAATTGAATTTAGGTTGTATTTACTGAATTTTTGTTTCCTCTAACTAGGTTGGAGAAACACAAACTAAATTGGCTCGGTCTAGGATTTGTCAGGGGTTGTTTTCTAATGAGCAGTAAATCTTTTGACAGTATATGTGATTGAACAATGCTAGGGGCACCAAAAGCGTACACAATAGATGGATGGAAAATAGTGTGATTGGTTAGAAACTATAGGATTTATCCAATGTCTGTATACCAGAAATACGATGACCGCTATAGGGGCTCGTGCAAAGCGATAGTTTGATTCGAGGTTATTAATTATTAGCTAACATTCTCAACATTTTTATTTTTTCCTTTTTATTATTATTATTTTTTTAAATCCATGAAATTGCTTTTGCTTGCAAGTTAATGTTATAACCAGATAACCACAAAGTAATACAAAATACAGTCTTGACTATGTAAAGTGTATTGCTGTCTGGGAAGTTTTGTAGCCTATGTGCTCATGCCTTTGTCTGTTGAGGCTTTAGACTCATTTTTCATTTTCCTTTACTTCGTCTTTTTCAAGGTTGATTAGGTTAATCATAAGAGGGACCTTTTGTCTCAAATTGCTCGATGGTTATCTTGCTTTGAGAAGTTGATTTCCTTCAATGCAGTCTGCAAGTAATGGAAATATGTTATTGCCTTGGCATAGAAGCCTTCACTACGTTTTAGTTGAGTTAGTTTACTTGATATTTCAATTTTCAGAAGATGGTTGGAACCAACAACTGGATGGTTGTTTCTCTTGCTATGAGTTTGAATATTAATCTTATAATGCTAGTAGACTTTTAACTAATTTAAACTCATTTAAAATGCTAGTAGACTTTTAACTAATTCCTTCTTAGACTTCTTAGGTTGTTCAAGTTTAATATGTTGATATTACATATTCTCCATTGAGAGTATTATGTTGATATTCATGCATTAGTTGAACCACTTAATGTGTTTCACTTCCCTTTAGAGATTTAATGTCTCTATTGTATGCACATGCGGATGGCACGAACTAGGAAGACTGCCAGGATGTCAGTTATGCATCCGATCTTATTTCAACTCAGACACGCATTACGAGAATTGAGAGAACTTGAGGACCAACTGAATGTGGCCCTAGGTGAGACACCCCGAGTGGAGCAAGTGACCCCACCGAACCCTCCTGCACCTACCCAAGACTCCAATAGGGAATGTAATCATTGAGAGTGTGTTACACTCTATGTTTCGACTAGCATGTGTAGTATGTGGTATTGGTATCCAATGATACCGATCCGTTCCGTTGAATGTATTTAGAGTTGAAACTCTTATTATTATTTATGTTGACCTTGTGACTTATTGACGTGAATAGTGCATCACGAGCATGTTAACTTGCGATTCCGTTAGCTTTTTATATTGTCGGCTTGTGATAAAGCCGGTAGTGCAATTATTCATAACGAGAGTCCTATGACTCGCGTGACTTCGAGTGTTGCATTTATTGCACCCTTTGACTCAAGTCTATTCCTTTGATGATGGGATGTAAGCTAAGAAATCAACTTTGACTTAAATCAATTAAACATATATTTTGTGATCATTCATTAATAAATTATAATATCTGGACACCAGTCGCACTTCGGTGGTTCTTAGAGTTATCAAACTTTAAGAATGGACGGGTAGAACAAAAGGATATTATTTTTCATTAATGAATTTCGCTTTTCTTTACCCTATAAAGTTTCGAAATTACCATTAATCACAACCTTAAATTCTAAACCCCAACCTAAACCCTAAATTGGACCCTTATACAACCCTACACCATATATATCTAAACCGTATCCAGTTAAAATTAATCAAATATATTTATCTTTAAAAAAAAAGTTTTTAGAAAATTAGGATGTAAGCTAAGAAATCAACTTTGACTTAAATCAATTAAACATATATTTTTGATCATTCATTAATAAATTATAATATCTGGACACCGATCGCGCCGGTGGTTCTTAGAGTTATCAAACTTTAAGAATGGACGGGTAGAACAAAAGGATATTATTTTTCATTAATGAATTTCGCTTGTTTCTTTACCCTATAAAGTTTCAGAAATTTCCCTTAATCACAACCTTAAATTCTAAACCCCAACCTAAACCCTAAATTGGACCCTTAAACAACCCTAAACCATATCTAAACCGTATCCAGTTAAAATTAATCAAATATATTTATCTTTAAAAAAAAAGTTTTTAGAAAATTAGGATGTAAGCTAAGAAATCAAAATTGACTTAAATCAATTAAACATATATTTTGTGATCATTCATTAATAAATTATAATATCTGGACACCGTCGCACTTCGGTGGTTCTTAGAGTTATCAAACTTTAAGAATGGACGGGTAGAACAAAAGGATATTATTTTTCATTAATGAATTTCGCTTGTTTCTTTACCCTATAAACACTAAACCCTATCTAAACCCCTAAACCCGATCTAAACCCTAAATTCTAAATCATATCTAAACCCTAAACACTCAACTCTATCTAAACCCCGAAACTCTATCTAAACCCTAAACCATGCCTAAACCCTAAATATTATCTAAATCGGTATCTATCATTATATTCTCGTCATTCCCGGATCTAAAGTGATCGTCCCAAATTTCCCACATCAATGTAGGTTTATTGGATTCAAGATGGGAGATCCTTCAATTGAAGTACCTCTTTCATTCGCCGTGGAGCAATTACTTGATAAAATTTGTGTACGTCGTCGTTAATTATCTCTGCCGAATTAAGCTTATTTAAGAAGAGGAATTCTTGAAAGCATCCAAGGACAACGGAGATGCTATTCTTTATGTCGTTGATAGCTGTCCGTCCTTTCATAGATCCCTACAAATATTGCTCGTGAAGAAGAGTTCTCGGCACTTGGGACTGACCTCAAAAGGGTTGAAAACTATTCTTATCTTTGGAGATGCTACTAAGTTTTGTTAAAGCTTAGTCTTAACTCCATGTAAGGATACTTTGCAATCCTTGTGAGCTCACTCCCAAAGTCCGAGAACTCTTTTCACCGACAATATTTTTAGGCTTCAATGAACGATGGAGAGCTGTCAACGACATAGGGAATTACAAAACTCCGTTGTCCTTGGATGCTTTCAAGAATTCCTCTTCTTAAATAATCTTAATTTGCGGCAGAGATAATTAACGACGCGTATACAAATTTTATCGAGTAATTGCTCCACGGTGAATGAAAGAGGTACTTCAATTGAAGGATCTCCCATCAATGATGTGGAAAATTTGGGACGATCAAGTTTGACGAGAATATGATGATAGATACCGATTTAGATAATATTTAGGGTTTAGACGATGTAACGGCGTGATGTCGACCGATGAATTGTGATTACCGTAATAAGTGTATTTTTCTCATACTAATCATTTGTTGCTTAATAGGAGTTATGTCGGCGACGATCGCGATTGGATGTATAATCGGAGGTTGCCGAATCGTAGTGGTATTACGAGATGAGTTCATTAGAGGTTTGAAGAGTTTTATCGAATTTGCTCTAGCGAACCCCAAATACATGAGTGGTAACAACATAAGGTGTCCATGTGATGGTGCAAAAATCGAAAGTACTTCCCTTCGATGATTGTTGAGAAGCACCTTCTCGGCACGGGTTTCAAGTTGGGTACAAGCGGTGGGTAGCTCACGGTGAGCAAATCGAGTAGTGTCTAGGCCGGAAAGTAACCGGAGGATTCTGTACGTGAACTGAACCGGTAAATACGAGTGTGAACGATGAACCATTTCGTGGTATGGAAGATATGGTTAGGGATGTTCTTGGTCCTCATTTTGGTGGTCGGAGAACGCACGTCAAGAGGAGCCAAATCCGCGACTAGTAAGTTCATTGAAGCTATGGAGTGCAACGGAGAAGTTGTATCCTGGCTCGAGCGGACCGTTTTGGAGCGTGGTGAGTTCCTAAACATCAAGTCGATTGCAATATTAGTCAATCTGGTTTCAATCGTCTTATGAAAGCAGAAAAAGCTTTGCCGAAAGGGAATAAGATGCCGGAGAACTTCTATCGACAAAAGAAGATGGTTGGGCATATTGGGTTGAAATATGAGAAGATTGATGCGTGCAAGAATGATTGCATGCTTTTCTACAAGGAAGATTCAAACTTGAAAGAATGTTCCGTGTGTGGCCATGATCGATATAAGCCAAAACGGAGGGGTTCGAAACGCAAGAAGAATGAACCTTATAAGCGGTTGCGTTACTTGCCGTTGACTCGAGATTGCAACGCCTCTACGCGTCTAAAGCTAATTCGAAGCTATGCGTTGGCACAAAGAAAGCCCGCGAGGATGGCGTGTTGACTCATCCGTCGGGGCTTGGCTTGGAAACAATTTGATGCAACCCATCCCGACTTTGCTGAAGCTAGAAATATCGGGTTGTGCATATGCGCGGATGGTTTTACTCCTTTCGGGCCTAGGGCGAAGTCCTACTCTTGTTGGCCGGTTATAGCTACCGTCTACAATCTTCCACCGTGGTTGTGTATGAGTGATCCTTATATGTTCTTGTCCTTTGTTCATACGGACCGACTAGCCCTGGCAAGAACATTGATGTTTATCTCCGCCCTTTGATTGACGAGTTGAAAATGCTCGGGAAGACGGAGTGGAAACATGGGATGCATTCAAAAAGAAAATTTTAAAATGAAAGCCGCGTTGATGTGGACGGTGAATGACTTCCCCCTATGGGATGTTATCGGGTTGGAGCACACATGGGAAGCTTGCATGTCCTATTTGTATGGATGACACTAAGTCGTTCACACTCGAGCACTCTCGTAAACCTTGTTGGTTTGATTGTCATCGTCAATTTCTACCGGATGACCACCCTTTTAGATCACGAAGCGCAATTCACCAAGAATAGGGTTGAGCGTGATGAGGCGCCTAGACGTTTGAGCGGTGAAGGTTTATGAAAAGGTGTCTAAACTACGAAGACCAGGTGGGGAAGATGTATGCAAAGGATAGGCTGCGAGATTTTGGTGTAAAGCATAATTGGACCAAAAAGTATATTCGGGAGTTGCCTTATTGGAAAGATAATTTGATACGCCATAATCTTGACGTCATGCACATTGAGAAGAATGTGTTTGACAATATTTTTAACACCATTATGGATTGGAGGGCAACTACCAAGGACACACCCAAAGCCCGAATGGACATGAAAGACATATGTAAGCGGCTGCCTTGGAGCTAAAAGAGGTCAATGGTAAAACAGTGAAACCGTCGCTCCATACGTGCTAACCAAGGAACAAAGACTTCTAGTGTTGAAGTGGTTGAAGGGATTGAGGCTTCCGGACGGTTACGCTTCTAACATCGGAAATTGTGTAAATGTAGACGAAGGAAAGGTTCATGGTTTGAAGAGTCATGATTGTCACGTGTTCGAACAGGTTACTTCCTATTGCGCTTAGAGACTTGTTGCCCGACAATATATGGATTGCGTTAACCGAGTGAGTGAGTCATTCGAGCGTTATCATCCGGCGCGGGTTGATGACATGAGAAGACTCGAGCGAGCATTGTCGTGACGATTTGCAAACTTGAGAAGATCTTTCCTCCGTCTTTTTTGATTCTATGGAGCATTTACCGGTCCACTTGGCATATGAAGCTAGGGTTGGGGTCCAGTTCAATACGGATGGATGTATCCATTTGAGAGGTAATAACTCGTCTCATAATAATCGTTTTCATGATCTATAACATACTTAAAAGTCGGTTATAGCTTGAGTAACATTTTTTATCTGTCATGCATCCGCAATTAGGTATCTCGGTCATTTGAAAAGGAAGATGAGAAACAGGGGCAAAGGTTGAGGCCTCAATATGCGAGGCTATTATTATAGAGGAAATTGTTGCCTTTGCCGCGCAATATTTTCATCCCGATATTGAAACGAGATTGACTCGGGTTGGGCGCAATTATGATGGTGGAGAGCCCGATGTCAATGAGGACATCTCATTATTTAATGCTCGGGTCGGCCACTCGGTAAACCGGTTAAGACTCGAATGCTAAGCAATAAGGAGTATGAAGGCTGCGAGACTCTATATACTCCTTAATTGTCCCGAGGTTGAGGAATATCTCAAGTAAGTTAATTATCAATTTCATTTAATTTTAGATAGTCGTCCGATTCAAATTAAAGTTGCAAGATGCACAAATAACTCGTATAAACTCTAAACCTAATGCAGTATGTTCGAAGATCAAGCGGAGATGATATATCGGCGAATTGCGAGATATCAGGACAGAGAAAGAGTTTCCGTCGTGGTTACGCAAATATGTAAATATCATTTCTTGGCTCGATTTATATGTAGACATCTTATTAATGGCTCAGTCATTAAAAAATGTCTATTATGAAATACTTTTCAGGTTTTGGAGCATCCTAATGACCCGAGAGTCGCGAGATTATCTCACATATCTGCAAATCCGTTGATGAGAGTTACTTTATACAACGGATATTATGTGAATGGCTATGTCTTCCATACAAAGGAATACGGGAGGGAAAACAAACGGATAACGGCGGTGTCAATCTTAAAGGCAACCTTGACTATTATGGTGTCCTTAAAGAAGTCATCGAGTTACGATATCTCGGGAGGAAAAATATAGTCCTATTCAATTGTGGTGGCGAGACGCTATACGAGGTATAAAAAAGCACGACTCGTTTGACCTAATCGATGTGAAGCACACGTCTAGACATGCGGGTGATGATGTGTTCATCTTAGCATCACAAGCACAACAAGTCTACATGACACCATACCCTTATCGGCGAGGAGAGAGGATGGTGGGCATTTGGAAGACCAAGGCCGAAGCACTATTGATATAGCATATCGGTCGACGACATAACTACGAATCGTCATTAGAAGGATGTTATCAAGAGGATGAAATGCCCGTACCTCCCGTTGTATCTTCGATAGTCATCCAATGGATGAAATGCCCGTGCCTCCCTTGGGCACGGAGATAGTATTGCCCGTTGATTTGCCACCTCCTTCCCGTCTCAAGACGAAATCCCGATTATTGAAGGTGATGCGAGAGAAGACGACGAGGTAACGAAAGGTGAAGAGGATTGGATGTCCGAGGATGAGGCGAAGAAGAACTTGAGTTTTGTAGTAGCGACTCAAACGGCGAGGCTGGAGAATCGAGAATGAAGAAAATGCAAACACGAGAATGAAGACTCGAGTAGTCTTGCAATATGTACCGTTTAGGCTCTTTTATTTTTGTTAGAAATTAAATGTCATGTGTAGAACGCTATTTGTATGTTACTTGTTATCATGAAGATGAGAGATTTTAATTTATGTTATGTATTTTAACTTAATTGTCATCTAAACTTAGCGTTAATTGTCAACATTAATATACTAATTTATATATAGACATGTCGGGACGAGGGTAGAGGTAGGAGTCGGACACCTAAGGTCCGACTTCTACCTACTTGGTACACACGACTACTGTACTGGAGGAGGAGCGACTTGGATCGGCCCGAGGATGCGCCCGACTCTCCCCACGAGCCGATGAGCGGGTGGGTCCTCATCGACTCCGGATCATGGACACGCGAAGATGGTAGGATTATCGTTACCATCTCCACCTTAAGCGATAAGTAATAATATTTCGGTTTTAAAATTTTAATGCTTGTACATTGGTTAAATGTTAATTGCATATTTGTATAATATATTTATTTAATATATATTTGTAAGGTTTGCGGGCGGGTATCCCGATCCGACTCGCTTTCTTGGACGTATTCTACGACAAATGAGGCACGAGTGCGGCCACATTACTCTAACGTGCCTACGGCGACCGAGACCGGTGGTGGGATGATTTTAGGGTAAGGATTCTAAGGATATATAAGATATGTTAATGTTTAATAATTTAATAATTTCTATCAAAGTTTATAATTAATATGTTTAAATTGGTTAAACTTGCGGCTTCATTATTGTTGGCACGAGCACTCGACGCCGAGGCGTTTAGGTTGATGTGCGCGAAGAAGTTCCGCGGCGTTACGGCATGAAGAAGGGTGAGGAGGAGGGTGAGGGCTCCAAATTTCATCGATGATGTGGCGCCGGTAAGTACATTATAATAATATACTTGATTTAATTTCATTCCTTAAATAGATGAGAGATTTTGTATATATTGTATCTCTATAACAATTTTAACATTTTCACGGGTATACAGGGTTGGGATTCCGATGGTAGAGCCGATCGCCACAGGAGAATAGGCACGGGGAGGGTGAAGCACACCTCGGGGTCGATCAACACCTCCGAGCACCACTTGCGCATGGTAAGGACTTTAATGTGTTGTATTGTAATTAATTAATACATGCTTTAATTGTTTTACGGTGCTTTAAATTATTTTGTTGGGTAGCCATGTGGATGCTATGAAATCCATGGTGAAAGCGAGCGATTAGTGCAAATATGTTGTTTTATAAGGGGTATGAATGTAAATGTACTGTTTTAGAAGGGTTTAAGTGTAAATATGCTGTTTTAGAAGGGTTTGAGTGAAAATAGGCCTTTATGAATTCATCAAAACATACATATTATATGTTATTGTTTTACTTATGCTTTAAATTGATTTGTTGGGTAGCCATGTGGATGCTATGAAATCCATGGTGAAAGGGTAACAATTAGGTTGTTTTAGAAGGGGATTGGGTGTAAATGTCTTGTTAGAAGGGTTTGAGTGTAAATGTCTTTTTTAGAAGGGTTTGAGTGTAAATATCTTTGTTTTAGAAGGGTTTGAGTGAAAATAGGCCTTTATGAATTCATCAAAACATACATATTATATGTTATTGTTTTACTTATGCTTTAAATTGATTTGTTGGGTAGCCATGTGGATGCTATGAAATCCATGGTGAAAGAACAGTAACAATTAGGTTGTTTTAGAAGGGGATTGGGTGTAAATGTATTGTTGTAGAAGGGTTTGAGTGTAAATAGGCTATTTTAGAAGGGTTTGAGTGTAAATGGGCTATTTTAGAAGGGTTTGAGTGAAAATAGGCCTTTATGAATTCATCAAAACATACATATTATATGTTATTGTTTTACTTATGCTTTAAATTGATTTGTTGGGTAGCCATGTGGATGCTATGAAATCCATGGTGAAAGTAGGGTAACAATTAGGTTATTTTAGAAGGGGATTGGGTGTAAATGTCTTGTAGAAGGGTTTGAGTGTAAATAGGCTGTTTAGAAGGGTTTGAGTGTAAATAGGCTTTTAGAAGGGTTTGAGTGAAAATAGGCCTTTATGAATTCATCAAAACATACATATTATATGTTATTGTTTTACTTATGCTTTAAATTGATTTGTTGGGTAGCCATGTGGATGCTATGAAATCCATGGTGAAAGAGGCACGGTAACAATTAGGTTGTTTTAGAAGGGGATTGGGTGTAAATGTCTTTGTAGAAGGGTTTGAGTGTAAATAGTCATTTTAGAAGGGTTTGAGTGTCAATAGGCCTTTATGAATTCCTCAAACCCTTCATATCATGCTTTATTGTTTTACTTATGATTTAAATTGATTTGTTGGGTAGCCATGTGGATGCTATGAAATCCATGGTGGCGGGCGAGTGCAAATATGTTGTTTTAGAAGGGTTTGAGTGTAAATGTCTTGTTTTAGAAGGGTTTGAGTGTAAATAGGTTGTTTTAGAAGGGTTTGAGTGTACAAAAGCCTTTATGAAAGGGTTTTTAGTTTAAATAGGTTGCTTTAGAAGGGTTTGAGTGTAAATAGGTTGTTTTGAAGGTTACGAGTGTAAATAAGTTGTTTTAGAAGGGTTTGAGGGTAAATAGACTATTTTATAACGATTTGAGTCTTAATAGGTTGTTATGAGAATGAATTGAGTTCAAATAGGTGTCTTAGTAGGGTTTGAGTGTATATATAGGCTATTTTTATTGTTTTCTTATAAGTTGATCGTGTTATAGCTTAATATGTGTTCTTCGCTAATTTTAATTCATTATATTTGTAGAATCGATACTACGGTACCGCGATTTATTTCTTTGACCCACACCACTGCTCCTCCCGATCTTGATTCGCCGATTGTCTTTGTCGATGAGGCAGAGAGAGCATTTGTAAGTATTACTTAAAATATTTTAATTCTATTTTGTTTATTAGTTAATGGTAAATGTTAATATTAATGTTTTTATGTTTTTGTGACACGGAGAGCCTATAAGGAGTCTATGTCCACGCAGGTCGCCGAGGGGCTTGTCCAGACGACCCCTGAGGTGCAAACGCCATTTGTCGGAGACATTTGGCAGTCGGTCACTACGGAGTCAAGGAAGAAGAGGGAGATCGCCTCTACGGCTTTGGTGACCACGGCCGCTGCGTTTAGACCAGGCGGATCGACTTCTTCCTCGGCGACCCGTCTGCGGTCCTCGGAACGATCGGCTACGGCGTGCCACCGCCGAGAAGACGCAGACTCGGCGGTGAGTGCAGCAGCGGCGAGGCAGCGGCGAGCGGCAGCGGATGCAGCCAGCGAAGGAAGCAGAATGCGGCGGCAGCGGCGCTAAACGGCTGCGGATTGGGGCGCGGCGGCCTACCTACTAGGCGTATTTTATTTGACCCCCTCCACATTAGACCCTCCAGATCCTCCACGTAGACACATTTATTTTAGTACGTAATATATTTTAATTGTATATATATTAATTTTAATTTAGTTTATGTTTTAGTTGTTAATTAGTTTTGTTGCAGTGTGGTGTGTGTGATTTGTGTATATATAATTGTTATATCAGGTGCAAAAAAAAACAAATTTAAAAATTTTAAATTTTATTTTTTTTATTTCAATTAGAAATTCTTGTCGGAGTTCGGCGGTAATTAAAACACTATTTTACTAGTAAATTCTTGGGATCTTCCGGCGGTAATTTCACCAGCTGATCATTAGTATATTCGTCGGATGATCCGAGCGGTAATTCTTGTCGGAGTTTCAACGTAATATCCGGTAATTCTTTGTCGGAATATCCGACGGTAATTTCACCACTGTTACATTAGTAGATTGCGTGGGATGATCCGCGGTAATTCTGTCGGAGATTCCAACGGTAATATCCGGCGGTAATTCTGTCGGATTCTTATCGAATGCGGAGAAAATTACCGTCGAAGGTTTCCGGCTATCGGAGCGTCTCCGACAGTAAATTCATCATTACTGTCGAATTTTTTTAATTACTGTCGGAATTCTCCGACAGTAAAGACGTGTTTTCCAGTAGTGTCATTTCATTGTCTTGCTGGTTCCTCCGACTATCAAGCATAAAGTTCTGGAACATCTCCTCCAAAGGAGTTTGAGTCGGCTGAACAGCTGCCTGCTGCGGCTGTGGTGGAGGTTGATGAAAAGGTTTCAGATTACTCCATGAGAAATTTGGATGATTCCTCCAACCCGGATTGTAGGTATTTGAATACGGATCATTGCGAGGCCTTGGAGGATACGAATTCATGGCATTAACCTGCTCAACATATTAAGGAAATTGTGCACTAGATGGACAAGAGTTAGTAGTATGAGAATAAACACCACAAATAGAACATGCATTATAAACATTAGGCATTTGCATATTAGGCTTCACAGTCGAGAGTTCCTCAACCTTTTTCATCAAATATTGCACATTCCTATCTAAGGTACTATTATTATTAATCTCATATACTCCTCTTGCTTTACCCCTCACACTTTTCTGTTGGGAATTTGCCCCAAGCATTTCATACAAATCTCTCACCTCATCAGGTGTTTTCTCAAGAATTGACCCACCTGCAGCATTGTCCACCATGGCTTGGTGACTTGGAAAAATATTATCATAGAACTGTTGGTACAAGATAGAAGGTGGAAAATCATGATGTGGACATTGAAATTGAAGTTGTTTATATCTGTCCCAAGTTTCATGAAAAGACTTTCCTGGCTCTTGCGAAAAATTTATAATTTTCTTTCTCATTTCAGCCAGGGTGGGATGTGTATAGAACTTTTGAATGAACGTGTCAGCCACTTGCTGCCACGTTTGCAAACTTCCTAGAAGCAGAGTATTCCACCAAACTTTGGCTGCATCCTTTAAAGCAAAAGGAATACAGCGCATCCTGAGTTGTTCTTCTCTTAACACTCCAAGAGGGAGGTTATCTACTGTAGCATGAAACTCACGGAGAAAACTCAAAGGGTCCTCTGTGGCCATTCCGTGAAAGGAAGGCAAGAGATTCAAGTAATGACCTTTAACTTCATAATTTCTAGCGGCAGCAGGAAGGGCCAAAGGAGAGGGTGATTGGTCAATTCTAGGGCGAGCATAATCCTTCATATACCGTTGTGCAGCCATGTTATTGATTTGCGAATTCAATTGCAACACGCCAGGATCAGGATCTTGTAGATGCTCTCCCTGATTTAGTTCTACCTCTATGTTCCTACCTACCAGATTAATGCTATCGTTTAATTCCGCCAGTGTAGGATTCAGTGAACGGCAACCAAACATAAAAGTTCAGACACCACGATGTTACCAGTTAAACTTATAACTCAATCAATCTAACTTGTTCCCGGCAACGGCGCCAAAAACATGATGAATAAAAATATACCTCGCAAGTGCACGAGAATACCGGAGTATAGCTGCGCAAAGACAAGGGTCGAACCACAGAGACAAGAGAATGATTGATTTTGTTAACTATTAATTCAAAAAGCAAAAGTAAACGACAAAGGGGGTTTTGTTGATTTCTTTAAAACTACTAGAAAAAATTAAACTAATTTATCACCTAATTAATCAACTAAATTATCAAAGCAAGTAAATAATGAATTTAACAAGAATTGGGAGACCAAGGAATTGGGATTCACTCTGTATCTTGGATCTATGCCTTTTTAATTTATGTATCAGTTCAGTTCTAGCATTGGTTCACAAAGGTAAAGACTGGGACGCTTGGATCACGATTTGCAGGCTTAGTATCCCTAATTGTTATACTTTCTTGATCGGTCCATATAACAAGCAGGGATCCTTTAAGAATTTAGGAACAATTAATCTCTCTCTTATCTTAGCAAGATTATGAATCGATAAGAAAGAACATTCATAAGAGATGGCAAACATATGACTTATGCATTCGGATCGTGCAATTCATCATACCCTAATAATCTAATAGTTGTAATTACCTACACGCAAAGACAACACAGGAATATTCGATAAAAATACTCTTATGAATGACTAGAACTATTGGACTGAATAAGAACTATGTTAAGGCATAAATCTTTGATACAGAGTTACCTCCAACTCCTAGATAATGAGATTAGTTCCTCATGATTGAAACAAAAACAAAAATTGATTTATAATCCATACTTGAATTCTTGAAAGGAGAAGTTAAGAAAAAGTTACAAGTAATCCTGAGCTGTCTTTTTCTCTCCAAGAAGTCCCCTCAATTTAACTCACAAAGACTCCTTATATAATAGGTTTTCCTTTACTAAAATAGAATAGGGAACACAAAATTCGACGCTATGCGGCCGCTTCATGCGTTCGCATAAATTATCGCAAAACTATGCGACTGCTTTGTGCGAGCTCGCGCTAAAATCTTCAACATTCTGGAATGTATGCGGCCGCTTCATGCGTCCGCATAGCTTCAGTTTACCAACTTCCATGCTTTTGCACTTTAAACTCTGAAGATTCTGCAATAACACTGGAGACCCCCAAATTTCATAACTGTCTCTTTTAGTCCCTGAAACTTCAAAAATACACTAACAACCCATATTAGATAACAAAAAGCTCGAGAAATTGCTAAATCTAAACCGAAAAAGTACCCTTCGGATAAGTATAAAACTCATCCATCAGCTGTCATGTATGTATTGCGAAAATAAAAGCCTTTAAAATTAATTAGTACAATTAACTACGTATTTTGGGGATTTGAAATGAAGTATTCAAGCAATTAAGCAGAACCATATGTAAATTGTTTGGACCATATCTAGTCAAGTCAGCATATATACTTTCCATTTTTTGCTCTACACCCCTCCTCAAATGAGAGGTTCCCCCGATCCAGGCACTTCAATTAATTAATTAATTAATTAATTAATTAAACATGTATGTATGTATTGTAGAAATATAGAATCAATCAATCAATTTTATTTTTGTGTTTCTTTTTTCTTAATTTAACCACCATTTTATTAATTATATATGGTTAGAATTAGAAATCATGAATTGAAGGTTTTGAAATTAATTTGAAATATTAAGAGATCTATGGAGGTTTCTGAAAAATTAGTAATTGGAATATTGTTATTGATGATGATGATGATGAGGATGAGTCATGCCGGAGTTGTGGAGGCGACGCCGTTAAACATGACCTTGTTAAGGGATTGCGCAAAAGGTTGTCTGCCTATTTGCAGAAAACTTGAAGGAACAACCTTATCTGGTTGTAAAGAAGCTTGTAATCACGGATGCTATCAGTTACAAGGTAGAGGTCTTCAATTCGTCTAACTATCAATGTACGTATAATTAATTGAATTGAATTGCCCCTAAGCTCATGTAATTTAGTATACATTCTAAACGTTGTTACGTTACGTACCCTTCCATCTTCTTAATTTTGAATATCTTAATTTTTATGTACATATATGCACCAAGTTAATATTAATTCTTAATTAATCCAACAATGAATTAATCAATTAATTATATATATATATATATATATGTGTGTGTGTGTGTGTGTATATATACGTATAAATATATATACATATAAATATATATATATATATATATATATATGTTTGATAGATAATCGCTTTAAGGTTTTTTCTACTTCAAATTGGTACCATGAATTGATATAAATTTTTTTATTTTTTCAATCTATTTACTTTTGACAAGTAATTTGGTTCATTGGGAGGCCTAGCTAGCAATAATGTTGGTAAACCAATTAACTGATACTGATCGGCCCAATGGAGAATGGTACAGTTTGATCGATGTCAACTATGTTGTAGTTAGTATATACTGTATGTATTTGCTAAATATTTATTTAAAACAAGCCAAAAAGCCAAGGGAAATAAAGCTAGCTAGCTAGCTAGCTTGATAGCAAGCTTAACAACACCCATTAAATTAATACTTGTTTCAAGAACAATATCGATCATAAAATTACTCAAATACGTAGTAGGGAAATAGTTTTAAGTTATTAAATCTATTGAGTATGCAGATATCTCAATCTAGCTAGCTAGCAAGTGTATATAATGATTAACTAAATTATCATTGAGAAAGATCGATGAACCATGCATGCATGCATATGTATCTAGCTAGCTCAATATCCTTGATTTACAATTCGTCATGGTGACCTAAACCACTGCGGTGTCATGATGATGCATGGAGATGGAGCTAGGCGGCACATGATGATCATGACTAGCGGCGGGCTGATCATTATCTCTTGATCGATTATCTTTTCAAGCGTGTCCGTGACCATGGAGATGGAGCCGGCGGCGGCAGTGGTGGTTACAATTGACAACGAATTGTGTTATTTGATTTAAGTCCCATTACATTGCTGCAAGCACTTGCAAGTACCAAGCTAGGATCTGCTGCAGTTATGTTGATCTGATGTAGTTCAATGTCTTGGCAAGGCTTAACTGAACTACAGTTGAGGTTTATTGCAATTTTCTCTGTAGACGTCCCATGAACTCTGGTGAATGCAACGTTGCTCACCTCAACCAGTTCCCTTTTATTAAATTAATCAAACAAACAAACAAACATACATTTATTTATTTATTAAACTTAGTAATCATATTGCAAATACTATGTATATATACGTATATAGCATTAATTCTTACTTGAGCTGGGCATTTAGTGTGAGGACAGTAAAATTGGTTAATGAGAATGGGATTATCAGCTTGGATAAGGGTAATGTCCTCAAATGTTATTTTTCTCGCAAATCCAGACCCTCCCTAGATAACAAAAATTAACAATATTAACTAACAATATTAATATATATATATATAGATGTTAAAGCATGGAGATCGATCGAGTTCATATATATATATATATATATATATATATATATATAACAGCTATTTATAGATCATACATATATAATGTATTACGTAGTAGCTATAAACACGTACGAATATATATAAATTAACATACCACCCATGTCTTGATCCTGGCCCCGTTTTGAGTTCCATTAAAGGTACAATTCCTAACATGCACCTCTTCAACACTGGCATTCTGATTCAGGCTTCCAACACTGCATGGAAGGAAAAAAATATATATATATATATATATATATATATACCTAATTAGCTAGTACGTTCTTCAATTAATAATTAAAACAAACTGTAGCCTAATTAATTAAGGAGGATAGCTAATTAAAGAAACCAATTAACCAACCTTACACCGTGACCTGGTCCACAATTTAGATTGGTAATGTTGATATTGGAGCACCCAGTATTTATAGCGATGCAATCATCACCTAATTATTAATTAATTATGTCGTATTTGTATGTCAATAATCAAAACATAATACTATAATTAAAATTGGTAATGTACAATGTATGCATGTCTAATTGAAGATTAATTTAATTACCAGTTCCAATGAAGCTATCTTGTACGCTGACATTGTTTGACTTAGATATGTCGATGCCATCTGTGTTTGGGCTGTCTTTAGGTGCAATCAGATGAACGTTAGAGATTATTGCACCATTACATCTATCGATGGAGAGATGATTTTTCGGTGGGTTCAACGATTTCATCGACTTGAAGGTTTGTGCATCCATGAAATGCCAAACTCTATCATATTAATATCATATCCAAAACAATCAATTAAGTGAATAAATCTCACATTATTGTTATTATTATTTTTATACACTATGTACTACTCCAAATATATATATATATATATATATATATATATATATATGAACATGCATGCAATTAATTCATGAATTCTTATATTTGCTTTTCTTTTCGGTAAGATGTGATCCAATCAAATATAAATAAATAAATAAATCCGTTTCAACATATTATATATTTTTAATAAAGTGAAGAATCAAGTTTCGTCTTCTTTTTGTTTTTTTTTAAATTCTTTTTAATTAAATGATCGAATAAACAAGTTAAAGAGAAAAATTACACTTGGTCTATTGGTGTCGGGGTTGCATGACATCTGGTCGGATTGATCAACCTGCACGTACGTTCATGGTGGAATTAATTAATTATATGTAGTTTACAAATTAGATATAGGAGGTAGGAGGAGTATTTTATTAATTACTAAGACAAAAAAAATATTAAAAAGAAAAAGAAATTAAGTCAAACAACCAATTACCCCTTGGCACTTTGCCCACCAATCTTTGGCGGAGGCAGATCCATCTATTTGGCCAACCCCGTTACCCGTTACAATCAAGCGGTTGACGTTTGAGAACGAAAGCCAACTTCCAATATTTGGATCAACCCAAACACTTTTAGCTGGTGCCACTACGTTTCCCACAATCTGCACAAGATATATGAGTAGCTATATATAGGTAGTAAAATATATATATATATATATATATATATATATATATATATGAATGAAATACTCGATCCATGCATGTAGAAGAAGAAAATTATATATATACTTCATGCAGTTTAATTATTGTCTTTTTAATTAATTTACCTCTACGGTAATCATAGGAATTATGCATGGACCCTTTTTGCGATAGGTTGCAGCATGAAATTTCCCTTCGGAATCATCACAACCGAAGAGTTTATCTTACCCCCACAAGTTGCATCCCATGCATCGGAGAATTGCTTTTTTATTTTTTTGGTCAAGATCATCAAAAAAAAAAATTATAATATTAGAAAACTTAATTATTCATATTTTGTAAATAAATAAATATATATATATATATATATATATATATACCTTAGTAAAATCAGTCACGGTCCCTGCAGCTCCACCCTCAACTAATCCAAAAATTAGTGTTGCCACTGCCAGTATTGCTTTCAAAAGAATCACGTTTGATAATGTTGTCATGATGGCTATTCGTTTACGTGTACGTACGTAGTTCTTCTTTCCTGAAAATATTTTGTAACAAAATCGGAAACATTTAAGTCAATCAACAAAGAAAAATATATATAGATAGATTTATTTTTATTAATTTTAACTAGTAGAAGAACTCATTCAAAAATCATATAGGTAATTGAAAAGAAATAAAAATATATATATATATATATATAGTACAGTAGAATACTAGTTGTTATTATATATGCTAAAATGATCGAAACAAATTAATTAATTATTAATTACATGCATGTTACTTAATAAGAAAAGCCATGAACGAACATTAGCATGACAACCAATTAAAAACTGGAGTATTATATATTAACAAACATTAGCTAGCCAATCTCGAAAGAAAACTAACAAATTAAATGGAAAAAGTTTTAAATAATTAATTAATAATACGTCTTAATTTGAAGAACTGAATATATCATAAAATAAAATTAATTAATAAGAAGTAAAACAGAAAACAAAAAAGGAGGGAAATTAAGTAACGTACGTCAAAATTAAGAATTACGAGTACTCCTCCTAAAACAAAACAAGAAAACTGTCTAGATCTCTACGTATAGTAGTAGTAATATTTTGTAGGTGAAAATTAAGGAGGCCAGGCTACAATTTATATATATATATATATATATATATAGTCGACCACCCAACGTTGCCTGCAAAAGATCGATTCATCCAACTCATTAAAATGCTAAGTAAGTGTATCTTTTAATTTCCGACATACCAAAAACAAATTTTTTTTTTTTTTTTGTAGAAACATACCAAAAATAATATTCATGTTTATCTTTCCCAACTTACCAAAAATATTGAAGTTTACCTTTCTTTTTAATTAATTAAAATATTTTATGTAATCTTCAACTTATATATTATTTTAACCGAGATTATTTTATCTCGGTTATAGAGTTATCTTATCTTTGGTAGATTACGGATAAGATTAATTTATTCTGCTAGTTATCTAATTTGAAGTTTGGTAGCCCAAATTAATTTTAGTATTACGCTATTTTTCCAAAAACACCCTTATAAATTAGGTTGATTAAATGATGACTCGAGCTTATCTCACTTGGATTTTTTCTCCAAACTACTATTGTGCGCATTTTTATGTATAATATAGTTAATTCCATTGTTTAATGCAACATCAATATTTTTATAAATTAGATAAACCTAGCTATTTATAATTATTATAATGTATATAAGGATAATAAAATTGCAAATTTATAAATTTTAAAGTTCTTTTTAATCTCAACCTTAAAAAAGATATTAATATATTTAGTTTATTTTAAAAATGAATATGTATATGTATTGTACATTTAAATAAATTTATACATAATATAGTAATATAAAAACTACGAAATGAAAAAGAAAAAAAATGTTGGTTGGTTGGGTGGGAGGAGTGAAGGAGGGAGGAGGGAGGGTGAATGAGAGAGGGAGGACGGTACTAAAAAAAAAGGGTGGGTTGAGGAGAGGGGGGGTGGGGAAGAGGGAGGAGGAAGGGGGAGGGGGAGGGAGGAGGGAGGACTGGGAGGGCAATTTAGAAATAAATAATAGTCTCAGTTTTTATTTATTCGGGATTAATTATAACGGGGGAGGGAGGTATTATTTAATCCCGATAAGGAGTTATCCATATTTTTATCCTTGATAAAAAAGTTACCAAACAAAGAATATGAATAATTCATGTTATCCCCTATTTATCCTCTACCAAACGACCCCATAAATCATATATTAATGTAGCGATTATGGGGTACCGTAAACATTTCATATATAAACCCTTGACGATGCATGCGTTTGTTTATTTCAACAATTTATTTTTTTTTAGAGAAAATTACACAAATGGTCCCTGTACTTTTGAATTTTTGGGATTGATTCCTAAACTAATTTTTGCAAAACTTTTTGTCCCTGTACTAAACAAGTAAAATGCAATTGGTCCTTCCGTCCATTGCCGTCATTTTTTTGCCGTTAAATGTTAGCATGTGCAACGCACATGATTTTTTGGTAAGTGTAAAATTGTCCAATGGCTTAATTTGTAAAATTGTCCAACGCACATGTACTAAACAAGTAAAATTGAGTCTAATTTCTTTCTTTTTATATACTTGTAATTTTAAATTTAATTATACAGGAGGGTGGTTGTTCTTGGATCAGATCAATGAAATTTATATTTATTTCTTGCTTTGCAAATTAAAATATTGTATTCTTTGGGCCTCGCATTGAGAAATGTTACAAATGTAACCTTGCCCATTTTCTACACAATTTTACATCTCTAACAACCTTATCAAAAGAGTTCACGCGAGGTGCAAAGTATTAGACAAATATATTAGTTTAGTTTAGCTCACATGGTAAAATCTAGGCCAAAATATAAAAAATAAAAAAACCCCAAAGTATCCACCAAATCTCACTTTGCACCCTGGTTTGAAATTTGTGTCTAAGTAACACTCCACGTTCCAATTTGTCCCACCTAACTACCCGGGTGTGACGGACGTTAAAAATATTAATGGAAGTCATCACATGCCTTGCACGACCAGGGCAATTGGGTCTTTTCATCATTGGCTTCTTCCCCAAATTGCAGTTGGATAATTCGTTAATGATGAGAAGACAAAGATTGACCAGAGGACAAACGATGAAGATGGAAGTTCTTTCTCAGGGTCAAACGATGAAGATACAATACTGGTAGCTCTTTCTCACTGTCGACAAAGAAGACGCCGGCCAATTTGAAGCCTCGATCCGACCAATTTAAAGCCTCAATTTGTTCTCTAACTCTCTCAACCGGCAAATTAGAAGTATCTTTTACAGAGAAGCGAAGATCTCTTCTCTTTCTCGTTTTCTCTCCTCGATCCGGCCAATTTGAGTTGTTGGGTTTGTAATTGGGGAACAGCTTGTGATATTTGGGGGACGAGAAAGAGGGGTGATGCTTGCCAGTGGCGAGGCGAGCAACCACCATGAGAGAGTGGGCAAGTGGGAGTTATGATTTCTGATATGGGTTGAAAATGTGTGTATATGCGTTATTTTTGGATTAAAAAATTGAAGTGGGTTTTCAAAGCTATATATGTTTCTTTTTAAATGATTGTGAGCGGGAAGTAGAAGGAGAGAGAATCAGAGGAGAGGGAGTCTTGGATGTGGTTGTATTTAAGTTTGAGCGAGGCTTAACAAGCTTTGGAAAAAAAGTTTGAAGACCATACCAGCACACCTGTGTAGTTTTTGTGAAGAAGATGAACCAATTTTTCAGCTTCACCACCTGTGCTTTTGGTCCATGTACTTTGTATTGAAATGACTATTTTACCCTTGGTAAAAAGCACATGCAAGGCACGTGGAACGATTTAACGAAAAAAAACTAACGAAATTTGACAGAACGACCAATTGCGTCAAGAAATTAAGTTCAGGGACTGCTGGCGTGAGGTTGGGACCAATCCCAAAACATTCGAAAAGTACAGGGACCGTTTGTGTAATTTGCCCTTTTTTTATCACTAACAATTCATATATATGGTTTACGTGAATATTCATGTCATGACGAGTTTCTTGCTTCTTTTTTTTTGGCAAATTATACAAATGGTCCCTGTACTTTTTAAATTTTTTGCGATTGGTCCCAACCCAACGCTAGCGGTCCCTGAACTCAATTTTTAGACGCAATTGGTCCTTCCGTCCATTGCCGTCTATTTTTTTCCGTTAAGTGGAATCACGTGCATTTCACGTGATTTTGCCCAAGGGTAAATTAGTGAATCTAAGTTAAAAAGTACAGGTACCTTTTATGTAATTTGCCCTAAATTAAACCCACCCACTGTAACTTGATTTCTCCACCACCACAGGTCCCACCGCCACCTCCACCACAGTAAACTGCAACCCACCTCCTTTCCAGTTTCAATTCATCACCAAACACACAGTTTAAGCACAAAAAATCCTTTTCTCTCTCTCTCTCTCTCTCTCTCTCTCTCTCTCAAACACACACACGCTACATAACAAATAGAAACGAATTTGCATTCAAGAATCCATGAGTTACTCTTGAGTCTTCCGCTTTGGGTTTCCAAAGGTTCACGGCAACCCATCATCGTGGTCGAAGGTGTGTTCGTACCCTACTTTCTTTTTCGTGAAGAGCGACCTTGATCGACTTTGTCCACCATAGGCTGAGTGCATCCCTTCTCTCTCTTCCTTAATTTGACAAGGGGCCGACCACTTTCTTTTCTCTGCCCTTTGTTCTCGGGTGCCTTCCCTGAATAATCCGAAAAGCGGATTCAGCCTTTCTACTTCAAGTGCCATGATTGATCTGTCTCGAATCCCTCTTCCTCAGCAAACAATAAATTTCTCTGACCATTTGATTCCAAACCCCGATTTCTCAAAATAAAGATTTTCTCTCTTTTACTTGTGAATTTTCATATTCCAAATTTACAAAGTAATTTTGTGCTTCATTTGTCAATTTGGATTTCTTTTTTTCCCCATTTGGCGAGAGAACAGATCGAGGCTTCAAATTGGCCGAATTCGTGGGACTCCGGCCTCCATCTCCGTCGCGACTACCGTTTTCTTCGTCAATGGTGTAACTCCGGCCTCCACCTCTGCCGACTCGGGCAAGAGCTTATAGTATGTGAAACTCGAAAAGGGCGGGCATAAAGTGCCCAGTTTTAGAAAAGACGCCGAGGAATACATCAAAAAATGTCAGAAATGTCAATAGTTTGCTGATATCCCAAGGCTCCCTGTGGTTGTGCAAACGCCAGTGGTAGCTGCATGGCCATTTGATAAGTGGGGGATAGATCTTATCGGACCATTCCCAAAGGCAAAAGGAGGATGTCAGTATGCTATTGTTGCGGTAGACTACTTTACCAAGTGGGCTGAGGCTAAGGCACTAGCAAGTATTACAGAGGAAAACGCGATCAAATTCGTACATGACCACTTATGGTGCAAATTTGGGTTGCCAAATGTGATAGTGTCAGATAGAGGAACACAATTTTCTGATAAATTTACAGAGGCGTGCGAGGCTATGAGGATAAAACATGTAAGATCTTCCGTTGCCCATCCCCAAGGAAATGGCCAGGCAGAGGCGGGCAATAAGCAAATATTGACCGCCCTCAAGAAAAACCTAGAAGAAAGACATGGTAGATGGGTAGATGAACTTCACATTGCCCTTTGGTGTGTTCGTACTACCATTAAAGGTCCAACTGGAGAAACCCCATTTTGCCTGGCCTACGGATCAGAAGCTATGGCACCGGTTGAAGTGGGATTGCCATCCACCAGAATGAGTTATTTCGATGAACAACTAAATGAAGACACCCGCCGGGCAGAGCTGGACCTGCTTGAAGAAAGGAGGTTGAATGCCAGGCTTAGAATGGAAAACTACAAGAAAAAAGCTAAGGCTCACCATGACAGCACGGTGAACCCCCACAGTTTTTCGGTAGGAGATTGGGTGATGAGGAAGATAGAAGCGACCGGGAGACAAACCGGCCAAGGAAAACTCTCTCCTAATTGGGAAGGACCTTTTCAAGTTACAAAGATTATCCGAGAAGGCACTTATCGACTTCGAACACAAGATGGGAAGGATCTGAAAAATCCATGGCACGCTGACCATTTGAAAAGATATTATCATTAGATGCAGTCTGATATCTTCAATCTTTAAGTCTATAATTCTACAGTTTGACATTTATCTCAGTGGGGATTGAAGCTCAATAATTATTGTCAGATTATGAAGTTTTCTTCCGTATGTATTTACGCTAAAAATAAAGCGATATACGCTAAAAATAAGCGATATACCGTTACGCTAAAAGGGAAGCGATATACGATCACGCTAAAATTGAAGCGACCTTTTACGCTAAAAATGAAGCGGTACATTAAGCTAAAAATGAAGCTGACCCGTTACACTAAAAATGAAGCGGTGCATTAATTAGGCTAAAAATGAAGCTGACCCGTTACACTAAAAATGAAGCGACATTAACTTAAACCAAAAAAAAAAAAAAAACTGGCGAGTTGCTAAAAAGGGCGGGCTGCCTAGACATTGGCAAGTTGCTGAGCAATCCAGCTAAAAGAAAGAGGCAAGCGGCTTGAAGGCGACGACACCTTGGCACGTACCCGGTGCCCGGTTTGCGATCAACAAAATTTATCATTCTACCGGAAAATTTTATAAAACCATGGAGAATAGTAGCGGTACAAGCTAAGTGTGACTCCCACAAATTGTTCTAAAATCATAAAAAAGGGCACAAACGCCCGTAATGCTCGACGCAGCGAGTAAAAACTAACTATCACCATCTTCATCCTTGCCCGCATCTAAGTAACAATCAGAGTCTTCAGGCTCTGAATTTCGAAGATGCCAATTCAAATTCAACCGTACATGAAGATTATCTTTAATTAGGGAAGGCGGATCCCACACAGGCATCTTGTTCTTTTCATCTCGACGCGTATCACCTCAAGATCTTGAGAAGTATACGGCACCCAAGGATAACTGTAACGCCCGCCTCATTTACATCATCTCATCATATAATTTCATATATGTTTTGCATACTTCATCATATCATTTACACCATTTTATCGTATATAGTTCTTGTATATTTTACATATCTCACGTCATCATTTGCGTCATTTTATCGTGAATGATTACATGTGTCACGTGTGCCATAATGTTGCTTAAGTCATGTAATATATCGTGTTTGAGTCGCGTTGCGAGTAAGGAGTGATCGGGCCTAGGATAAGGAGGGTAAACAAACTGTTTTTATGCACTTGAGCCTTGGCACGACCGTGCAGCCTAGTTGGCACGGCCGTGCAAGGCAGTCCAGAGAGTCAGTATCTCAAATTTAGCTTGGCATGACCGTGCAGCCTATTTGGCACGGCCGTGCGAAGCCACCCAGATTCCAGACTTAGCGAAATAGGGTTGGCACGACCGTGCATGTAATATGGCACGGCCGTGCGAGGTTGGCACGACCGTGCAGCTTGTCTGGCACGGCCGTGCGAAGCTTGACAACTTGAATTAAGTGGTCCTCATTGTGACACGTCATCAGCCCGAATTCTCCCTCATTGCCAGCCACTTAAAGCCTCCAAGAGTGTTTAAACACTCTCATTTTCACCCCATCTTGCCATAGAACTTAGAGAGAGAAAGGAGAGAGCTTAGAGAGAGAAAGTGGAGACATTGTGAGTTTGTGGAAGAATCTCGACGATCCGACCACACCATTGCGAAGGGCTTGCCAAGGGGAAGCTTTTCTACCGATTAGATTTTCGTTTCTCTTCACTTTTCTGACGAGAGGTAAGCTACTACCCCCTCTTCTTCTCGTTTTACGTCTTTTATGGCATCCTAGACTTCCATTACGTAAGGTTACCATGCTAGATACGTGTATATGTGATTCTTGCGATGAATGCCATTTTTGGACTTGTGAAATATGTTGTTAATCATTCTATGATGTTGGGAAACTCGATATTGGGCGATAATATGCTAGGATTAAAGCATAAGACCATTTTCGTAACTCGTCGTCATTAGTAACCTAAAATGACTCTAGCGGAGTCGGTTAGGGTTTAATAATTAATGTGACCACGTGTGTGTTTTGTGAGCTCTTTGGATGCTCGAGAGACCCGTTGGGGATTGGTTGCACGATATACGTATAACGGTATTGTGTTGAATTTGATGTTGGTGTTATATGGCTATGTGTACTAGAAATATTTGGTGTACATTAGCATGTTATTGTTGGTGTCGTTATACTCCCTACTTTGGAGTATAATGCTTTTATTTTAATGTTAAGTAAACATTACTTGAACATTTGGTTGATTGGTTAATGTGTCGAGTAAACACCTACTTGAGCATTGTTTAAGTCCATGGCATATTTGTTGGAGGTGTATTGACGCTCGGTTATTGCGTGAGCCGGGGCTACGTAATAGCCGAAGGCCAATACACTGGGCCTCGCCCTACCGTTGGCCGCGGTAGGGGTTATAGCGCTAAGTGTTGTACGGAATAAACGCGACCTTGGTAAGCTATACCGTGTTTGTTTCTCGGGTCGTTGGGGACCGAGTCTTCACGTCGACGTGGATACGGTAAACGGTTCACCTTTGGTTTTGTTATTTGTGTTCCGTCTCACGAACCGAACGAGATACCATATAGGATCTTGGGTCGGGTCGTGACAGTTGGTATCAGAGCATAAGTTAGCTCGCTGGGATTTGGTATCCTTGGCTTAGGTGGGGGTTGGTTGAGTGTGTCTGGGTCGTTAACGACGAGTGTTTGTTGCAGATGAACAGTCATGGTTGAAACACGGAATGGAGCGGGTTCTAGTAGGGCCACGGAGGCCGAAAGGGATACCCGTCGAACCGGACCGAACCCATCTCCTAATCAAGCTACCGGACAGTCGTCAGAGAGTCCTATGAATCAGAATGAGACCTTTATGCACACGATGCAGGGGTTTATGCAGACTATGATGGAGATGAACCGCCAGACCATGGACATGAATCGACAGGCCATGGATGGACAGGGTCAAGTGGGTGGTCAGAGAGTAGTACAACCGGCCGGGGGAGTCGGGGACAATGACCGCCGATTGGAGAGGTTTTTGAAGATGAAACCGAGGAGCTTCAACGGTGAACCAGATCCGGAGAAGGCGGAGAGGTGGATTGAATCAACGGAGAAGATCTTTGCGGCGTTGGGATGTACCGATGAGGAGAAGATCAAGTTCGCTACATTCAAGCTTGAGGATGCGGCCGAGCATTGGTGGAAGGTTTTGGAGGCCAGTTGGGTGCAGGATCAAGTGATAAGGACATGGGAGCTCTTCTTGCAACGATTTCGGAATCAGTTTGTTCCGGACGTGATTCAAGCGAGGAAGGAGGTGGAATTTCTTGGTTTGGAGCAGGGGAGTCTATCGGTAGCTCAGTATTCCTCCAAATTTACTGAGTTATCTCGATACTGCACACATTTACTACCGACGGAGGAGAAGAAAGTCTACCGTTTTGTAAAGGGGTTAAGGACTGAGTACCGGAAGCAACTCATACCGCTTGAGTTGACCAGCTACCAGGGAGCAGTGGACAAGGCCTACAGAATTGAGCACGATATTGAGGAGCACCGTACTAAGACGGGGAACACCAGTGGGAATCAGCGGGGAAACACTAGTGGTACCCAACAGTCGGGACAGTCGAGGTGGAGAAATCAGGGTAACCGTGGGACTGGCAACAGAGAGGGAAATAACAACCGCAGAGGAGGACAGAACCAACAGAGAACATGAAATCAGGGGAACGCCGTGCAGGGGCAGCGGGCCCAAGGGGTGACATGTACATTCTGTTTGAGGACTGGTCATACGGAAGAGAGATGCTGGAAGAAGTAAGGGAAGTGTGTCCTTTGTGGGGATGGCACGCACTTTCAGAGGGATTGCCCTAGAAATAAAGGGGTCCAACAGGGAGGTGCGCAGCCGAATGCAGGCGTCAAGAGGGACAATGAGGGTCGCCCTAGAGTCCAGGGTCGTGTCTTTGCCCTAGACCAGAATAGGGTGCCCGAAGCCACCAATGTCATAGGAGGTACCTTACTCGTCTCTAGCGTTAAAGCCCGAGTTCTCATAGATCCAGGATCATCGCATTCATACATCGCATCTCATTTTGCCTGTCATTTGCATCATATGCCTGAATCTTTGCCGTATGTGCATGAGGTGTCTACTCCGATGGGAGAGTGCCAAGTAGCTTCGGATGTTTATCATGATTGTGATGTTGTTGTTGATGGCCACCATTTACCTGCTGATTTGGTTGTTTTGCCTATACGGGATTTCAATGTAATTTTGGGGATGGATTGGTTGCATGCACACCATGCCGTGGTTGATTGTCGTAAGAAGTTTGTCACTTTCGATATGCCGAACATGTCGTCTTTTGTGTTTGTTGGTGATAAGTGTATGGGTGGTGTTCGACTTATCTCGGCTTTGAAAGCCCGAAAGTTGTTATCTCGTGGTTGTTCGGGGTACTTGGCTTGTGTGGTGGATAAGTCGAAGGGGGTGGTTATGTTGGATGATGTTGTGGTTGTTCGTGAATTTCCAGATGTCTTTTCCGATGACTATGAACTGCCTCCTGATAGAGAGTTGGAGTTTTGTATTGAGTTGTTACCGGGTACCGCGCCGATATCGAAAGCACCGTATCGCATGGCGCCGGCCGAGTTGAAGGAATTAAAGATTCAGTTACAAGAGTTGCTTGATCGGGGTTTTATCAAACCGAGTGTATCTGTCACGACCCGACCCAAGATCCTATATGGAATCTCGTTCGGTCCGTGAGACGGGACACAAAATGCACAGTTTAAAAATCACTTTTCATGCAAAAACCCTGTAATGCAAATGTATGTTTGTTTTAAAACCAAAACATCACATAGCGGCCACACAAAAGCCGGAAGAGAACACATGACATAACCAACAAACCCACGAGACAAGAAGCTCGGGCTTAACATGTAACATCATCAGAGTGCGCGGAAATGTAAGAATAAGTAACATTTACAAAAGCCTGACAACCATGTCGGCATCTACAAAAGAATATTGAATGAACAACAAGTACGGGACTTCTACCCAACTTTACAATGTTTAAATAACAAGTGTACCCTCGGCCTCACCAAAAGAAAATACCAAGGCTCACAGAGTACTACCAAAAGACTGACTGACGAATACACCGGCAACGAACGATCAGGAGGGTTTCTTGCAGGCTCGGGATCTAAGGAAAACAATAAACAATGGACGGGGTGAGTTATAAAACTCAATAAGCTACTAATGCAACAAGATGGCATGCGAGATGCAAACAAGAATAAGGATCATATATAAATATCATGGTTGGCATAATATAATCATTTCCAATCATTATCACGTCAAGTAACTCGTAACATAAGTCACGTAGCATGCAACTCACATAGGTGCAATATGTAACACATATAAAAGGATACCGTCGAGGTACACCTCCGACATACCAACTTCCAACCAACCAACCAATAATACCAAATGAAGAAACCGTTGATGTCGTACCCGATCATCGAACCAAATAACCAAAACCAAAGGTGAATCGTTTACCGTATCCACGTCGACGTGAAGACTCGGTCCCCAACGACCCGAGAAACAGTCACGGTATAGCTTACCAAGGTCGCGTTTATTCCGTACAACACTTAGCGCTATAACCCCTACCGTGGCCAACGGTAGGGCGAGGCCTGTATTGGCCTTCGGCTATTACGTAGCCCCGGCTCACGCAATAACCGAGCGTCAATACACCTCCAACAAATATGCCATGGACTTAAACAATGCTCAAGTAGATGTTTACTCGACACATTAACTAATCAACCAAATGTTCAAGCAATGTTTACTTAACATTAAATAGAAGTGTTATACTCCAAAGTAGGGAGTATAACGACCATAATAACAACATACTAACGTATACCATAACATGCCAACATTAAATCCAACACAATACCATTATACGTGTATCGCGCAACCAATCGCCCAACGGGTCTCTCGAGCATCCAAAGAGCTCACAAAACACACACGTGGTCACATCCATTATCAAACCCTAATCGACTCCGTTAGAGTCATTTTAGGTTACTAGTGTTGTCGAGTTACGAAAATGGTCTTGCACTTTAATCCTAGCACATTAACGCCCAAATTCGAGTTCCCAATGACGATTTACAAGTCTCAACATATTTCACAATCCCAACACCACATTTCATGGCAAAATCACAAGTTCACATTTCTAGCATGGTAACTATACTCATTTGAAGTTTAAAATGTCATATGAGACATAAAAGATGAAGAAGAGGGGTAGTAGCTTACCTCTAGGTGAAATAAACCAAGGAGGGAGGATTTAAGCCAAAGATGGTGTCTCCTCTAGTCACAAAGGTCTCCCAAGGTTGAATCTCTAGCTTCCAAGTTTGAAATCTTGAGAAATCAACACACACTCCCTAAAAACGTGGGTAGAGGTGAATACTCAAGAATCCACCATGAGATGAAGAGTTTGTTCGGTTAGAAACGTTTACCTAGTCGAGCTCTACACTCCGCGAAGACGGATCGTGATTCCGACTCCGAACGATCAAGTTGTGGCAAGATTTCTTCACAAACTCTCTCTTGGACTCTCTACACTCTCTCTCTAAGTTGTATGGATGAAGTGGGGAGAAATGAGGGAGTCTAAGGCATCCTAAGGAGTTTAAGTGGCTGAAAAAGGTCTCTTTCCCGGCTTGGTGACGTGGCAACACCCCACCAAACAATTTCAAACTTTAGAAAAATCGAGATTTCTGCAACGCCAGGCATAGCCAGCGGCCGCTGGCGGCCGCTCGGTCTCCGAAATTTTTAGTGTTGTTTTCGCCTTTTGAGCGCTGGGCGGCGCTCGCCTTCCGTTGTCCGATTTTTCGTAAAATGCTCCGAAACACTCCCGAAATGATCCTAAATGATCCCAAGGTGATTCTAAGCCTATGGGAAGGTCAAAACACTTAAGAAAAGTCCCGCGAGCGAACCGTAGAAGTGCGAGAAGTTCAACACATTTAAAGTACGTTCAATCACAAGAATCAAACGATGGTTTTAAACATATAAAACACATAGAATGCAACATGAAGATGCTATATATCATATATAATATGCTCAAGAAATGTTTATAAAGTTTATTCAACGTGACACGTGTAATAATCGTGAATGATATGAGTGACATGTAAGATGCAAATGAAGCGGGCGTTACAGTATCGCCTTGGGGTGCACCGGTGTTGTTCGTAAGGAAGAAGGATGGGTCGTTGAGGCTATGTATTGACTACCGGGAATTGAATCAGGTTACAATTAAGAATAAATACCCACTCCCACACATTGATGATTTGTTTGATCAGCTTCGAGGTTCCGTAGTGTACTCCAAGCTCGACCTTAGGAGTGGCTACCATCAGTTGAAGGTTAGGAAGGAGGATGTTCCTAAGACAGCATTTAGGACTAGATACGGGCATTTTGAATTTGTGGTTATGCCCTTTGGGTTGACTAATGCACCCGCGGTGTTTATGGATTTGATGAATAGGGTGTTTTTGCCGTACCTTGATTGTTTTGTGGTTGTCTTTATTGATGACATTTTGGTGTACTCGAAGTCTCGGGAAGAGCACGAGAAGCACTTGAGAATTGTGTTGACGGTTTTGAGGGAGAAGAAATTGTATGCTAAGTTTAGTAAGTGTGCCTTTTGGTTGGAGGAGGTGACGTTTTTGGGTCATGTAGTTTCAGGCAAGGGGATTTCAGTTGATCCGACAAAGATCGAGGCTGTGGTGAGTTGGAAGAGGCCCGAGACGGTGACGGAGATTCAGAGTTTCTTGGGGTTAGCGGGTTATTATCGGAGGTTTATAGAAGGTTTCTCTAAGATTGCAACCCCTTTGACGACTTTGACTCAAAAGAATAAGCCGTTTGTGTGGAATGACAAGTGTGAGGCGAGTTTCCGGGAATTGAAGGAAAAGTTGACTACGGCTCCTATCTTAGCATTGCCGAATGGACATGATGGGTTTGTGATTTATAGCGATGCTTCGAAAGAAGGTTTGGGTTGTGTCTTAATGCAGAATGGAAGGGTCATCGCGTATGCTTCACGGAAATTGACTCAGTATGAACAGAACTACCCGACACACGATCTCGAGTTGGCTGCGATTATTTTTGCTCTTCATAAATGGAAGCATTATTTGTATGGGGCTAAATTTGAGGTATTCACTGATCATAAAAGTCTTAAGTATTTATTTTCACAAAAGGAGTTAAATAATCGGCAGCGAAGGTGGATGGAACGGTTGAAGGATCATGATTGTACTATCTTATATCACCCGGGAAAGGCCAACGTGGTGGCGGATGCGCTGAGTAGGAAGGCGTATGTTTCTTGTTTGATGACTAGGGAATGGAAAATGCTAGAGGACATTCGTGATTGGGGTCCTAGTGAATCTAGCCATGGGGTAATCTTTGCTAATATTCGGGCTACTCCGGTGTTATTTCAGCGGATTAAGGAAACTCAAGAGAGTGATCCAGAGTTGAAGAAAGTGATTGATGAGTTAGGTGGGGATAAGACCCCGGATTTTGCTATGAATAGTGATAGTATTTTGACATTTCGGGGTAGAGTTTGCGTACCGGCGATTGAGGAGGTGAAAAGACAAGTGTTAGATGAAGCCCATAAGTCTAAATACACAATTCACCCTGGGAGTACCAAGATGTATCGGGATTTGAAGAAGAATTTTTGGTGGAATGGAATGAAAAAGGAAATCGCCGAGTTTGTGTCAAAGTGTTTGACTTGCCAACGGATTAAAGCAGAACATCAGAGGCCAGCTGGACTGTTGCAACCTTTGGAAATTCCGGAATGGAAATGGGAGAATATTGCAATGGATTTTGAGACTGGGTTACCGAGGACTCGACGAGGTCATGATGCGGTTTGGGTTATTGTCGATAGATTGACTAAGTCGGCCCATTTCCTTCCCATTGTGATTTCGGATTCGTTGGAGAAGCTTGTTTCATTGTATATTCAGGAGATTGTGAGGTTGCATGGGGTGCCGGTGAGCATTGTATCGGACAGGGATCCGCGGTTTACTTCACGGTTTTGGCAATCACTTCAGAACGCTTTGGGGACGAAGTTGAATTTGAGTACAGCATTTCACCCGCAGACCGATGGACAGTCCGAGAGAACAATTCAGATACTTGAGGATATGTTGAGAGCTTGCTCGATGGACTTTAAGGGAACTTGGGACTCGCATGTGCCATTGATCGAGTTCGCCTACAATAACAGTTATCAGTCGAGTATCGAGATGGCTCCGTATGAGGCACTTTATGGTAGAAAGTGTCGTTCTCCGATTTGTTGGGATGAAGTTGGTGAAGCGAAGTTGTGGGGTCCAGAGATGGTTCATGAATCGGCGGAGAGTGTAAAAGTTATTCGGGAGAGATTGAAAATGGCCCAGAGCAGACAAAAGAGTTATGCCGACAATAGACGTAGGGATCTTGAATTTGAGGTCGGTGATCACGTGTTTTTGAAGGTTTCACCTCGGATTGGGGTTAAGAGGTTTGGTAAGAAAGGAAAATTGGCCCCGAGGTTTATTGGACCGTTTGAGATCTTGGAAAGGATTGGGAAGTTGGCGTATAGACTTGCGTTGCCGCCATCGATGTCAGGTATTCATGATGTATTTCACGTGTCGATGTTGCAGAAGTATTTGACGGATGCTTCGCATGTGTTGGAATATGAGCCGGTGGATTTAACACCCGACCTTTCGTATGTTGAGCAACCGGTGCGAATTTTGGATAGGAAGGAGCAAGTATTGAGGACAAAGACCATACCCCTCGTGAAAGTGTTGTGGAGGAATCACAACGTCGAGGAGGCCACTTGGGAGACCGAGCAGGAGATGCATGAGAAATACCCCGCACTGTTTGATGGAGTCGGTAAGTAAATTCGCGGACGAATTTATTCTAAGGGGGTGAGAATGTAACGCCCGCCTCATTTACATCATCTCATCATATAATTTCATATATGTTTTGCATACTTCATCATATCATTTACACCATTTTATCGTATATAGTTCTTGTATATTTTACATATCTCACGTCATCATTTGCGTCATTTTATCGTGAATGATTACATGTGTCACGTGTGCCATAATGTTGCTTAAGTCATGTAATATATCGTGTTTGAGTCGCGTTGCGAGTAAGGAGTGATCGGGCCTAGGATAAGGAGGGTAAACAAACTGTTTTTATGCACTTGAGCCTTGGCACGACCGTGCAGCCTAGTTGGCACGGCCGTGCAAGGCAGTCCAGAGAGTCAGTATCTCAAATTTAGCTTGGCACGACCGTGCAGCCTATTTGGCACGGCCGTGCGAAGCCACCCAGATTCCAGACTTAGCGAAATAGGGTTGGCACGACCGTGCATGTAATATGGCACGGCCGTGCGAGGTTGGCACGACCGTGCAGCTTGTCTGGCACGGCCGTGCGAAGCTTGACAACTTGAATTAAGTGGTCCTCATTGTGACACGTCATCAGCCCGAATTCTCCCTCATTGCCAGCCACTTAAAGCCTCCAAGAGTGTTTAAACACTCTCATTTTCACCCCATCTTGCCATAGAACTTAGAGAGAGAAAGGAGAGAGCTTAGAGAGAGAAAGTGGAGACATTGTGAGTTTATGGAAGAATCTCGACGATCCGACCACACCATTGCGAAGGGCTTGCCGAGGGGAAGCTTTTCTACCGATTAGATTTTCGTTTCTCTTCACTTTTCTGACGAGAGGTAAGCTACTACCCCCTCTTCTTCTCGTTTTACGTCTTTTATGGCATCCTAGACTTCCATTACGTAAGGTTACCATGCTAGATACGTGTATATGTGATTCTTGCGATGAATGCCATTTTTGGACTTGTGAAATATGTTGTTAATCGTTCTATGATGTTGGGAAACTCGATATTGGGCGATAATATGCTAGGATTAAAGCATAAGACCATTTTCGTAACTCGTCGTCATTAGTAACCTAAAATGACTCTGGCGGAGTCGGTTAGGGTTTAATAATTAATGTGACCACGTGTGTGTTTTGTGAGCTCTTTGGATGCTCGAGAGACCCGTTGGGGGATTGGTTGCACGATATACGTATAACGGTATTGTGTTGAATTTGATGTTGGTGTTATATGGCTATGTGTACTAGAAATATTTGGTGTACATTAGCATGTTATTGTTGGTGTCGTTATACTCCCTACTTTGGAGTATAATGCTTTTATTTTAATGTTAAGTAAACATTACTTGAACATTTGGTTGATTGGTTAATGTGTCGAGTAAACACCTACTTGAGCATTGTTTAAGTCCATGGCATATTTGTTGGAGGTGTATTGACGCTCGGTTATTGCGTGAGCCGGGGCTACGTAATAGCCGAAGGCCAATACACTGGGCCTCGCCCTACCGTTGGCCGCGGTAGGGGTTATAGCGCTAAGTGTTGTACGGAATAAACGCGACCTTGGTAAGCTATACCGTGTTTGTTTCTCGGGTCGTTGGGGACCGAGTCTTCACGTCGACGTGGATACGGTAAACGGTTCACCTTTGGTTTTGTTATTTGGTTCGATGATCGGGTACGACATCAACGGTTTCTTCATTTGGTATTATTGGTTGGTTGGTTAGAAGTTGGTTTGTCGGAGGTGTACCTCGACGGTATCCTTTTATATGTGTTATATATCGCACCTATGTGAGTTGCATGCTACGTGACTTATGTTATGAGTTACTTGACGTGATGATGATTGGAAATGATTGTATTATGCCAACCATATATATATATGATTCTTATTACTGTTTGCATCTCGCATGCCATCATGTTGCATTAGTAGCTTATTGAGTTTTATAACTCACCCCGTCCATTGTTTATTGTTTTCCTTAGATCCCGAGCCTGCGAGAAACCCCAGTGACCGTTCGTTGTTATCCGACGTCGTCTACAGTCTTCTTTTGGTAGTGCTCCTTGAGCCTTGGTATTTTCTTTTGGTGAGGCTGAGGGTACAGTTGTTATTTAAACATTGTAAAGTTGGGTAGAAGTCCCGTACTTGTGATGTCATTCATATTCTTTTGTAGATGCCGACATGGATGTCAGGCTTTTGTAAACGTTACTTACTTTTACATTCCGCGCACTCTGATGATATTACATGTTTGGTCCCGAGCCTCTTAGCTCGTGGGTTGTTGGTTATTTGTTGGCTATGTTATGTAGTGGTTTCCGGCTTTTGTATGCCGTGATTCATTGTTTTGATTTTCAAACAAACATACACTTGCATTACAGGGTTTTATGCACGAAAAGTGATTTTGAAATTGTGCATTTTGTGTTCCGTCTCACGAACCGAACGAGATACCATATAGGATCTTGGGTCGGGTCGTGACAATAACCGAGCTGGGCAGCAGCACCATACGGATCTTCCCTTCTCCAAGTGATAAGATCATTCATGTCCACGCGCTGATAAGAGGCGGCTACCCTCAAGATATGATCTCTTCCACTTTCAAAATACTCTGCTACTTTGGGAGTCACATATTCCCTGAAGTCATCATTATTTTTATAAGCTTCTACAGCATCGCTCACCTCTTTTTGCCTGCTTTCCTCATAATTAAGCCGCTGACGATCAAAAGCATCCTCGTGGATGACTCGTTGACGCTCCATCTCACGCTCCTTGCCAGCAAGCAAGTCAGAACAGCCGGCATGCTGCGTGGAAAGTTCCTCCAGTTGACGGCGTGCAATTTCTAACTCTGCTGCCAATTTGGCTGCTCGGGCTTCGTGAGCACTAGCCTTTTTTGCTTTTAATACTCATCAGTTGCCTCTGCTCAGTCAACTCCTCGTTAAAACTAATTATAATATTCCCCACCTGATATTCAGAAATGCAAGGTATCAAGCACAAGCTATCAACATTTTATATCAATAGTAAAGTGAGCTACGGTTATAATGTCTACCTCAAGAGCGGCCAGACCCCCGCGGGCAGCCAGGTCCTCGGTACCCTGCGATCTCACATCCTGAACTACCCCCTTATGTCGGAGGCGAGCTAAAACGCCATAACCCACTGTAGCCTAGGGCATCTCCCTAGTGTTCACTTCAAGACCTGTCAGTTCTGGAACCGAACCAATTTCTCTTGCTAAATTGTTAAAGCTCCTCGGGCTCGCAGGTTAAGACCAATCAGGAGAAGCCCAAGGTGCGACATAGGAAGGCGGAGAGAGAGGCTGCTATGAAGGGGTAGCCGAAGGAGGTACAAAAGTAGCAGGTCGAAAGTTCACTACAGGTGGCACTATAGGTGAAACAACAGATCCAACACCCTCAGCACTGTGGGTATTCTTTCGGGGCCTCTTTCCTTTACTCTTCTTCCTACTCGGGGAGGGGATGCTAGTAGGTACTTGTGCACGGCCACTAATTGATCGAAGACCGAGCGTCACAAATTCTCAATACCTCCGAAATGTCGAGATTAAAAGACATGGCTGCAGAAAGATGAAAGAAAAGAGTTTATCAATAAACAAATATGCAGATATGCAATAGATATGCAACAAATATGCAATAGACATGCAAGGTATAAATAAACGTACGGTTAAATACTTACGTATGCAATGTTTTCCTTCGGCACAGGCTGGGCACTGGTGGCTAAAAACGTTTCCCCAATGAACTAACCAACCTTTACGCCACGGCTGGTCGGGGACAGACACCCATGGGACAATCCCGGGTTTTCTCGATAAACCCGCTAAACATAGCCAACTGTCACTAGACGTTAGTTCTTCCCAATCATACCTACTCCCTTGACTTAGAAATTTGTCAGTCGGACTCTCAACTACACCAAGCGCTCGACGAATAGCCGCAACCAGTGGTAAATCATCAGGCGTAAATTTGTCTACAGAAGGAATCGCCCGGCGGTCACGTGACTCTAGCGAAATAGGAAAGCCCCATCCGTATCGGGACTCTACTAAAATAAATCTGTCTCTCCAGTTGCGCACTTTATTTGGACCTTTTTTGAATATTTGGGGTACGCCATTACGGCTACGGACAGAGATAAAATCCGCGTTTATGGTAACAGTGTGGAAGTGTAGAAATACATTTAGCCGGGGCTCGAGTTTTAAAGAGCGGCAGACAATGATAAAACACACTAAAACTCTGACCATATGCAAATTTAGATAAATGGGAGCAGCCTGGGTCGCTGTTAAAAATTCACAAATAAAGGGATCGAGAGGCAATCTGAGCCCAACATTAAAATGGGCCCGATAAAAAGCAACGAGGTTATTATTCACTCTCCCTAATTGGCAATCTATTTTTCCCTTTACAATCGAAATTTGAAAGTCATCTAAATCAATACCCATGTTGACTGGCCATTGAGGAACGTTATTTTGATGAGATGGTTCCAATCCTATGGGAACGGCCCGTCGGGACGAGCTAGGAGCGACCCGTCGAGAGGAACTAGGACCGACAGCCTGCCCCCCACTAGGGCGGGCAACATGCTCGTCTGTCTCACTTTCATTTTCGAAAGAAATTACTGTACTCGGGTTTTGATCAGTATTTGGGGCCTCGTAATAATATTCAAGTCTAAGGTAGCTCATAAGTTCGTTGGGTGACAAATGTTTAACCTTAGTTCCTAAAAGAAAAGTTTGAGGAGTAATATCGGGAACCGAAGTATGAAAAGCATCTAGGTCCGCTCTCTCCATCATATTCTCAATCTCATTTCGAGAAACAGCGCGCCAACCACAAGTATCATCTGAAACTACTAACTGGCCACCGTTACGAATAACAGCATATTGTACGATCCTATAAGTTTGTTTGGTTCTGGCCAAGCTAGGGAAAAACAATAAGAAAAGGATAGCAAAGTTCCTGGAAAAAAAAAAAAGAGGATGGCCTAATTCAGAATAGTCGAAAAGGCGGGCTCTAAGAAAAACCACGCGAAATAAGGAAATCAAGTGGCTCGGCAGCTAGGTGCTCTCAACTGGAAAATACGTCAACTAGAGGCTCTCCGCTTTTCTCAATATGAACAGCAAAGGATGGAAGAGTTGTAGTTATAGATCCTCTCTTCAATGACTCCTACAACCCATGAGAGAAAGAGACTTGAAACACTCAGATATTCTGCCGTATATCTGTTCTCATATACGCTTTTAATAGAAGTTGAGTTTTAATAGAACCGAACAACGTCACTCCATTCGAAAAATGCACACATTAATTTGAGCAAGAGAAATTGGTGGCAGATTTCAGCTAGGTGATTCATTTACCCATGAGGCCTAATGAATGACTTGTCAACAAACACCATTGAGTGCTTACAAGAATTAATGGGCTAGTCAACCAAAGAATTTGGTGCGTGTAAGCATCAAAGGAGCATTGAGATCCATTTTTATATTAGTCAAATGGAGTATATCACACATAATAATACCTCACCTATAAGATGAGTTGGTTCCAGTGACTAATCCCATCAGCTCTCACACTTTCCAAGGCATTAAAGGAGGAATTTATCAAGCAGCTCTTTCCACTAAGTTTAAACCGAGCTGGTTTCCAAAAAATAAGGCAGCCGGGTTTTCAAAAAATAATGCCGAGCTGGTTTTAAAAACAAAATAAAAATGTCGAGGCTTTGTTAGGAAATAAGGTCGTGTTGCTTCAAAAAAAAAAAATCGCCGAGTCATTATTGCACAAATGCCGAGCTGCTTTGTTAGGAAATACTGCCGAGCTGCTTCAAATAAATTAATGCCGAGTTGTTACATGCGTTAAAGGGCGGGCTACAGTGTTACATGGATTAAATTTGAGATTTAATTAAGAGCCAAAAATGTACTCTTTGGTCCGAGCAAGCTCACACAACAAAGAGTAGGGGACTACTGAACTACCCTAAAATTATACCGAGGATAATAACGACAAATAGTTAAATATTGCAAAGGACGACATTGGACGAGCTGCCTCAAAGGACGAGCTACTTTGGGGGTTGCTTTGTGACAGGTTACTTTGTGACAGGTTGCCGGGCTGCATTTGGACGGGCTGCTTATTGGAGCAGCTACTCTTTGGGCGAGCCACTTATTGCTAGCCGTCATATAATATATAGAATTATCTCCGGACTATCTTCAATCACATCACGGAACTATCTCCTAATGTATCACGGAACTATCTCCGATTTAACGATAAAATCCAAACTGGATACACCACTTCTACCCGTAAACTGCGGGATCTGATCGTATCAGTTACAGCCCAAAATTATCTAGGGCACCACAATTCTCTTATAAATAATACTATCAGGCATAGTACAAGGTACGCGCAACTATACACTTTTTTGCTCCCTCAATTAGCATTATTCTCTCTCTGATACACAGTGCTAATTCTCACACCGGAGGAGCTTTGCAGGGATCCCCTGCTCAGTAACTCTGTTCTTGATTTCAGGCCAGTTACCAATCACTTCACCGGAGTAAATTTTCATCAGGACCATGGTGCAAAAAAGGGCATCATCACACCCAAAAGATATTCTGTAGATATTTATTCTTTGAAAAGAGTAGAGTTATCAATTGTCAAACAATTCGCAATAGAAGTACTACTCTTGGATGACCGGTAGAAAACTTCTTTAATGGGTTGTACATTTTAGTCGGCTAAATAATTTGTCAACATAGGTGCTAAATACAAGACCCAAAAAGTGCTAAATACCACACCTCCTTAGAAGAAAAAAAAATTTTATTTTGCCCCTCATTTGATGTAAATGAATATTTATACCAAAATCCCCCTCAATATTATTTAGCGCAAATGGACCCCCTAGGGTTGAAATTTGGGATGGCCGCCTAGGGGTGGCGGCTGTTTCAGCGATGGCCGCCTAGGGGTGGCGGCTCTTCCAGTGATGGCCACCTAGGAGTGGCGGCTCTTCCATCTTCCATTAAAATTTTAAGGAATCCGTTAGCTTTTTAACGAAATTGTTAACTTTAGGGGATAGTTCCGTGATGTGAACGAAATCAGCTTAGGGGATAGTTGACAAATTATGTTAATTTTTGAGTAAAATTAAAATATTGGTGTTTTGATATTGGTGTTTTGTTCCAATTCTTAGTTTTTTTGTTCTTTCGAAGGCCACGACACAACTCGCTGTCACAACACAGCTAATGTTAGCTAGAAGGAACACACACACACACACACACACACACACACTCTCACACACACACTCTCACATGAAAATCTAACAAAGTTTGACATATACAAGAGCTCTATGGATGGATTCTCAAGGATGTACATTCAACTTCCTGCTCCATACATTTTTTATCTGCATAAATGTTACTGTTATTGCAATTTGGTTTTTATCTGTGTAAATGTTACTGATTAATTGGCGTAATCAATTGAATAAATTCGTTCATCTTTGTCAATTCGTTCATCTTTGTCAATTCGATCATCTTTGTCAATTTGACTTGATTCATTTGTGCATTTCGGACCCAGCTACTCTGCATAAATGTTACTGTTATGAATGGTTTTGAGTTTAGATTTTAGTTGTTTGACATGGCCATGGGAAGGCTTGGCAAATGTATTGGAGAGTGTCCCACAGGTGTTTGGTTAAACCTATGTTCTATTCATAAGAACAAAACTCAAAACAATTTTTATATAATAGGTCCCCGCAATTGCATTAGACACTCCACTGACAAATCCACCTCCCCCTACAGATGCATCTTAATTTCCACTGCGACATATGCCTATAATATTGGATGATGATATTTGGGATGATCCGAGTTTTATAGACGATGCGGTACATTTTTTTTATATTTTAATAATCGCTTACTATGCATAAAATATTATTCAATGAATGTGTCTCATATCTTCTTTGTCTCACGTGTAGGTCGAAGTAATAGACAAATTTATTGTATCTCGCATTGCTAAAGTAGACAGTGTTCTGAAGTAAGAGCCTCCAGAAGAAGATTACGTTTTTGTTATTGAGAAATTTATTGTATCAAGTGTAGGTGGAATTAATGGACAAATTTATTGTATCTCGCGTTGTTAAATCATTTTTTTTTTTTACACTTTTGTTATTTCATTATTGATTTTCTCACAAATAAATGAATTAATATTTTATTATTTTTGTGTCATTTAGTCGTATTCATCCCCTACAAAATCACGAACATACATTAACTTTGAACACACATTAATTTGATGCCATACTTACACCGTGCCATAGGCACGGGTACAAAACCTAGTATATATACATATAAATATATATATATATATATATATATAATATATATATATATATATATATATGTTTGATAGATAATCGCTTTAAGGTTTTTTCTACTTCAAATTGGTACCATGAATTGATATAATTTTTGGGATAATGACATTACTAGTCCCTTGACTATGGTGATTCCACCATTAGTCCCTTAACAAATTTTTTCATATTTTTGTCCCTTGACTATGAAAATTAGACACGGTTGGTCCTTTTGGTGGATGCCGTTAGCATTTTTCCGTTAAGTCCATCATGTATCCATCACATGCCTTTAGTTAAGGGCATTTTTGGAATTTCACGTGCAAGATTTTTTTATAATACTTAAATAATTTATTCTTCTCTCTCTCTCCTCCCCACCCACATGGGCCACATCTTCATCCCCTTCCTACCACCATTGTTACAGACCTCCCGCCCCACCCACCCTGGGCCACCCACCACCCCAACCCCAACTCCAATTAAAAAAAAAAAAGAAAAGAAAGCGGGACAGAGAAAACTCTCAAGAAAAAACCCCCCCAAATCTCAAAAACTGCTTTACAGAGGTTCTTGCATTGTGAATTCTTGCTCCTCTGCAATTTTTTTTTTCTTTTTTTTAACTACTGAAACTCATGTAAGAAAAGTAAGATGGTCCAAAATTCTAGCAGTATATAACAAAATTTAAGAGCTGAGATGAATTGTGCACTTGATTCATTACAAAGATGACATGTATTTGACCATTTGGAGTTTCAAGAAATTATTCTGAAAGGAGACTAATAAAGTAAATTCCAAGGGCATTGGTCTCGGCGTCTGTATGTTTGATGGATTGGAGGCCATGTTCTAGTGGTGTCGCAAATCCTTCAGACAGACAACCCCACTGGCCAACCTTGGACGACAGCATGGCCTTGAGCAATGACGAAGCAGTTACAGAGTGAAGAGGCATTAGAGACTGTGCACCGCCCAACTCCACCGAAGCCCGGAGGAGAGAGGGGTTCCGGCGGCCGCGAGCGAGGAGAGAGGCTAGGAGTTGACGGTGGGAGCCAACCGAGGTTGGAAGGTGATTGGATTTTCCAAGATGTCATTCAACCAACACCAAGTTTTGTTACTACAACAATTACAGCCTAACCCAGGGCAAGATCTGGTCTTGATTCCAGATCTGCGATGGTTAATTTTGGATCTCGTTGGCAGGAGATAAATTAGTGATATGGGGCGCCGGCGATCGTGTTGGGGCAACGAAAATGGCGTCGAGTTGGATGCTTTGTCCGGAAATTGCAAGAGATCGGAGCTAAAATCTTTCCGGATTGCGGAGAGACAGTAGAAATTATCAAATTAGAGAAGTTGGAGGAAGGATAGCTCGAAGATTCGAGATGCAATTCCTTCTTTTGAACTCTATTCAGCCGGGGAAATAGCATCAATTTCGGACCAAAGGTTTGAATCCGTCATTGGCTGTCTAGATGCGAGGACTTCCACCCTTATTCGACAACTGCCCTTATTCCGACAACAATTACAGTTTGAATACCAATTTTGGGGAAAAAAATGTTGTTTTGATTTAGAAACAGATCAATTGCAATCTTTTTGTGTACAATTAGCAAGAACCCAAAAGAGATAGAGAGAGAGAATCACACAACCGTGAAGAAGATGTAGGTGAAATTCCCTTTTTGCCCTTGGTTAAATGCATGTGAGAGGCACATGACAGACTTAACGAAAAATACTAACGGCATCCAACAAAAGGACCAACCGTGTCTAATTTTCATAGTCAAGGGACAAAAATATGAAAAAAATTTGTTAAGGGACTAATGGTGGAATCGGCCATAGTCAAGGGACTTGTAATGTCATTATCCCTAATTTTTTTTATTTTTTCAATCTATTTACTTTTGACAAGTAATTTGGTTCATTGGGAGGCCTAGCTAGCAATAATGTTGGTAAACAAATTAAGGGCGGGCACATTATAAAATTTTCAATTAACTGATCCTGATCGGCCCAATGGAGAATGTTACAGTTTGATCGATGTCAACTATGTTGTAGTTAGTATATACTGTATGTATTTGCTAAATATTTATTTAAAACAAGCCAAAAAGCCAAGGGAAATAAAGCTAGCTAGCTAGCTTGATAGCAAGCTTAACAACACCCATTAAATTAATACTTGTTTCAAGAACAATATCGATCATAAAATTACTCAAATACGTAGTAGGGAAATAGTTTTAAGTTATTAAATCTATTGAGTATGCAGATATCTCAATTAATCTAGCTAGCTAGCAAGTGTATATAATGATTAACTAAACTATCATCGAGAAAGATCGATGAACCATGCATGCATGCATATGTATCTAGCTAGCTCAATATCCTTGATTTACAATTCGTCATGGTGACCTAAACCAGCTGCAGTGTCATGATGATGCATGGAGATGGAGCTAGGCGGACATGATGATCATGACTAGCGGCGGCCGATCATTATCTCTTGATCGATTATCTTTTTCAACTGTGTCCGTGACCATGGAGATGGAGCCGGCAGCGGCAGCAGCTGGCTGGTTACAATTGACAGCAGGAATTGTGTTATTTGATTTAAGTCCCATTACATTGCTGCAAGCACTTGCAAGTACCAAGCTAGGATCTGCTGCAGTTATGTTGATCTGATGTAGTTCAATGTCTTGGCAAGGCTTAACTGAACTACAGTTGAGGTTTATTGCAATTTTCTCTGTAGACGTCCCATGAACTCTGGTGAATGCAACGTTGCTCACCTCAACCGCAGTTCCCTTTTATTAAATTAATCAAACAAACAAACAAACATACATTTATTTATTTATTAAACTTAGTAATCATATTGCAAATACTATGTATATATACGTATATAGCATTAATTCTTACTTGAGCTGGGCATTTAGTGTGAGGACAGTAAAATTGGTTAATGAGAATGGGATTATCAGCTTGGATAAGGGTAATGTCCTCAAATGTTATTTTTCTCGCAAATCCAGACCCTCCCTAGATAACAAAAATTAACAATATTAACTAACAATATTAATATATATATATAGATGTTAATGCATGGAGATCGATCGAGTTCATATATATATATATATATATATATATATATATATATAACAGCTATTTATAGATCATACATATATAATGTATTACGTAGTAGCTATAAACACGTACGAATATATATAAATTAACATACCACCCATGTCTTGATCCTGGCCCCGTTTTGAGTTCCATTAAAGGTACAATTCCTAACATGCACCTCTTCAACACTGGCATTCTGATTCAGGCTTCCAACACTGCATGGAAGGAAAAAAAAATATATATATATATATATATATATATATATACCTAATTAGCTAGTACGTTCTTTAATTAATAATTAAAACAAACTGTAGCCTAATTAATTAAGGAGGATAGCTAATTAAAGAAACCAATTAACCAACCTTACACCGTGACCTGGTCCACAATTTAGATTGGTAATGTTGATATTGGAGCACCCAGTATTTATAGCGATGCAATCATCACCTAATTATTAATTAATTATGTCGTATTTGTATGTCAATAATCAAAACATAATACTATAATTAAAATTGGTAATGTACAATGTATGCATGTCTAATTGAAGATTAATTTAATTACCAGTTCCAATGAAGCTATCTTGTACGCTGACATTGTTCGACTTAGATATGTCGATGCCATCTGTGTTTGGGCTGTCTTTAGGTGCAATCAGATGAACGTTAGAGATTATTGCACCATTACATCTATCGATGGAGAGATGATTTTTCGGTGGGTTCAACGATTTCAGCCCACTGACTTGAAGGTTTGTGCATCCATGAAATGCCAAACTCTATCATATTCATATCATATCCAAAACAATCAATTAAGTGAATAAATCTCACATTATTGTTATTATTATTATACACTATGTACTACTCCAAATATATATATATATATATATATATATATATATATATATATATGAACATGCATGCAATTAATTCATGAATTCTTATATTTGCTTTTCTTTTCGGTAAGATGTGATCCAATCAAATATAAATAAATAAATAAATCCGTTTCAACATAGTATATATTTTTAATAAAGTGAAGAATCAAGTTTCGTCTTCTTTTTGTTTTTTTTTGTAATTCTTTTTAATTAAATGATCGAATAAACAAGTTAAAGAGAAAAATTACACTTGGTCTTTTGGTGTCGGGGTTGCATGACATCTGGTCGGATTGATCAACCTGCACGTACGTTCATGGTGGAATTAATTAATTATATGTAGTTTACAAATTAGATATAGGAGGTAGGAGGAGTATTTTATTAATTACTAAGACAAAAAAAAATTAAAAAGAAAAAAGAAATTAAGTCAAACAACCAATTACCCCTTGGCACTTTGCCCACCAATCTTTGGCGGAGGCAGATCCATCTATTTGGCCAACCCCGTTACCCGTTACAATCAAGCGGTTGACGTTTGAGAACGAAAGCCAACTTCCAATATTTGGATCAACCCAAGCACTTTTAGCTGGTGCCACTACGTTTCCCACAATCTGCACGAGATATATGAGTAGCTATATATAGGTAGTAAAATATATATATATATATATGAATGAAATACTCGATCCATGCATGTAGAAGAAGAAAATTATATATATACTTCATGCAGTTTAATTATTGTCTTTTTAATTAATTTACCTCTACGGTAATCATAGGAATTATGCATGGACCCTTTTTTGCGATAGGTTGCAGCATGAAATTTCCCTTCGGAATCATCACAACCGAAGAGTTTATCTTACCCCCACAAGTTGCATCCCATGCATCGGAGAATTGCTTTTTTATTTTTTTGGTCAAGATCATCAAAAAAAAAAAAAAATTATAATATTAGAAAACTTAATTATTCATATTTTGTAAATAAATAAATATATATATATACCTTAGTAAAATCAGTCACGGTCCCTGCAGCTCCACCCTCAACTAATCCAAAAATTAGTGTTGCCACTGCCAGTATTGCTTTCAAAAGAATCACGTTTGATAATGTTGTCATGATGGCTATTCGTTTACGTGTACGTACGTAGTTCTTCTTTCCTGAAAATATTTTGTAACAAAATCGGAAACATTTAAGTCAATCAACAAAGAAAAATATATATAGATAGATTTATTTTTATTAATTTTAACTAGTAGAAGAACTCATTCAAAAATCATATAGGTAATTGAAAAGAAATAAAAATATATATATATATATATAGTACAGTAGAATACTAGTTGTTATTATATATGCTAAAATGATCGAAACAAATTAATTAATTATTAATTACATGCATGTTACTTAATAAGAAAAGCCATGAACGAACATTAGCATGACAACCAATTAAAAACTGGAGTATTATATATTAACAAACATTAGCTAGCCAATCTCGAAAGAAAACTAACAAATTAAATGGAAAAAGTTTTAAATAATTAATTAATAATACGTCTTAATTTGAAGAACTGAATATATCATAAAATAAAATTAATTAATAAGAAGTAAAACAGAAAACAAAAAAAGGAGGGAAATTAAGTAACGTACGTCAAAATTAAGAATTACGAGTACTCCTCCTAAAACAAAACAAGAAAACTGTCTAGATCTCTACGTATAGTAGTAGTAATATTTTGTAGGTGAAAATTAAGGAGGCCAGGCTACAATTTATATATATATATATATATATATATATAGTCGACCACCCAACGTTGCCTGCAAAAGATCGATTCATCCAACTCATTAAAATGCTAAGTAAGTGTATCTTTTAATTTCCGACATACCAAAAAACAATTTTTTTTTTTTTTGTAGAAACATACCAAAAATAATATTCATGTTTATCTTTCCCAACTTACCAAAAATATTGAAGTTTACCTTTCTTTTTAATTAATTAAAATATTTTATGTAATCTTCAACTTATATATTATTTTAACCGAGATTATTTTATCTCGGTTATAGAGTTATCTTATCTTTGGTAGATTACGGATAAGATTAATTTATTCTGCTAGTTATCTAATTTGAAGTTTGGTAGCCCGAATTAATTTTAGTATTACGCTATTTTTTCAAAAACACCCTTATAAATTAGGTTGATTAAATGATGACTCGACCTTATCTCACTTGGATTTTTTTCTCCAAACTACTATTGTCTGCATTTTTATGTATAATATAGTTAATTCCATTGTTTAATGCAACATCAATATTTTTATAAATTAGATAAACCTAGCTATTTATAATTATTATAATGTATATAAGGATAATAAAATTGCAAATTTATAAATTTTAAAGTTCTTTTTAATCTCAACCTTAAAAAAGATATTAATATATTTAGTTTATTTTAAAAAATGAATATGTATATGTATTGTACATTTAAATAAATTTATACATAATATAGTAATATAAAAACTACGAAATGAAAAAAGAAAAAAAATGTTGGTTGGTTGGGTGGGAGGAGCTGTGAAGGAGGGAGGAGGGAGGGTGAATGAGAGAGGGAGGACGGTACTAAAAAAAAAAGGGTGGGTTGAGGAGAGGAGGGGGGTGGCGGGGAAGAGGGAGGAGGAAGGGGGAGGCCGGGAGGGAGGAGGGAGACGGGAGGGCAATTTAGAAATAAATAATAGTCTCGGTTTTTATTTATTCGGGATTAATTATAACGGGGGAGGAGGTATTATTTAATCCCCGATAAGGGTTATCCAGATATTTTTATCCTTGATAAAAAAAGTTACCAAACAAAGAATATGAATAATTCAGTGTTATCCCCCTATTTATCCCTCTACCAAACGACCCCATAAATCATATATTAATGTAAGCGATTATGGGGTACCGTAAACATTTCATATATAAACCCTTGACGACTGCATGCAGTTTGTTTATTTCAACAATTTATTTTTTTTTTTAGAGAAAATTACACAAATGGTCCCTGTACTTTTTGAATTTTTTGGGATTGATTCCTAAACTAATTTTTGCAAAACTTTTTGTCCCTGTACTAAACAAGTAAAATGCAATTGGTCCTTCCGTCCATTGCCGTCATTTTTTTGCCGTTAAATGTTAGCATGTGTAACGCACATGATTTTTTGGTAAGTGTAAAATTGTCCAATGGCTTAATTTGTAAAATTGTCCAACGCACATGTACTAAACAAGTAAAATTGAGTCTAATTTCTTTCTTTTTATATACTTGTAATTTTAAATTTAATTATACAGGAGGGTGGTTGTTCTTGGATCAGATCAATGAAATTTATATTTATTTCTTGCTTTGCAAATTAAAATATTGTATTCTTTGGGCCTCGCATTGAGAAATGTTACAAATGTAACCTTGCCCATTTTCTACACAATTTTACATCTCTAACAACCTTATCAAAAGAGTTCACGCGAGGTGCAAAGTATTAGACAAATATATTAGTTTAGTTTAGCTCACATGGTAAAATCTAGGCCAAAATATAAAAAATAAAAAAACCCCAAAGTATCCACCAAATCTCACTTTGCACCCTGGTTTGAAATTTGTGTCTAAGTAACACTCCACGTTCCAATTTGTCCCACCTAACTACCCGGGTGTGACGGACGTTAAAAATATTAATGGAAGTCATCACATGCCTTGCACGACCGGGGCAATTGGGTCTTTTCATCATTGGCTTCTTCCCCAAATTGCAGTTGGATAATTCGTTAATGATGAGAAGACAAAGATTGACCAGAGGACAAACGATGAAGATGGAAGTTCTTTCTCAGGGTCAAACGATGAAGATACAATACTGGTAGCTCTTTCTCACTGTCGACAAAGAAGACGCCGGCCAATTTGAAGCCTCGATCCGACCAATTTAAAGCCTCAATTTGTTCTCTAACTCTCTCAACCGGCAAATTAGAAGTATACTGTTACAACAGAAACGCGAAGATCTCTTCTCTTTCTCGTTTTCTCTCCTCGATCCGGCCAATTTGAGTTGTTGGGTTTGTAATTGGGGAACAGCTTGTGATATTTGGGGGACGAGAAAGAGGGGTGATGCTTGCCAGTGGCGAGGCGAGCAACCACCATGAGAGAGTGGGCAAGTGGGAGTTATGATTTCTGATATGGGTTGAAAATGTGTGTATATGCGTTATTTTTGGATTAAAAAATTGAAGTGGGTTTTCAAAGCTATATATGTTTCTTTTTAAATGATTGTGAGCGGGAAGTAGAAGGAGAGAGAATCAGAGGAGAGGGAGTCTTGGATGTGGTTGTATTTAAGTTTGAGCGAGGCTTAACAAGCTTTGGAAAAAAAGTTTGAAGACCATACCAGCACACCTGTGTAGTTTTTGTGAAGAAGATGAACCAATTTTTCAGCTTCACCACCTGTGCTTTTGGTCCATGTACTTTGTATTGAAATGACTATTTTACCCTTGGTAAAAAGCACATGCAAGGCACGTGGAACGATTTAACGAAAAAAAACTAACGAAATTTGACAGAACGACCAATTGCGTCAAGAAATTAAGTTCGGGGCTGGCGGCGTGAGGTTGGGACCAATCCCAAAACATTCGAAAAGTACAGGGACCGTTTGTGTAATTTGCCCTTTTTTTATCACTAACAATTCATATATATGGTTTACGTGAATATTCATGTCATGACGAGTTTCTTGCATCTTTTTTTTTTGGCAAATTATACAAATGGTCCCTGTACTTTTAAATTTTTTGCGATTGGTCCCAACCCAACGCTAGCGGTCCCTGAACTCAATTTTTTGACGCAATTGGTTCTTCCGTCCATTGCCGTCTATTTTTTTCCGTTAAGTGGAATCACGTGCATTTCACGTGATTTTGCCCAAGGGTAAATTAGTGAATCTAAGTTAAAAAGTACAGGTACCTTTTATGTAATTTGCCCTAAATTAAACCCACCCACTGTAACTTGATTTCTCCACCACCACAGGTCCCACCGCCACCTCCACCACGAACCGCAACCCACCTCCTTTCCAGTTTCAATTCATCACCAAACACACAGTTTAAGCACAAAAAATCCTTTTCTCTCTCTCTCTCTCTCTCTCTCTCTCTCTCTCTCTCTCTCTCTCTCTCTCTCTCTAACAAATAGAAACGAATTTGCATTCAAGAATCCATGAGTTACTCTTGAGTCTTCCGCTTTGGGTTTCCAAAGGTTCACGGCAACCCATCATCGTGGTCGAAGGTGTGTTCGTACCCTACTTTCTTTTTCGTGAAGAGCGACCTTGATCGACTTTGTCCACCATAGGCTGAGTGCATCCCTTCTCTCTCTCCTTAATTTGACAAGGGCCGACCACTTTCTTTCTCTCGCCCTTTGTTCTGGGTGCCTTCCTGAATAATCCAAAAGCGGATTCACCTTTCTACAAGTGCCATGATTGATCTGTCTCGAATCCCTCTTCCTCAAAGAACAATAAATTTCTCGACCATTTGATTCCAAACCCGATTTCTCAAAATAAAGATTTTCTCTCTTTTACTTGTGAATTTTCATATTCCAAATTTACAAAGTAATTTTGTGCTTCATTTGTCAATTTGGATTTCTTTTTTCCCATTTGGCGAGAGAACGGATCGAGGCTTCAAATTGGCCGACGTGGGACTCCCTCCATCTCCGTCGCGACTACCGTTTTCTTCGTCAATGGTGTAACTCCGCCTCCACCTCGCCGACTCGGGCAAGAGCTTATAGTATGTGAAACTCGAAAAGGCGGGCATAAAGTGCCCAGCTTAGAAAACGCCGAGGAATACATCAAAAATGTCGAAATGTCAATAGTTTGCGATATCCCAAGGCTCCCTGGTTGTGCAAACGCCGATGGTAGTGCATGGCCATTTGATAAGTGGGGATAGATCTTATCGGACCATTCCCAAAGGCAAAAGGAGGATGTCGGTATGCTATTGTTGCGGTAGACTACTTTACCAAGTGGCCGAGGCTAAGGCACTAGCAAGTATTACGAGGAAAACGCGATCAAATTCATACATGACCACTTATGGTGCAAATTTGGGTTGCCAAATGTGATAGTGTCGATAGAGGAACACAATTTTCGATAAATTTACGAGGCGTGCGAGGCTATGAGGATAAAACATGTAAGATCTTCCGTTGCCCATCCCCAAATGGAAGCGAGCGGGCAATAAGCAAATATTGACCGCCCTCAAGAAAACCTAGAAGAAAGACATGGTAGATGGGTAGATGAACTTCACATTGCCCTTTGGTGTGTTCGTACTACCATTAAAGGTCCAACCGGAGAAACCCCATTTTGCCGGCCTACGGATCGGCTATGGCACCGGTTGAAGTGGGATTGCCATCCACCGAATGAGTTATTTCGATGAACAACTAAATGAAGACACCCCGGCGAGCTGGACTGCTTGAAGAAAGGAGGTTGAATGCCGGCTTAGAATGGAAAACTACAAGAAAAAGCTAAGGCTCACCATGACAAAGACGGTGAACCCCACGCTTTTCGGTAGGAGATTGGGTGATGAGGAAGATAGAAGCGACGGAGACAAACCGGCCAAGGAAAACTCTCTCCTAATTGGGAAGGACCTTTTCAAGTTACAAAGATTATCCGAGAAGGCACTTATCGACTTCGAACACAAGATGGGAAGGATCGAAAAATCCATGGCACGACCATTTGAAAAGATATTATCATTAGATGCAGTCTGATATCTTCAATCTTTAAGTCTATAATTCTACAGTTTGACATTTATCTCAGTGGGGATTGAAGCTCAATAATTATTGTCAGATTATGAAGTTTTCTTCCGTATGTATTTACGCTAAAAATAAAGCGATATACGCTAAAAATAAGCGATATACCGTTACGCTAAAAGGGAAGCGATATACGATCACGCTAAAATTGAAGCGACCTTTTACGCTAAAAATGAAGCGGTACATTAAGCTAAAAATGAAGCGACCGTTACACTAAAAATGAAGCGGTGCATTAATTAGGCTAAAAATGAAGCTGACCCGTTACACTAAAAATGAAGCGACATTAACTTAAACCAAAAAAAAAAAACTGGCGAGTTGCTAAAAAGGGCGGGCTGCCTAGACATTGGCAAGTTGCTGAGCAATCCAGCTAAAAGAAAGAGGCAAGCGGCTTGAAGGCGACGACCTGCCCAGCCGCACGTACCAGACTGCCAGTTTTGCGATCAACAAAATTTATCATTCTACCAGTCAGAAAATTTTATAAAACCATGGAGAATAGTAGCAGTACAAGCTAAGTGTGACTCCCCACAAATTGTTCTAAAATCATAAAAAAGGGCACAAACGCCCGTAATGCTCGACGCAGCGAGTAAAAACTAACTATCACCATCTTCATCCTTGCCCGCATCTAAGTAACAATCAGAGTCTTCAGGCTCTGAATTTCGAAGATGCCAATTCAAATTCAACCGTACATGAAGATTATCTTTAATTAGGGAAGGCGGATCCCACACAGGCATCTTGTTCTTTTCATCTCGACGCGTATCACCTCAAGATCTTGAGAAGTATACGGCACCCAAGGATAACTGTAACGCCCGCCTCATTTACATCATCTCATCATATAATTTCATATATGTTTTGCATACTTCATCATATCATTTACACCATTTTATCGTATATAGTTCTTGTATATTTTACATATCTCACGTCATCATTTGCGTCATTTTATCGTGAATGATTACATGTGTCACGTGTGCCATAATGTTGCTTAAGTCATGTAATATATCGTGTTTGAGTCGCGTTGCGAAGTAAGGTGATCGGGCCTAGGATAAGGAGGGTAAACAAACCGTTTTTATGCACTTGAGCCTTGGCACGACCGTGCGGCCTAGTTATACGGCTGCAAGGCGATCCAGAGAGTCGTATCTCAAATTTAGCTTGGCATGACCGCAGCCTATTTGGCACGGCCGCGAAGCCACCATTCCGACTTAGCGAAATAGGGTTGGCACGACCGTGCATGTAATATGGCACGGCCGTGCGAGGTTGGCACGACCGTGCCTTGTCCAGCACGGCCGTGCGGCTTGACAACTTGAATTAAGTGGTCCTCATTGTGACACGTCATCAGGCCGAATTCTCCCTCATTGCCAGCCACTTAAAGCCTCCAAGAGTGTTTAAACACTCTCATTTTCACCCCATCTTGCCATAGAACTTAGAGAGAGAAAGGAGAGAGCTTAGAGAGAGAAAGTGGAGACATTGTGAGTTTGTGGAAGAATCTCGACGATCCGACCACACCATTGCGAAGGGCTTGCCAAGGGAAGCTTTTCTACCGATTAGATTTTCGTTTCTCTTCACTTTTCTGACGAGAGGTAAGCTACTACCCCCTCTTCTTCTCGTTTTACGTCTTTTATGGCATCCTAGACTTCCATTACGTAAGGTTACCATGCTAGATACGTGTATATGTGATTCTTGCGATGAATGCCATTTTTGGACTTGTGAAATATGTTGTTAATCATTCTATGATGTTGGGAAACTCGATATTGGGCGATAATATGCTAGGATTAAAGCATAAGACCATTTTCGTAACTCGTCGTCATTAGTAACCTAAAATGACTCTAGCGGAGTCGGTTAGGGTTTAATAATTAATGTGACCACGTGTGTGTTTTGTGAGCTCTTTGGATGCTCGAGAGACCCGTTGGGGGATTGGTTGCACGATATACGTATAACGGTATTGTGTTGAATTTGATGTTGGTGTTATATGGCTATGTGTACTAGAAATATTTGGTGTACATTAGCATGTTATTGTTGGTGTCGTTATACTCCCTACTTTGGAGTATAATGCTTTTATTTTAATGTTAAGTAAACATTACTTGAACATTTGGTTGATTGGTTAATGTGTCGAGTAAACACCTACTTGAGCATTGTTTAAGTCCATGGCATATTTGTTGGAGGTGTATTGACGCGGTTATTGCGTGAGCCGGGGCTACGTAATAGCCGAGGCCAATACTGGCCTCGCCTACGTTGGCGCGGTAGGGGTTATAGCGCTAAGTGTTGTACGGAATAAACGCGACCTTGGTAAGCTATACCGTGTTTGTTTCTCGGGTCGTTGGGGACCGAGTCTTCACGTCGACGTGGATACGGTAAACGGTTCACCTTTGGTTTTGTTATTTGTGTTCCGTCTCACGAACCGAACGAGATACCATATAGGATCTTGGGTCGGGTCGTGACAGTTGGTATCAGAGCATAAGTTAGCTCGCTGGGATTTGGTATCCTTGGCTTAGGTGGGGGTTGGTTGAGTGTGTGCAGGTCGTTAACGACGAGTGTTTGTTGCGTATGAACAGTCATGGTTGAAACACGGAATGGAGCGGGTTCTAGTAGGGCCACGGAGGCCGAAGGGATACCCGCGAACCGGACCGAACCCATCTCCTAATCAAGCTACCGGACAGTCGTCAGAGAGTCCTATGAATCAGAATGAGACCTTTATGCACACGATGCAGGGGTTTATGCAGACTATGATGGAGATGAACCGCCAGACCATGGACATGAATCGACAGGCCATGGATGGACAGGTCAAGTGGGTGGTCGAGTAGTACAACCGTAGGGAGTCGGGACAATGACCGCCGATTGGAGAGGTTTTGAAGATGAAACCGAGGAGCTTCAACGGTGAACCGATCCGAGAAGGCGGAGAGGTGGATTGAATCAACGGAGAAGATCTTTGCGGCGTTGGGATGTACCGATGAGGAGAAGATCAAGTTCGCTACATTCAAGCTTGAGGATGCGGCCGAGCATTGGTGGAAGGTTTTGGAGGCCAGTTGGGTGCAGGATCAAGTGATAAGGACATGGGAGCTCTTCTTGCAACGATTTCGAATCGGTTGTTCGGACGTGATTCAAGCGAGGAAGGAGGTGGAATTTCTTGGTTTGGAGCGGGGAGTCTATCGGTAGCTCGATTCCTCCAAATTTCCGAGTTATCTCGATACGCACACATTTACTACCGACGGAGGAGAAGAAAGTCTACCGTTTTGTAAAGGGTTAAGGGCTGAGTACGGAAGCAACTCATACCGCTTGAGTTGACCAGCTACCAGGGAGCAGTGGACAAGGCCTACAGAATTGAGCACGATATTGAGGAGCACCGTACTAAGACGGGAAACACCAGTGGGAATCAGCGGGGAAACACTAGTGGTACCCAACAGTCGGGACAGTCGAGGTGGAGATATCAGGGTAACCGTGGGACTGGCAACAGAGAGGGAAATAACAACCGCAGAGGAGGACAGAACCAACAGAGAACATGAAATCAGGGGAACGCCGTGCGGGCAGCGGAAGGGTGACATGTACATTGTTTGAGGACGGTCATACGGAAGAGAGATGCTGGAAGAAGTAAGGGAAGTGTGTCCTTTGTGGGGATGGCACGCACTTTCAGAGGGATTGCCCTAGAAATAAAGGGGTCCAACAGGGAGGTGCGCAGCCGAATGCAGGCGTCAAGAGGGACAATGAGGGTCGCCCTAGAGTCCAGGGTCGTGTCTTTGCCCTAGACCAGAATAGGGTGCCCGAAGCCACCAATGTCATAGGAGGTACCTTACTCGTCTCTAGCGTTAAAGCCCGAGTTCTCATAGATCCAGGATCATCGCATTCATACATCGCATCTCATTTTGCCTGTCATTTGCATCATATGCCTGAATCTTTGCCGTATGTGCTTGAGGTGTCTACTCCGATGGGAGAGTGCCAAGTAGCTTCGGATGTTTATCATGATTGTGATGTTGTTGTTGATGGCCACCATTTACCTGCTGATTTGGTTGTTTTGCCTATACGGGATTTCAATGTAATTTTGGGGATGGATTGGTTGCATGCACACCATGCCGTGGTTGATTGTCGTAAGAAGTTTGTCACTTTCGATATGCCGAACATGTCGTCTTTTGTGTTTGTTGGTGATAAGTGTATGGGTGGTGTTCGACTTATCTCGGCTTTGAAAGCCCGAAAGTTGTTATCTCGTGGTTGTTCGGGGTACTTGGCTTGTGTGGTGGATAAGTCGAAGGGGGTGGTTATGTTGGATGATGTTGTGGTTGTTCGTGAATTTCGGATGTCTTTTCCGATGACTATGAACGCCTCCCGATAGAGAGTTGGAGTTTTGTATTGAGTTGTTACCGGGTACCGCGCCGATATCGAAAGCACCGTATCGCATGGCGCGGCGAGTTGAAGGAATTAAAGATTCGAGTTACAAGAGTTGCTTGATCGGGGTTTTATCAAACCGAGTGTCTGTCACGACCCGACCCAAGATCCTATATGGAATCTCGTTCGGTCCGTGAGACGGGACACAAAATGCACGCTTAAAAATCACTTTTCATGCAAAAACCCCGTAATGCAAATGTATGTTTGTTTTAAAACCAAAACATCACATAGCGGCACACAAAAGCCTAGGAAGAACACATGACATAACCAACAAACCCACGAGACAAGAAGCTCGGGCTTAACATGTAACATCATCAGAGTGCGCGGAAATGTAAGAATAAGTAACATTTACAAAAGCCTGACAACCATGTCGGCATCTACAAAAGAATATTGAATGAACAACAAGTACGGGACTTCTACCCAACTTTACAATGTTTAAATAACAAGTGTACCCTCGGCCTCACCAAAAGAAAATACCAAGGCTCACAGAGTACTACCAAAAGACTGACTGACGAATACACCGGGCAACGAACGATCACTGAGGGTTTCTTGCAGGCTCGGGATCTAAGGAAAACAATAAACAATGGACGGGGTGAGTTATAAAACTCAATAAGCTACTAATGCAACAAGATGGCATGCGAGATGCAAACAGTAATAAGGATCATATATAAATATCATGGTTGGCATAATATAATCATTTCCAATCATTATCACGTCAAGTAACTCGTAACATAAGTCACGTAGCATGCAACTCACATAGGTGCAATATGTAACACATATAAAAGGATACCGTCGAGGTACACCTCCGACATACCAACTTCCAACCAACCAACCAATAATACCAAATGAAGAAACCGTTGATGTCGTACCCGATCATCGAACCAAATAACCAAAACCAAAGGTGAATCGTTTACCGTATCCACGTCGTGAAGACTCGGTCCCCAACGACGAGAATCACGGTATAGCTTACCAAGGTCGCGTTTATTCCGTACAACACTTAGCGCTATAACCCCTACCGTGGCCACGGTAGGGCGAGATGTATTGCCCCGGCTATTACGTAGCCCCGGCTCACGCAACCGAGCGAATACACCTCCAACAAATATGCCATGGACTTAAACAATGCTCAAGTAGATGTTTACTCGACACATTAACTAATCAACCAAATGTTCAAGCAATGTTTACTTAACATTAAATAGAAGTGTTATACTCCAAAGTAGGGAGTATAACGACCATAATAACAACATACTAACGTATACCATAACATGCCAACATTAAATCCAACACAATACCATTATACGTGTATCGCGCAACCAATCGCCCAACGGGTCTCTCGAGCATCCAAAGAGCTCACAAAACACACACGTGGTCACATCCATTATCAAACCCTAATCGACTCGTTAGAGTCATTTTAGGTTACTAGTGTTGTCGAGTTACGAAAATGGTCTTGCACTTTAATCCTAGCACATTAACGCCCAAATTCGAGTTCCCAATGACGATTTACAAGTCTCAACATATTTCACAATCCCAACACCACATTTCATGGCAAAATCACAAGTTCACATTTCTAGCATGGTAACTATACTCATTTGAAGTTTAAAATGTCATATGAGACATAAAAGATGAAGAAGAGGGGTAGTAGCACCTCTAGGTGAAATAAACCAAGGAGGGAGGATTTAAGCCAAAGATGGTGTCTCCTCTAGTCACAAAGGTCTCCGAGGTTGAATCTCTAGCTTCCAAGTTTGAAATCTTGAGAAATCAACACACACTCCCTAAAAACGTGGGTAGAGGTGAATACTCAAGAATCCACCATGAGATGAAGAGTTTGTTCGGTTAGAAACGTTTACCTAGTCGAGCTCTACACTCCGGCGAAGACGGATCGTGATTCCGACTCCGAACGATCAAGTTGTGGCAAGATTTCTTCACAAACTCTCTCTTGGACTCTCTACACTCTCTCTAAGTTGTATGGATGAAGTGGGGAGAAATGAGGGAGTCTAAGGCATCCTAAGGAGTTTAAGTGGCTGAAAAGGTCTCTTTCGGCTTGGTGACGTGGCAACACCCCGACCAACAATTTCAAACTTTAGAAAAATCGATTTCTCGGAGTAACGGCGCAGCATAGCGGCCGCTAGGCGGCCGCTGGGCGGCCGCTCGGTCTCCGAAATTTTTAGTGTTGTTTTCGCCTTTTGAGCGCGCGCACAGGCGGCGGCTTCCCGAGTGTCCGATTTTCGTAAAATGCTCAAAAACACTCCCGAAATGATCCTAAATGATCCCAAGGTGATTCTAAGCCTATGGGAAGGTCAAAACACTTAAGAAAAGTCCCGCGAGCGAAGTAGAAGTGCGAGAAGTTCAACACATTTAAAGTACGTTCAATCACAAGAATCAAACGATGGTTTTAAACATATAAAACATAGAATGCAACATGAAGATGCTATATATCATATATAATATGCTCAAGAAATGTTTATAAAGTTTATTCAACGTGACACGTGTAATAATCGTGAATGATATGAGTGACATGTAGATGCAAATGAAGCGGGCGTTACATTCTCACCTTAGAATAAATTAGATCGCGAATTTGCTTGCAACTCCATCAAACAATGCGGGA
>CM028369.1:36627633-36779006 GCA_016624345.1 Platycodon grandiflorus | reverse complement strand
TTTCATTGTAAAATTCAGAATTTTATTATTAAAAAATAGTGTGAGTTTAAACTCTTTCTTGACAAACATAGTTTGTTAGCATTTTGCAAACTTTGGATTAAGTTTGTGTGATATTCTAATTCGTGGTTCTTAATTAATCAATAATTAAGGGTTTCAAATCGATCAAGGTTCTTAGTTCATTGCGAAACTAAGGGTTGCGATCATCCTTGTGATTGTTATTCAAGTCCAGTTCGTTTCCGCGGTAATTTGAAACGTGGTTCCAAGTTCATTATAACTTGTGGGTCTCGTTGGGAGTCATATCAGTTCCAGTCCTCCGTCACAAAGAAGGAATCATAGAAAGATCAATAGGCATGGGGGGAGAGTCCGTTTGAAGTTGATCTCTACAAAAATCCACCGCACCATTTTTAATATCCTTTACATTATCAAGCAAAATACCCTCCGAATTGCTAATGGCATGAATATGGAGATGATAATGGGCTTGATGGACTGAAGCATGAAATATCCTTTCCATTTGATTTTAGATTTTTGATGCCAATAAGTCTCTTCCCTAGCCAAGGCCTTACGCAGGTTAGCTTAGGCACAAGCGAGGTCGGCGTGATTTTCCCAGTACATTTAACTCAAAAATAACTCCTTCGCAAGGACATCGGCCTCTGCGTCCTTAATAGCACTAAAAATATTTTCGAAAACATCTTTATAAGCAATCACGGCTAAAAAATCACTTAGCGAAAGTTGAGATACCTCGACTAGCTCATTAAACGACCGCTAAGCTTGCCAAAATGCTGAAATAACCCAAGTGTAACTACCTTAAACTACTCGTTCTAGATACTTGATCTTGGAGAAATGTTCATCAAGAGCAAGCCTTCAGCTTCAACCAACGAGTAAGTTATGACAAGATTTAATTTGCAATCGTAGGGTGATTATTGGTTGCAAATAAGGGTGTGCAATGGAGAATTTTTGGATGCGGTAGTGTCCTAGTGCTCGCCTCTAGCACTTGATCATTGCTAATTTGGGCATGTTTGATTTAGTTGAAAATGACGGATGACTTATGACTGATGACTTATAGATGATAACTTATGAGTGATGGACAGATGAAGATGAATTGGTGTTGTTTGATTTAGTTGTTGATGTGATTCCCAACGAGACCCACAAGTTATAACGAACTTGGAACCACGCTTTCGGAATTACCTCGCGGAAACGTACGCCTAGGACTTGAATAACAATCACAAGGATGATCGCAACCCTTAGTTTCGCAATGAACTAAGAACCTTGATCGATTCGAAACCCTTAATTATTGATTAATTAAGAACCACGAATTAGAATATCACACAAACTTAATCCAAAGTTTGCAAAATGCTAACAAACTATGTTTGTCAAGAAAGAGTTTAAACTCACACTATTTTTAATAATAAAATTCTGTCTTTTACAATGAAAGAAAAGGCCTATTTATAGGCTTTTGAATAACACTCCTACTTAACTAAGGATAAGAGTTTAAATTAATCTAGAACTAAAAGATTTAACTAACTAAAACAACTAGGATTCTACTAATTAGCTTGGCGAAATATGGATCAGATTTTCCACCCTTGGATGACACGGTTTGGATCAATTTCGAATTCCCTAGAGACCTTTGAAAGGGTTCCACGTTTTACAACTCGTGTTCACACCTATACGGTTTGACCTCTAGAAGTCCTCATTTTGGGCTTGCACTCCTTGAATTATGTACACCAACTTGGGCTCTTCATTTGTCACCAATTGGGCTTGATCTTGGACATCTTGGACTTGCGAAACAAGGCTTGATAAGGCTTCATTTAACTTCTTTGCTCTTGACCTTGTAATTGGCCCATCCTTGATGATTAATGGGTCATTAGTCTTGAGTGGTCCTCCATCATTCCCTCCTCCTTTGAAAGGATTTGTCCACAAATCAGTCATCACCTACATCAAAAGGAGATAAATCACGAACATTGAAAGCGTATTATCATACTCTTGGGTAAGTCAAGCTTGTAGGCATTGTCATTGATCCTTGCTATCACTTGGAATGGCCCATCGCCCCTTGGTTGAAGTTTAGACTTCCTTTTAGAGGAAATCTTTCTTTTCTTAGGTGCAACCACACCCAATCGCGGGTTCAAAGATCACTTGTTTCCTTCCCTTGTTAGCTTGCTTCACATATTGCTCGGTCCTCTTCTCAATATTTTGTTTCACCTTGGCATGCAACTCTTGGATCAATTTTGCTTTGGCTTTTCCATCAAGGCTTGCTCTTTCATCCACGGTATAGGCAATAAATCAAGTGGACTAAGAGGATTAAAACCATAAACAATCTCAAAAGGTGAATAATGAGTAGCAGAATGAACATGTCTATTATATGCAAACTCAACAAAAGGCAAACAGTCTACCCAACTTTTTAAGTTCTTTTGGACAATTGTTCTTAAAAGTTGTGACAAGGTTCTATTAACCACCTCCGTTTGACCATCGGTTTGAGGATGATAAGCGGTGGAGAATAACAGGTTTGTGCCCAATTTACTCCAAAGAACACGCCAAAAGTGACTCAAAAATTTTACATCCCTATCACTCACAATGTAGTGCGTGGAACTCCATGCAAACGAACAATTTCTTTAAAGAACAAATCAGCAATATGAGATGCATCATTCGTTTTATTGCATGCAATGAAGTGTGCCATTTTAGAAAATCTATCCACTACCACAAAAACAGAATCTTTACCATTCCTAGATCTAGGCAAACCAAGTACGAAGTCCATGGATATGTCTACCCAAGGTTCACTAGGAATTGGTAGTATACAAACCATGAGGTGCGCTTTTTGATTTTGCTTGCTTACAAGTAATACAACTACCGCACACCTTCTCAACATCATGTCTCATGTGAGGCCAAAAGAAGTGTTCTCGTAACACATCTAAAGTTTTGGTGACACCAAAGTGTCCCATCAACCCTCCACCATGGGCCTCACGCACAAGCATCTCACGAATAGAACATTGGGGAATGCAAAGTTTGTTTTCTCTAAATAAGAATCCCTCATGTCTATAAAATTTATCACAACTAACATGCTCACATGCAACAAAATTAGTAGAAAATCAGGATCATGAGCATATAAGTCCTTAATGTGATCAAATCCAAGGAATTTTGTTTCCAACATGCTAATCAAAGTATATCGCCTCGACAATGCATCGGCTACAATGTTATCTTTTCCTTTTTATACTTGATTACATAAGGAAACCCATCAATGAATTCGACCCACTTGGCATGTCTTTTACTCAACTTATTTTGGCCCTTCAAGTACTTCAAAGATTCATGGTCGGTGTGAATTATGAATTCTTTGGGCCAAAGGTAATGTTGCCAAGTTTCAAGTGCCCTAACTAATGCATACAACTCCTTATCATATGTTGGATAATTTAATTGTGCATTTTTCAACTTTTCACTAAAATAAGCAATAGGTTTTCCATTTTGTATCAAAACAGCCCCTATACCTATTCCGGATGCATCACACTCAAGTTCAAAAGCACAATCAAAATTAGGCAAAGCAAGGATTGGTGCACTAGTCAATTTTTCTTTGAGAAGATCAAAAGCATGTTGTTCTCCCCAATGAAATTTTACTTCTTTTTGACCAATTCATTTAAAGGTGCGGCTATGCTACTAAAGTCCTTTACAAAGATAAAAGCTAGCAAGACCATGAAAACTACGTACTTCGGTCACACTTTTGGGGTTGGCCACTCTTGAATGGCCTTGATCTTCTCATTGTCAACCTCAATTCCATTAGCACTTACAATGAAACCAAGGAACTCAATCTTTTCCATGCAAAAAGAACACTTTTTAAGTTAGCATGCAAGGATTCTTTTTCAAAGTTTCCAATACAAGAGCAGAATGGACTAAGTGTTCCTCCATGCTATGACTATAAATCAAGATATCATCAAAATACACCACAACAAATTTATTAATGAACTCACGTAACACATGATTCATCAATCTCATGAAAGTGCTAGGTGCATTTGTAAGACCAAAAGGCATGACTAACCACTCATATAAACCAAACTTAGTTTTAAAAGCGGTTTTCCATTCGTCACCCTCTTTAATCCTAATTTGATGGTATCCACTTTTAAGGTCAATTTTTGTGAAGATTATGGCACCATGCAACATGTCAAGCATATCATCTAACCTAGGAATAGGATAGCGATACTTTACCGTTATTTTGTTCACGGCACGGCAATCGGTGCACATCCTCCACTCACCATTCTTCTTGGGTACCACAATGACGGGCACACAAGGACTCATGCTTTCTCGAACCTTACCTTTGGACATCAATTCCTCAACTTGTTTTTGAATTTCTTGTGTTTCTTGAGGGTTGGCTCTATAGGCCGGTCGATTTGGAATGACCGCACCGGGTATAAAGTCAATTTGATGTTCAATTCCTCTAAGTGGTGGAAGACCACTTGGTTCTTCTTGAGGAAATACTTCTTCAAATTCCTGCAACAAAGGAACAACAACACTTGGAAGAGAAGGGGTTACATCATTAGTACTAAGAAGTGATTCTTTATAGATCAAAACAAACACCTCTCTTTCTTCCTTCAACGCCCTCTTGAGCTCACCACACTTTGCATAAAAGCTCTCCTTTTTTCCCTCCTCATTTTTTCCACTCAACTCTAAATTTTCACTCTTTTTCTTTTCTTTTCCACTTTCACTCTCCTTTTTCCTCTGGCCTCCTTTCTCTCTCTCCCTCTTCTCTCTCAATCTCTCCTTTTTTTCTCTCTTCCTCACTTTTCTTTCTTGATTCACTCATTCTTATTTGATCTTCCCTCACCTTTTGTGGATAAGGGGCAAGAGTAACAGTTTTTGCACCATATTTGAAAGAATATTTGTTGGAGTAACCATCAAAAATAACCTTTCGGTCAAACGCCATGGCCTTCCCAACAAGAGATGACTAGCTTGCATAGGTACAACATCACATAATACCTCATCCTTGTATGTTCCAATGGAGAAATTAACCATCACTTGCCTAGTGACCCTCATCTCACCACAATCACTAAGCCATTGCAATTTGTAAGGATTGGGGTGTTTAAAAGTGGTTAAATTTAGTTTCTCCACCATCTCCATGCTAGCCACATTGGTACAACTACCACCATCAATAATCACCATGCACACTCTCCCATTCACTGTGCATTTAGTATGAAAAATATTCTCTCTTTGCAATCTATCATCATCTACCACTACTTGGGTATTAAGGGAACGTTTACTACTAATGCATACCCTTCATCACCATCAAATTCGATATCACCATCATCATCATCCTTTTCACTTTCGGAAGAAACTTCCCCATCATTATGAATAATCATCACCCTCTTGTTTGGGCACTCATTGGCTTTATGCCCCAAACCTTGGCACTTGAAGCATTTTATGGTACGAGAAGGTGTAGAAGTAGAAGAAGAAGCACTTTTATTTTTGTCCTCATCCTTAGATTTTGGAACATTACCTTGGAACTTGGAAGGTGTGAAAGTGCTTGCCTTTGAATTGTCTCCTTTGAATTTGCCTTGGGTTGGATAGTTGGAAGCATAGTTTTGGTGTAGGAAGTTGTCTTCTTCTTGAGTTGTCTTTCAATCTTTATGGCCATGTGGACCATTTCTTCCAACTCCATGTAATGCAAATCAACCATGTTAGCAATTTCTTTATTAAGACCATTCAAAAATCGAGCCATAACAGTTTCTTCATCTTCTTGTATATTAGCTCGAATCATGTACATCTCCATCTCCTTATGATATTCATCAACAGATTTCGTTCCTTGGGTCAAAGCTTGGAGCTTTTGACAAGTCTCCCTATAGAAGTAATTAGGAACAAATCGTTTTCTCATGATGGCTTTCATCTCACCCCATGTATCAACCTCTCTCTCGGTTCCTCCTTCTAGAATTCACTAATTGATCCCACCAAATAAGAGCATAGTCGGTGAATTCAATTGCAACCATCCTCACCTTATTTCTTTGGTGTAATTATTACAATCAAAGATCATCTCCACTCTTTTTCCCACTCTAGGTAACCTTCGGGGTCACTCTTCCCTTGAAAAGAAGGGATTTTCAATTTAATGGTTCCACCCCTCTATTCTCCTCTCTAAGTTCCCTTCTAGGTAACCTCCTTGGGGTTCATCTTCCTCCTCCCATTCATCATCTCTCATGGGTGGTCTATTTCTACCCATTCTTTCTCTTGCATTCTCATTATGTGGTGGTTCTTGACGACCACGCTCTATCCTATCTATTCTCTCATTTACTTGCCCTATCTCCTCCCTCATCATCCTCCTCATTTCTCCTAACAATTCGCCATTGTCATGTTGTTAGGTGTTCCTCGTCTACAACAGTTTTCTCCTTATCTTGATTCATGATTTAAGAAACCTCACACACTCCCTTACGTATATCTCTCAAAATATGACACTCGTGTATCACTCAAAATCGACTTTTTCCTCTTATGTCCTTACCACTCTTGTCTTTTACTCAAAACTCTTTGATGAAAACAAGTATAGTTAGAACAAAGCAATTTTGGAAGTAAAGTTTGGAAAATTCTAAGATTCGTAGAATTTAATTAAAACAAAGAAATAAGAGTTTTTAGAAAAGGGGTAAGAAGGTTTATAGAAAAGAAGAAAGAAGATTCGATTTTTATTCTCGAATCAAGGATTGAGATCAATATACTTTTGGAGAAGAAGTTGACTTAGCTCATGTTGGCTTCTTGGCTTCCTTTTTTTTTTTTTTTGTCTCTTGGCCGAATTAATAAAGTAATAATTCTGCCCTTTTTTTTTTTTTTTTTTTGTAATCTAGCCTCTTTGGTACGGCCTTGGAGCAAGAAATTGAAGAAAAAATTTCGTGGCACAAAAGATGGTTAGATATGATAGTGTATGGAATATGGAATGAGGAATTTTAAGAACAAGGAATAAAATAGGGATAGAAGATTGTTACCAATAGCCTTTGCTTTGATACCAAATGATGTGATTCCCAACGAGACCCACAAGTTATAACGAACTTGGAACCACGCTTTCGGATTACCTCGCGGAAACGTACGCCTAGGACTTGAATAACAATCACAAGGATGATCGCAACCCTTAGTTTCGCAATGAACTAAGAACCTTGATCGATTCGAAACCCTTAATTATTGATTAATTAAGAACCACGAATTAGAATATCACACAAACTTAATCCAAAGTTTGCAAAATGCTAACAAACTATGTTTGTCAAGAAAGAGTTTAAACTCACACTATTTTTAATAATAAAATTCTGTCTTTTACAATGAAAGAAAAGGCCTATTTATAGGCTTTTGAATAACACTCCTACTTAACTAAGGATAAGAGTTTAAATTAATCTAGAACTAAAAGATTTAACTAACTAAAAACAACTAGGATTCTACTAATTAGCTTGGCCGAAATATGGATCAGATTTTCCACCCTTGGATGACACGAGTTTGGATCAATTTCGGCTTCCCTAGGAGACCTTTGAAAGGGTTCCCACGTTTTTACAACTCGTGTTCACACCTATACACGGTTTTGACCTCTAGAAGTCCTCATTTTGGGCTTGCACTCCTTGAATTATGTACACCAACTTGGGCTCTTCATTTGTCACCAATTGGGCTTGATCTTGGACATCTTGGACTTGCGAAACAAGGCTTGATAAGGCTTCATTTAACTTCTTTGCTCTTGACCTTGTAATTGGCCCATCCTTGATGATTAATGGGTCATTAGTCTTGAGTGGTCCTCCATCATTGTTTTCAAATATTGACGAGTTTAGTCCTTAAATAGTGGCCTAGTGGTAGAGTTGAGGCTTCACAAAGTGTGAGGTCTCGGGTTTGATCTTCCAAGCAATCCCTTTAGTACAAAAAATTGATAGTAAAAAGCTGTCTTAAGTTAGTCTAAATAAAGGTAATCTTGGTGTTATATTTTGTATAGATTTGCTTGTATCCATAACCCACTCTAAGACAAGGTGACCAATGGGCACAACGTGTACGTTAGAGTGGCAACTTGTTCTTAGACATAATGCTTGTAATTTCTTAGGATTGCTTATTATCTTAGCTTAGTCTTCAGAAGATAACTTTGTTGTATATCGATCATGTTGAGATCGACTATCTTCATATCGGCAAGTCCATTAAGTCATCGGCCAAGTTTGTCCAAGCAAAGCTTCATCAACAATTCGAAACCTAAAGATCATCGATCAAAACTTGTATGGAGATATGCACGAGATGATCGGCAAAGTCCTTTCTTGTTTCTTTAGCGTAACGATAACTTGCAAGAATTATTTAATGATTCATTCCATATTGGGCATTCATCTCGAGTAAAGGACATTTTGCACAGCAACTTTTGTCTACCTATTTTTGGCAAATTTACGAATACGATCTGAGCTTTGGAACACACAATCAGATTTGGAGAACAAGATCAAAACATTTAATGCTAAAATCTTACGCATTAAATGCATTCAAAATTCAAAATTTTCCAAGGCGAAGATCTTCAATGGCTACGGGGATAACACAGTATAAATAGAAGAGAGTGACAGGACTTAAAAGCTAACATCTCAAAATCTCTTGACAGCTTGTACATTTAAACTTTAAAGCCATTCTCGTAAAATTCCTTCATTGAAGAGCACCAATCTTAGACATATAGTCTTTATTTCTTCATTGATTGAAAATCCTTAGCATTCAAGTACACGAGAATTATATCTTTGTAGATATCAATTTTTCCACAAACACTTGGTCAACTCCATTTTTTACACGATCCATTAGTGATCTATCTTGTAAAGATTCTAGTGGAAAGCTGGGTACACGTTTTTAAAATCCAAGTTGACCACTTTGGTTGTGGGCGTAGCACTGTTTATAAGTGTGAACCATATTAAAATCCCTGTCCATTTACTTCTTGCACTTGTGAATTGCTATTAATTCTTGTTTTTAGAAATTCCAACGATTTGAGAACGGTGATCTTGTCCTATCAAGATCAGCCATCCTAAAACTTGTCCTACTTCACTTCATTCAGTTGCAAAATATTTTCTAACTCTCTTGTGGAGTAACGTTGTAACACAATTTTATTAAAATTTAAAATAGGCTATTCAACCCCCCTTCTAGCCTATTTGAGCAACTTGCGACCTAACACTGGACATGGAAGGAATAGAAAGAACCTTAGTTTGCAAATAAGGGTAATCTGAAATATAAAAAGTTACATTAACGAAAATGACTTCCATGTTTTTGAAAAATAGAAATAAGGAAAAGGCCTAATGCTTACAACTTATAGCCTTAAACTTGCTTTAAATGTCTTGTACATGACTTATGACTTATTATCACATAAAATCAAACACTTGGAAAATAACTCATTGTAAGTCATAATCCATAAACACATCCCAAAGAATTAAATTAAACAAGCCCTTTGAATGTTTTTAACAGCCCGACTAAATGCATTTTTGTTAATAAGAGAAGATACAACAAAACTAGCATTGGGAATATTCACCTATTCACTTATTATAACTCTAAGTGAATATTCCTTATTTACTTAAGATTTTTGTAACCATAAGCCATAACTTGTCTAAGTTAGGATAATTAGTTTATATTTGATTAGTCTTTTGCATGCTACATACTTAGTTATTTGGCCTTAGACCATCCCGACTCACTATGACAGGACAACTAAATATAGTGGTAACCAAAGACTCAAGACTATCTTGATCTCTTTAGGACACTAAGCTTCGGCTGATAAGAAGAAACGAAGAAACTCATGAACCACGTCACCTACTAATGTCCAATGTAAAGCTCAAACTAACTCTCGATTACTTGACCTTAGTCTGAAAACTCACATGAGCTGATCAAGACTTTAATGGACAATAAGGAATATATTTTTACAAAATATATTTTCTACACTCAACTTGATCTCAAAGTACTATTCTTCACATGGCCTGCGATGCTTCATGATGTGACAACTCTCTAAAGCTTTTCAAACGCGTAAAAAGTCTTCTCAAAGAAGATTTTCTTGTCCTCTTCAAAAGCCTAAATCTGGACTCAACCTTCAAGACGTGAATTCAACCACAGATAAATCCAACGGTTTGATTGAAGCATCTCTCAACGGCTACCTTCATCCTTACATATAAATATCCCGGGCGTACGCTCAAGAAAGTGAGTGGATAGTGGTGATATAATAATATACTCGAACATAGTGAAAAATACTTGAACTAGTGATGCGGGAGCATTGGGTAACAACCTTCACGAAGAACCCAAACAAAGCCATGGATGCATTGCAAGTAGGAGAAGATGGGTTGATGTTGGCCCTCGAGGCTTTGATGCAAGGAGAGAAGTTTCAAGAGTTTGGAAGGCCTTTGGAGGTCACATGCACAACAGGGGTGATACTTGGGAGAAAGGCATCGGCAACATTTTGGATGGAGAGCGATCGCCCGCGGAGAGAGAGCGATCGCGTTTGAAGCGATTTGCGAGACCAAGACACGGCTACAAGCGGTCGCTTTGTGGCGTGAAGAAGCGATCGCCCTATGACAGAATGGTCGAGTCCGTCTTTCTGCGTGTTTTTGATTCCTAGATTGTATAGGTTTGATTTTCTAGTCCTAGGAAGGATAGTATTGCTAATGCTTGTACAATTAGGAGTAGTTTTCTTTTCCTTTAATGATTAGGGAGGCAATTGTAAACACCTATAAGTAGGGATAGATTTAGAGATGTAAGATTACAGTTATTGTTTTAATTCTCAAAGAGAAATTCAAGGAACAAACGTTTGTTCTTATTTTGTCTATTATTTCCTTAGGTCTAGGAGGTAATATTCAAAGGATTCTTTACGTTAGGTGAGTGAAGCCTAACCGGTGAATCCAAACGGGATCTTTACGTTAGGTGAGTGAAGCCTAATCGGTGACCCGTGTTCTATCTTTTGTTTTCGCTGCAATTTTCATCTTTATTCCATAAACTTTCATCCATAACTTCGTAAGCAACAACTTCTGCGTTTGTTACGCATCAAATTGGTATCGAGCTTAGGTCTTTTACAAATTCCAACTTTGTAAACGATCATGGCGGAAGAGACAGGATGCCCGTGGAATTACCTTGGAACAAGCTACAACCTACAGAGATTGCGAGATTCAAGAGCTACGACAACAAGTTGATCGAGTTTTGCAATTGCTAGAAGAAAGACCACAAGGCCGTGTAGAAGTTGAGGATTCTAACTCGGATGAGGAGGAAGTGGCGCCCAAGGCCTAGACAACCTCAGGACGGGCTTGGGGACGACGATCGAGGCTTGAAACTCGACATTCCTGATTTTGATGGTGCTATGGATCCGGAAGGATATCTAGATTGGATTCGAAGATGGAGCGGAATTTTGAGTACAAGGAGTATAGTGATCGAAAGAAATTCAAGGTGGCTATTCTCAAACTCACAAGGTACGCTTCCATATGGTATGAAAATCTAAAATCTCAACGGCGTGAAGGAAAATCAAAGATCGAGTCTTGGGATAAGTTTAAGAAATATCTTGACCGAAGGTTCTTACCTAGCACTTATCGACAAGATAATTTTTCAAAACTCATACAATTGAAGCAAGGAAGTTCCACCGTTGCACAATATGTTGAAGAGTTCGAGAAGTTGTCGATTATTTGTGATATGCAAGAGCATGAAGAACAAAAAATTGCTAGATTTATGGGAGGGCTAGATGTCGAGATAGCCAACATAGTAGAGCTACAACCATGCTTTACTTTTGAAGAAATTTGTAAGGTTTCAATCAAGTGTGAAAGACAAGTGAAGAAAAGGGTGGGAAATAAGATGACTTTTCGAAGGATTTTCAAGTAATTCGGCTACAACAACAGGTTTCAAACAATCCAAAGCCCAATACTCAAGGAGAAAAGTCCAACAAGGGTACAAGTGAGAAGGACGAAGGAAAGAGACCAATCAAGAGCAAGGACAACGTCAAGTTTTTTAAATGTCAAGGATATGGTCATTACCAATCCGAGTGCCCCACCAAGAGAGTTTTGACTATACATGAGATTCAAGATATTGAAGACAACCTTGCGACTCAAGATCAAGAAGATGAATCCAAAGAAGAAGAGGTAGAGAGTTTGATTCCGAAGATGTCAAGGGAGACACTAGTCTTAAGGAGATCTCTACAAGCAAAGCCAACGGCCAAGGAAGAGGAGCAAAGAGAACAAATCTTTCATGCATAGTATCTTGTGCAAGGAAAAGTGTGTGATGTGGTAGTAGATGGAGGAGTTGTGCGAATGTCTCTCAAATATTCTCATCGACAAATTGAAGGTCCCAACAACAAACCACTCTCGTCATTACAAGCTTCATTGGCTCAACGATGGATCCAATGGATGTGTGATGTGGTTCCAATGGATGTGTGCCATATACTTTTGGGACGACCTTGGCAATATGATAGATATGTAACCCATAAAGGGAGGAGAATGCTTATATTGTGAAGAAGGATGGTAAGAAGTTCAAGTTAAATCCTTTACCACCCTCCAAAATAGTTCCCATCAAGAAACCCCCGCAAAGACAAACCTATTGGCAAGTGAACGAGAGGCCGAACAAGCCGTCAAGGATGGCCAAGCAATTCTCGTTATTCCTCAAGGGGTCCAAAGTCAAGAAGGAGGAACTACACCCTTAATGAAACCCCTACTCAACAAGTTCAAGGATGTATTCCCAAGATCTACCCCGGGTTTGCCACCAAAGCGAGGCATTGAGAACCAAATATATTTGATACCCGGTATGCTACTTCCCAACAAATCGGCTTATAGATGCTATCGGAAGAAACAAAGGAGCTTCAAAAGCAAATTGAGGAATTGCTCTCGAAGGGATATGTGGAAGAAAACATGAGTCCATGTGCGGTCTTAGGCTCTTTTAGTACCCAAGAAGGATGGCTCATGGCGGATGTTCGTGGATAGTCGAGCAATCAACAATATCACTATTAAATATCGATTTCCAATGCCATGCTTGGATGACATGATTGATGAACTACATGGTGTTATCTTCTACTCGAAGATCGATTTGAGGAGCGGTTATCATCAAATTCGCATGCGAAGAAGGAGATGGAAAACGGCGTTCAAGACAAAGCATGGATTATATGAGTGGAAAGTGATGCCATTCGGGCTCACGAATGCCCCAAGTACTTTTATGAGGTTAATGAATGAAGTGTTGAGACCATTCTTGGGAAAATTTGTGGTCGTCTTTCTAGACGATATTTTGGTGTATAGCAAAAGTGAGGAGGAGCACGTACGACATCTTGAGGAGGTGCTACAAGCTTTGCGGAAAAACAAGCTCTATGAAAAACTTGAGAAGTGCTCGTTTATGCAACCAAGTGTGACATTCCTTGGTTATGTGGTGTCAAAGGAAGGAGTATCGGTTGATCAAGCGAAGATTGAAGCAATCAAGTTTTGGCCTATTCCAACCACTATTACGGAGGTACGCTCATGTCATGGATTAGCTTCTTTCTATAGACGCTTCTTTAAAGACTTTAGTACTATTGCAAGTCCCATGACCGAGACCTTGAAGAAAGGAAAATTTGAATGGACTTCGGCGGCCCAACAAGCTTTTGAAGAGCTTAAGGAGAAGTTATGAAAAACACCGGTTTTAGCCTTACCCGATTTCTCACAACCTTTCAAGTTGAATGTGATGCTAGTGGAGTGGGTATAGGAGCGGTGTTGACTCAAGGAAAAAGGCCCATTGCTTATTTTAGTGTGAAGCTTGGAGGTGCGAGACTCAACTATTCTACTTATGACAAAGAATTCTAGGCTATGGTTCGAGCTTTGGATCATTGGAGTCATTACTTGAGACCGAATATTTTCGTCCTTCATTCCGATCACGAGGCATTGAAATATATTCATGGGCAACACAAGTTGAAACCAAGGCACGCAAAATGGGTGGAATTTGTGCAATCTTTCAACTTTTCTTCAAAATATAAGGATGGAAAGAACAATGTGGTAGCGGATGCATTATCTCGAATATACTCTATGCTCACCATGATGGATGCCAAGCTACTAGGGTTCAAACTAGTATGCGAATACTACAAAGAAGATCCGGATTTTGGTTCTATTGTTCTCGATTGTGAAAAGGAAAGAATGAAAATTTTGTGCTACAAGAGGGATTTTGTTCAAGGGCAACCAACTTTGTATTCCCAAGTGTTCAATAAGGGAGTTGTTGGTAAGAGAAACTCATGGTGGAGGACTAGCGGGACATTTTGGCATCAACAAGACGTTGGAGTTATTGCAAGAACATTTCTATTGGTCGAAGATGCTTGGAGATGTGCAATCTATTATCTCTAGATGTGCCACTTGTCACAAGATGAAGAGTACATTTCATCAAGATTTGTATACACCTTGCCCGTACCAAAACAACCGTGGAGTGATGTATAAATGGATTTTATTGTGGCTCTACCACGGACACAAAGAGGAAAGGATGCTATCATGGTGGTGGTTGATCGATTCTCGAAAATGGCGCATTTCGTGCCATGTCACAAGACGGATGATGCTTCCTTAGTTACGAATTTGTACTTCAAAGAAATTGTGCGTTTGCATGGGGTACCAAAGACAATTGTTAGTGATAGAGATAGCAAGTTTCTTAGCCATTTTTGGAGATCTCTTTGGAGGATAATTGGAACAAAATTGTCGTTTAGCACATCTCATCACCCACAAACGGATGGACAAACGGAAGTAGCCAATAGGACCCTTGGAGTTCTCTTGCGAGGACTAGTTGGGATGACCCAAAAGGATTGGGATTTGAAGTTAGCTCATGCGGAATTCGCCACAACCGTACACCAACATATGCAACAAAACATTCTCCATTTGAAGTTGTGTATGGGGTTAATCCTTGTTTGCCAATAGATATGGTTCCCACACGAAAAGGAAAGAGCAACCGGATGCATTCAACAAGATGAAGGATATACAACAATTCTATGAACAAGTTCGTGCAAGGATTGCGAAAGTGAATGAGGCTTACAAGAAACGAGCCAACAAAAATAGAAGACAACCAGAATTTCAACCCGGAGATTTAGTATGGCTACATTTGCGGAAGGAGCGATTTCCTAGCAAGAGGAAGAATAAGCTAATGCCAAAAGCCGAAGGACCTTTTCAAGTGCTAAAAGATTTGGTGAAAGTGCTTACAAGTTGGACCTTCCCAAAGAATACGCGATTAGTTCTACATTCAATGTGGGAGATTTGTCACCGTACTTAGAAGACAAAATGCTTGAAGAATTGAGGCCAATTCTTTCTCAAGAAGGGTATGATGCGGGAGCATTGGGTAACAACCTTCACGAAGACCCAAACAAAGCCATGGATGCATTGCAAGTAGGAAAGATGGGTTGATGTTGGCCCTCGAGGCTTTGATAATGCAAGGAGGGAAGTTTCAAGAGTTTGGAAGGCCTTTGGAGGTCATATGCACAACGAGGGGTGATACTTGGGAAAAAGAAGGCATCGGCAACATTACGGATGGAGAGCGATCGCCCTATCCGAGGAAGCGTTCGCATTTGAAGGTTTCGCGGACCAAGACACCGGCCACAAAGCGATCCTTTTATGGCGTGAGAGGGCGATCTGTGCGCCGCCATTTGCACAAATTGCATCATTCACATTCATCCTATATTTGTGCTTCTTATGTTAAACATCGTCATTTCATGTGCGTATATCATTCGAATATGCTTGCATTTGAGTTTATTGTACACTTTTCAAATGTATGGTTATGTATTGTAAGTGTTGTGTTGTCACCTAGGGTGGCCTAATTGATCAAACCAAGGAAATGGTGATAAATAGAAGTGAGGCATTCCGGAGGTTTTGCACGGCCGCGCGGCCTTTTATGGCACGGCCGTGCATGTGTACACGACCGTGCTACCTTTGTGGACACGGCCGTGCGAGGATTCCAAAGTTTGGCACGGCCGCGCGGCATTTTGGCACGGCCGTGCGCGAGTGACACGGCCGTGCGCCTTGACAAGACACGGCCGTGCAAAACGTCGACTCGTTATTTTGTTAGACGAGATTTTAAGTGGTTGACTAATTGACTTAATCTCAAGGGCGAGATCAAGCCACGACCAAGGCATGAGAAATCTGGTTGGTTTAGTCACCTTTAGTCCTTTGGAGAGTCAAGACTCTCTCCATAACTCACATTCAACCTTGGCAAAGATAGAGAAAGAAGAGTTTGTGCAAGAAAATCCTTGCCAATTGCTCAATTGAAGACCAAATCAACATCCAACACCACCATTGTGAAGCTATTGGCTAGTAGAAGCCATTCTTGACCTTGGATGTACCTTAGCTTGGGTTGAATCTTCAAAGTTGTAAGCTACTATACCTTGTTCTTCCCCTAATATATGTTGTTATACATGTTAGACTTGTTAGATGATGATATATGTTAGAAATCATCAAATTTGAGTATGTTTGACTATGTTGACTTTTCAAATTCGTGGTTGACTTTTTGGTTGTGTTTAAAGACTCATGTTTACATGTTTGAATTGTGAAATATGAGTATTAATTGTTAAGTTTACGGTATGATTAATTCGCAAACTCGAATTCATTAGAAACCGAAAATGACTCTAACGGAGTTCGTTAGGATTTCATAATCAATGAGACCACGTGTGTGATTTGGGAATACTTTGATGATTCGAGTGTTTCGTTAGAAAATTTGGTTACACCGATTGTGTGTTTGATATTACGTAAATGTCGTAATTATTGTAAGTTGGTGATTTGTGGTGTGAGATTATTATGACTCACTTGTGACATTCATATTATTGTCAATTGTTGTTGTTGTGGTATACTCCCTACTTTGGAGTATGACCTTTTATGTTTAAATGTCGAGTAAACATCTACTTGTGCATTTAGTTAAGTCCATGGCATATTTGTTGGCGGTGTATTGACGCTCGATTATTGCGTGAGCCGGGCTACGTAATAGTTGAAGGCCAACACATCGGGCCTCGCCCTACCGTTGGCCGGTAGGGGTATAGCGCCATTTGTTGTATGGAATAAACGCAACCATGGTAAGCTATATCCGTGGTGGATTCTTGGGTTGTAGGGACCGAGATCACCCGTCGACGTGAATACGAAGATGGTTCACATGTGTTTGATTTGGTTATTGGTTTTCTAAAAAAATCTCTATTGAGGACTTGTTTATCTCTCTCTCTAGAATTCTCTCTCTCTAAATTCTCTCTAGGGTTCCTAGACCATTCTTTGCCGGCCCGCCTTCCCATGGCGATCCGGCTGTTTCCCCCTTCAAACCTCCATGGTTACGTCCCCTTCTCTTCCTGATTCATTGAAAGATCCTAACCCTAATATAACCAAGCCGCTTTTGCATGAACCAAACCCTAACCTAATTCCCATGAAACGTCGCCTCCAAACCTAATAAATCCTTTGCGTCGTTGGTAACACAACCACGTATTATGCCAATCCATGATATCCCTCTTCTTCCAATGCTACTCATAAAGGTTTTCCTTCTCTAAAATTATCAAAGGAAGCAATTGATGCCTTCTCTCGACCTTTCTCTTGGACTCTTGTTGGAAAATTTTCGAATGGCAGGCCTACTATGGAGGTGCTCGGATTGCCTTCTCTCAATTCAAATTAAAAGGGAGTATAAGCTTGGTCATCTGGATTCTAGGCACATGTTGATTCGAATAATGAGGAAGACTTCCAAAGAATATGGACTAGAGAAGTGTGGTATGTCCATCGTTTTCCTATGCGAACATACGTATGGACGCCTTCTTGGAAGCCTCAAACCGATTCCTCCATTGTCCCGGTTTGGGTAAGTTTACCAGGCTTCCGTGCATCTATTCAATAAGATATTCTTATTTTCTTTGGCTCGGATTTTTGGAAAGCCTATGTCAATAGACAAGGCTACTGGCGATTTGTCCCGGCCAAGTGTAGCTAAAGTTCTTGTGCAAGTTGATCTTCTTAAAAGGTTGCCTGGAAAAATTCATATTGATTGTGGTGATTGTATGCCGAGTTTCTTCCAAGCAATTGAATATGATAATATGCCTTTGTATTGTAGTCATTGTTCCTTACTTGGTCATGATGAGGTTAAGCGTCGGGTTCTACATTCGGATTATCCAGCAAGGAAAATCTTGCTCCAAAAGAATAATGATAAGGTGGTGTTGGTAAACAAAGAGAATAAAGGTGATAATAAGAAGGTTGAAGCTACTCGTGAAACATGGAAAAAGAAGGAAGTTGATATGAATAACATGGGTCATGGTAGTAGTAATGAGGTTCAAGCTAACTCAAAGGTTGATCCTCCGTTGGCTCTAATTACCAATGGTACAAAAACTGTTTTGGCTGCTAGAAGAGGTATTGTGTTGCCTAATTCGTTAATGAAGCTCTTTCAAAAGCTTAAAGGTGATAAAGACAAAGGGCTGCAGATCTCAAAACAATGAGGCCAACATAATGCCGAAATTCAAGATCCTCTTAAATTATGCACCCCTTTGAGGGATGACTCGCTATGCGTGCTAAACCTTCTTCCCATGTCAAGATGAATGCTCTTAGTTCCCTTAACCTCTCCCGGAGAGCTCTCAAGTTACTTCGCTCAATCAAGTGATGAATGAACAGATGGATTATAAAGAGAAACAGCTATGATCGATGCTTTTGATGAGGGCTTTATTACGATCACGCATAAAAAGAAGAAAGGAAGGGAGAAATCCCCATCGTTGTGAGCACCCCTTCTCTTTTCATCCTTTTTTGCTTCCTTTTACTCTTTTCGAGTTTCTTAATGGTGTCGTTTATAAGTTGGAATGCTCGTGGTGTTGCTAATAATGCCACAATTAGAAGAATTCAACGTTTATTTCGTTCTCATGGGCTGTCCTTGATGGCTATTTATGAGCCTAAATCTAATATCAATTCTATGAGATCTCTTATTCGTAAAGTGGGTTGTGAGGATGGTTTGGCTAATGTAAATAATAGGGTTTGGGTCATCGGAAGCATGGGTTAAAAGCTACGGTTGTTCAAGATTCTAGGCAGGCTCTAACTTTACAAATCTCACATCCAATGTGGAATGAAGTTGTTTGGGTTTCTTTTGTGCATGCAAGCTGCAAGAGGCTTACTCGCATTGATCTTTGGGAGGATTTGATGGGTATAAGTGAGGTGGATATTCCTTGGCTAGTGATTGGAGATTTTAATTGTGTCCTTGATCAATCTGAAAAAGTGGGAGGTAAACCTATTAATAATCTTTACGTGACTGAATTTTCGGATATGATTCAATTTGCAAACCTTATAGACGCGGGCTATGAAGGAAATATTATGACCTGGACTAATAAAGGTTGGGGAGAAGAGCTATTTATCAAAGGCTTGACCGAGCTCTTTATAATGAGAAGTGGCTCCAGTTTTTCATTATACTGGGTGACTCATTTATCTCGGCTATGTTCTGATCATACTCCTCTTCTTATGAGTATGCAACTTGAAGCTGAAGTAAAAAGGGATCTTTCGGGTTTCTAAATATTTGGTTGAAACATCCAGCTTTTTGGACCTTGTCAAGGATTCTTGGGCTGTTTCTATGGATGGTAGACCTATGGTATGTTTTGCAAAGAAATTAGGGAGGCTTCGTAAATGTATTTCGATTGGAACAAAAGAATTTATGGCGAGTTGATCAACAAATAAAGAATGCGAAGATGAAATTTTATTTGAGAATCTCAATACCAGATTGGGGATGAGGAATCGAGAGCTGCCCTTAATCTTACAGCGCATCTCCTTTCAAACGAAGATTGAGGAGGATTTGTGGGCTCGGCGTGCTAATTTATCTTGGTTAAAAGAGGGAGATAGAAATACAAAATATTTCAGTGTTTGTTAAAAAGAAGCGGCGGATTGTTTATTCATAAAATTGAGAATCGCGGGATATGGATTCGATGATAAGGAGATTCAAGAAGAGGCTATTGGTTTCTATTCGAGCAGCTTCAAGGGCGGTGTGAAGTTTCATCGAATGATTATACTTTCTCATTCCTCGGCTCATCACCAATGAAGATAATTCTCTTCTTACGGCTGTTCTTGAAGATGAAATTAAGGGGTTGTTTACTCGATGAATGGTCAAAGTGTGCTTGGGACCGGATGGTTTACGGGAGAATTTTATAAAGGCTGTTGGGAGCTTCTCAAGGCTGATTTCATCAAAGCTATTGGGGATTTCTTTTCGGGTTTTGCTATGCCTCGTAGTTGGACGAGTACGTTGATTGTGACTATTCCTAAGGTGGAATCTCCGTCTTCCTTTTCAGATCTTAGACCGAGTCGGTCTTTGTAATTTCTGCAATAAGGTTGTTACAGCTCTTAACTTCTCGGCTTGCCACTATTCTTCCTCGCATTATTTCTCCCAAACAAAGCGGTTTTGTCCAAGGGAGAGTTATCCATGAAAATGTTCTTCTCGCTCAAGAAATTATGCAATCTATCAATAAGAAGGTTTGGGGTTCAAATGTGGCTCTCAAGCTAGATATGGCTAAAGCGTATGATCGGTTATCATGGTTTGGGCTTATTAAGGTGATGCGCCAATTTGGTTTCGATGAGATCCGGATTGATTTAATTTATCGCTGCATTTCAAATAGTTGGTTCTCGGTCCTTATTAATGGTGAAGCTTGTGGTTTCTTTCATTCAACTAGAGGTCTTAGACAAGGAGATCCCCTATCCCTTACCTCTTTATTATTGCAGCTGAGATGATGAGTAGAGGCCTCAATCATCTTCATTCTACTTTCCGATTCAGATTCCGTATTCACGTTAACACTCCAATGATCTCTACCTTGCTTATGCGGATGATGTCATTATTTTTTAATGGATCCAAGAATTCCCTAGAAGCTCACATGAAATATTTGGAGTGGTATCAAAGCTTCTCGGGTCAATTGGTGAACATTCGTAAACGGTTTTATCAGTAAGGTTAGCCCAAGGGATGCTCTCATTGCTGAAATCACGGGCTTTGTTAAACATGAACTCCCTTTGCTTTATTTGGGATGCCCCTTGTATACAATTGGAAGAAAATCAGCCTCTTTGCTCCTCTCATTCGGAAAATGGAATCTAAACTTGCATGTTGGAAAGGTAACTTCTTTTTGGAGCCAAACTCACCTTAATTCGTCTTGCTTATTCGCAATGCCCATCTATTATTTCTCCTTAATTGATCCTCCCAAAGGTGTCATTCATGCGTAGAAAATCATTGTGCGATTTTTGGAGTAATAATGATGGTGAAAAAATGTCATTGGTTATCTTGGAAACATATGAGCTGGCCTATTGAGGAAGGTGGTTTGGGCTTACGTAAGTTTGAGGACATTTCCTTGGCTTTTCTATGAAAATTTGGTGGAGATTCGAAGCTCTCCATCTCTTTGGAGTGAGCTTATCCGGCGAAATATTGTTGGAATATTCATCCTATGGATGCTATTATTACTTCCTACCCTTCTCATATTTGAAGCGTATGATTGCGGCCAAACCTTTGGTAAAAAAGGATGGCGTGGAGGGTTGGTAGAGGCGATATCACTATCCATGAAAACTGGTTGGATGGCAACGTTGGCAACCTCCCCAATGCTCATACGGAGGTCTCTTCCTTATTTCTCAATGGTTTGCCTCTGGATCACATCCGAGATGTCTATGGTAATGCTCTTGAGCGTTTAATTCAATCTTCCTCTATTACTCTTTCTAATAATCAGGCGTCCCCGTTTGGAAGCCTTCTCCTAATGGTATATTTATTTTTCATCCTTGGAATGAATGTCGAGTAAAAAGACCTATGGCGGCTATTTTCTCTTATTGCTGGAATAAATATATCCCAAGGAAGGTCTCGGTTTTCCTTTGGCGTAGTCTTCATAATGGTCTTCCTACCGATGATAGAATCGTTCTAGAGGTATCCAATGTGCTTCTAAATGTGATTGTTGTTTGGTGCCTAGTGAAAACTCTTAACCATGTGTTGTTTCGTGGCTCATTGCATCTAATGTCCGGACATACTTCAGCATGGTGCAGTGGTATCCGGATGGTTTTGGCCATATTAACCAATCTCTTCTTTGTTGGTGGAATGGTCCGTCGCACCCTAAAGCTAACAAGGCGTCTAAATGGCTGTCCAAGCTTCTTCCGGCAATTATTTCTTGGGAGTTATGGCTGGCCCGAAATAAGAGCAGATTTGAAGGTGTTGTTATGTGTTCGAAAACCATTATAACCAAAGTTTGTGATCGGTATCCAACATAGCTATGGCTTTTTCCTTAACATTTTCATGTCTCCCTAATGAAGATCATTTATTCAACATCTTTCGGTGAAGCATTCTCGCTATCACTAAAAAGATTAGATTGGTTGTGTGGGATTTTCCTCCGAGCGGTATGGTTAAGATCAACACGGATGGTGTGTCTAGGGGTAATCCAGGGAGAGCTTCGGGTGGGGGTATTCTCCGAGATTTTAATGGGGAGTTCATTCATGCTTTTGCTAATTTTTATGGTATTGCAACAAATATGATGTCGAAGCTTTACAAATTCGGATGGCCTTCTTTAGCTCAATCTCTTGGATATCAAAATGTTTGGTTAGAGGTGGATTCTCAAGTTTTATTGAAGATTATTCGCGGGAGTATCACATTCCTTGGTCTATATGGTACATTATTGATCACATTCATCGCCTTATGGCTATTATGGTGGTCCGGGTTACTCATATTCTTAGAGAAGGAAATAGTGTGGCTGATTTTTGGCTAATATGGCTGCGATAGAGGGTACAGCTCAAGTTTCTATGCTCTCTAATCTTCCCCTTATTGCAAAGGATTGTTTGCTTGACAAGACGAAGACTCCTCACATTGATTACATTAGTTTTATGGCGAGATCTCTATTGTATTTGTTTTCCATGTTTTCTAGTTCTCCCTCCCTTTTTGTAGAGGACCTTACGTCATGTGTAAGGACTCCCCCTAGGCTATTCTTTTTGGTGGTTGAGGTTGTCTTGTCCCCACCTTATTTGTAAGTTTCTCCTTTATTAATAAAATTTAGGAGGTGCCGCCTCCTTTCGCCAAAAAAAAAAAAAAAAAAAAAAAAAAGGTTATTGGTTTTCTTGTTCGAGCACGTCAACAACGGCTCTACACTTGGTATATTATTGGTTGGTCGGTTGGAAGTATTGGTTTGGTCGGAGGTGTACCTCGACACCGTATCCCTTTTAATGTGTTTACTTATCGTTCTTATGTGCTTCCTATATGAACGATGTTGGTCATGGTTTCCAACCGGTATGGGACGGTTGGCGATCGTCGAGCCTCTCTCGTAGTATGGGGTTGTTTGACTATGTGCAATACATGTTATTTCCGTTTAGTATTGAAATGATATTGTGATGACATGAATACTTGTTATATTTATTGTCTTGCATCTAGCATGCCATATTGTTGCATTAGTAGCTTATTGAGTTTTCAACTCACCCCGTTTTGTTTCATTTGTTTTCCTTAGATCAAGCGCCGGCAAGGAATCCCTAGAGTTCGTGTTCGGTTCATTTGGGACGACATCTTTTGGTAGTGCACCTTGTGCCTAAGTATTTCTTTTGGTGAGGCCGAGGGTGTACTTGTTACTTAAACAATGTATTTGTTGGGTAGATGTCTTGATTGTTATATGATGTATTCTTTTGTTGTGCCGGCATGGTTGCCGTGCGGTTGTATGTATATTTGTTAACTTTAATTCCGCGTACTCTGATGTGATTATATATGTACCGAGCATGATGGCTCGAGTTTGTTGTTGCTAGCTAACGTGTTGTTTCTCCGGCTTGTTATGCCGTCGAGGTTTAGTGTTGTTTAAAAAGGTTTTTGTTGTTTAAAGAAAACTTGCACGTGCATTACAAGGTTTTCTCATGACTTTGCATTCTTTTAAATGGAATTTTTGAGATGCTATTTTCGTGTTTTCCGCATTGTCTCGCGGCTCGAACGGGATTCACATCGGATCTCGGGACGGGTCGCGACAGTTGGTATCAGAGCATAAGTTACCTAGCCGGGAGAGGATCTTTGGCTTAGGAGGGTTGGTTGTGTGTTTAAGTCGTTAACGTCGAGTGTTTATTGCAGGTGATTCATTATGGTTGAGACTAGACACGGTGTTAATACTGAGGATGGTGGCTCGAGTGGAGTCGGGAATCCTTCAGCTGAGCAGGGTAATACACCACTGCCCACACAGCCTAGAGTTCAACCTACGGGACAGCCGGGGGTACAGCCTGAGATGCCGGGTAATCAGAATGAGGGGATTGTGAATATGATGCAGGGATTCATGCAGTCGATGATGGAAATGAACAGGCAGAATATAGAGCTGCAGAGGCAAGCAATGACAGGTTTGGGACAGGCAGGAGGTCACCGGGTGGCCCAACCAGTTGGGGGCAACGGGGATTATGACCGGAGACTAGGGAGGTTTTTGAAAATGAAGCCAAGGAGCTATGACGGGGAGCCGGATCCGATGAAGGCGGAAAGGTGGATAGAGTCAATTGAGAAGATCTTTGCAGCGATTGATTGCACGGATGGTGACAAGATTAAATTCGCAGCTTTCAAGTTAGAGGATGCCGCTGAACATTGGTGGCGAGTACTTGAGGCAAGTTGGGTACAAGAAGGTGTAGAGAGAACTTGGGAACTATTTCTGCGACAGTTCAGGAACCATTTTGTCCCTGACGTGGTACAGGCGAAGAAGGAAGTAGAGTTTCTGAGTCTTGACCAGGGATCGTTGACAGTGGGACAGTATTCTGCGAGGTTTACGGCATTGGCACGGTATTGTTCGTACTTGATTCCGACAGAAGAAAAGAAAGTATATCGATTTGTAAAGGGGTTGAGGACGGAGTATAGGAAGCAACTGTTACCGCTTGATCTACCAAGTTACCAAAGTGCGGTGGATAAAGCATACAAGATTGAACATGACATCGAGGAGCACCGGGTAAGCCGGGTAGCGAGAGATGGGAATCAGCAATCTTCACAAAAACGGAAGAGGCGAACACGGTGGGACTCCTAACAAAGGCAAGAATGTGGTTAGACCAAGGCCAAACGGGACAAAGAACCGGAGGCCAAGGACAGCGTGAGTCGAGGTTTACTTGTAACTTCGCAAGAAGGTGGGCACTCGAGAGAGGTGTTGGTTGAAACAAGGGAGATGCTTGTTGTGTGGTGATGACACATTTCCAAAAGGACTTCGAGGAATAAGGGTTTACCTCGGGTGGTGCACAACCGAACACGGGGTGAAGAGGAACAACGACGGTCGACCGAGGGTTCGTGGTCGAGTGTTCGCTTTAGATCGAGGGTGTTCCCGACGCTCCCAACGTGATAGGAGGTACTTTATTTGTCTCGAGAGAGCGAGCCCGAGTCCTTATAGATCCAGGGTCATCACATTCCTATGTTGCATCTCACTTTGCATGCCACTTGCATACTATGCCTGAATTGCTGTCTTATGTGTTAGAGGTGTCTACTCCGATGGGAGAGTGCCTAGTTGCTTCTGATGTTCATCGTGCATGCGAAGTTGTTATTGATGATCATGTTTTGCTTGCGGATTTGGTAGTGTTGCCTATCCGTGATTTTGATGTTATTTTGGGCATGGATTGGTTGCACACTCATCATGCCATAGTTGATTGTCGTAAGAAAACCGTCACCTTTGAATTGCCTCATATGCTTCCATTTATGTTTGAGGGTGATAAATGCATGGGTGGTATTCGTATGATATCGGCTTTGAAAGCCCGGAAATTGTTGTCACATGGGTGTACGGGGTATTTAGCATGTGTGGTTGATAAATCTAAAAAGGTTGTTATGTTGGAGGATGTCCCAATTGTACGGGAATTTCCGGATGTGTTTTCATCGGAGTATGACTTACCTCCGGATAGAGAGTTGGAATTTTGTGTTGAATTGTTGCCGTACCGCTCCTATGTCAAAGGCACCGTATCGTATGGCACCGAAGAATTGAAGGAGTTAAAGGTACGTTGGAGGAGTTGTTGAAACGGGGTTTCATTAGGCCGAGTGTATCGCCGTGGGGTGCGCCGGTTTGTTTGTGAGAAAGAAAGATGGGTCCTTGAGATTGTGTATTGACTACGGAGCTGAATCAGTGACTATTAAGAACAAATACCCTTGCCACACATTGATGATCTGTTTGACCAACTACGGGGCTCGGTTGTGTACTCTAAATTTGATCTTCGAGTGGTTACCATCAACTGAAAGTTAGGGCGGAGGATATACCGAAGACGGCATTTCGAACTCGATACGGGCATTTCGAGTTTGTTGTGATGCCATTTGGGTTGACAAATGCACCGCGGTGTTCATGGATTTGATGAATAGGATATTTCGCCTTATCTAGATTTTCGTGGTGGTGTTTATTGATGATATTCTTGTGTACTCCAAATCCCGGGAGGAGCACGAGAAACATTTGAGGATTGTGTTGTCGGTATTGAGGGAAAAGAAGTTGTATGCAAAATTCAGCAAGTGCGCATTTTGGCTAGAGGAGGTCTCATTTCTAGGCCATGTAGTTTCGGGAGATGGTATTTCGGTAGATCCGCTTAAGGTCGAGGCGGTGGTGAAATGGAAGAGACCCGAGTCGGTAACGGAGATTCGAAGCTTCTTGGGTTTGGCGGGTTATTATCGGAGGTTTATTAAGGGGTTTTCAAAGATTGCGACTCCGATGACTAATTTGACCCAAAAGAATAAACTTTTTGTATGGGATGACAAATGCGAGGCGAGTTTCCAAGAACTGAAGAAGAGGTTGACCACAGCTCCGATCTTGGCACTACCGAATGGACAGGATGGGTTGGTAATATACAGTGATGCGTCGAAAGAGGGATTGGGTTGTGTTTTGATGCAAAACGGGAGAGTAATTGCATATGCTTCTCGGAAGTTGACCCCGTTTGAACAGAATTATCCTACCCACGACATTGAGTTGGCTGTGATCATCTTTGCTCTACACAAGTGGAAACACTATCTCTACGGGGCCAAGTTTGAAGTGTTCACCGACCACAAAAGCCTCAAGTACATATTTTCCCAAAAGGAGTTGAACAACCGACAACGGAAATGGATTGAAAAGCTTAAGGACCACGATTGCACTATCTTGTACCACCCGGGGAAAGCAAACGTGGTGGCGGATGCGCTTAGCCGAAGGGCGTACATGTCTTGCTTAATGACCCGTGAATGGAAGATGCTTGAGGATATTCGAGATTGGAGTCCGAGTAGATCGAGACGGGGAGTGATTTTTGCGAACCTTCGGGCTATGCCGACATTGATTCAAAGGATTAAAGTGACACAAGAGGACGACCCGGAATTGAAGACGTTGATTGATGGGTTGAATGAAGAGAAGATAAAAGATTTTGCAAAGAACAATGATGGGATCCTTGTGTTTCGCAACAGAATTTGTGTACCGGCAATAGATGATGTGAAGAGGCAAGTGTTAGAGGAGGCTCACAAGTCTAGATACACGATTCATCCGGGGAGTACTAAGATGTATCGAGACTTGAAGAGAAATTTTTGGTGGAGTGGTATGAAGAGAGAGGTGGCGGAGTTTGTGTCGAGATGCTTGACGTGTCAACGTGTAAAAGCGGAACATCAACGACCGGCAGGCTTGTTACAACCATTGGAGATTCCGAAGTGGAAATGGGAGAATATAGCGATGGATTTTGTGACAGGGTTGCCAAAGACTCGTAAGGGTCATGATGCAGTTTGGGTGATTATTGACAGGTTGACCAAATCGGCACATTTCCTTCCGATTGCGATGACTTACTCGATGGATAGACTTGCTACCTTGTACATACAGGAGATTGTGAGATTACATGGGGTACCGGTTAGTATAGTGTCGGATCGAGATCCACGGTTCACTTCGCGATTTTGGCGTCACTACAGATGCTTTGGGTACGGTTAACACTTAGTACGGCTTTCCACCCACGACGGACGGACAATCGGAGAGGACTATACAAATACTTGAGGACATGTTGCGAGCTTGTTCGATGGATTTCAAGGGGTTTGGGATTAACACATACCATTGATAGAGTTCGCGTACAACAACACTACCGATCGACCATAGAGATGGCTCCTTATGAAGCGTTGTATGGGAGAAAGTGTCGCTCTCCAATTTGTTGGGATGAAGTCGGCGAAGCAAAGATTTGGGGTCCCGACATGGTGCACGAGTCAGTTGAGAGTGTGAAGCTCATTCGGGAAAGATTGAAGACGGCTCGAGTCGGCAAAAGAGCTATGCGGATCATCGACGGAGGGACCTTGAATTCGAGGTGGGTGATCATGTGTTTGTGAAGGTTTCGCCACGGATTGGAGTCAAGAGGTTTGGTAAGAAAGGAAAATTGACTCCGAGGTTCATTGGCCCATTTGAGATTTTAGAAAGGGTTGGGAAGTTGGCCTATAGACTTGCCCTACCACCGTCGATGTCGGGTGTTCATGCGGTGTTCCACGTATCTATGTTGAGGAAGTACTTATCGGATGCATCGCACATTTTGGAGTATGAGCCGTTGACTTGACACCCGATTTATCCTATGTTGAGCAGCCCGTGAGGATACTCGACACTAAAGAACAAGTGTTGAGGTCGAAGTCCATTCCCATTGTGAAAGTCTTGTGGAGAAGTCATAACATCGAGGAGGCCACTTGGGAGTTGGAACATGAGATGCGAGAAAAGTACCCTTCTTTGTTTGTTGAGCTTGGTAAGTAAATTCGTGGACGAATTTATTCTAAGGGGGTGAGGGTGTAACGCCCGCACCATTTGCACAAATTGCATCATTCACATTCATCCTATATTTGTGCTTCTTATGTTAAACATCGTCATTTCATGTGCGTATATCATTCGAATATGCTTGCATTTGAGTTTATTGCACACTTTTCAAATGTATGGTTATGTATTGTAAGTGTTGTGTTGTCACCTAGGGTGGCCTAATTGATCAAACCAAGGAAATGGTGATAAATAGAAGTGAGGCATTCCAAGAGGTTTTGCACGGCAGCCTTTTATGGCACGGCCGTGCATGTGTGACACGACCGTGCTACCTTTGTGGACACGGCCGTGCGAGGATTCCAGTAAGTTTGGCACGGCCGCGCAGCATTTTTGGCACAGCCGTGCGCGAGTGACACGGCCGTGTGCCTTGACAAGACACGGCCGTGCAAAACGTCAGACTCTGTTATTTTGTTAGACGAGATTTTAAGTGGTTGACTAATTGATTTAATCTCAAGGGCTGAGATCAAGCCACGACCAAGGCATGAGAAATCTGGTTGGTTTAGTCACCTTTAGTCCCTTTGGAGAGTCAAGACTCTCTCCATAACTCACATTCAACCTTGGCAAAGATAGAGAGAAAGAGAGAAGAGTTTGTGCAAGAAAATCCTTGCCAATTGCTCAATTGAAGACCAAATCAACATCCAACACCACCATTGTGAAGCTATTGGCTAGTAGAAGCCATTCTTGACCTTGGATGTACCTTAGCTTGGGTTGAATCTTCAAAGTTGTAAGCTACTATACCTTGTTCTTCCCCTAATATATGTTGTTATACATGTTAGACTTGTTAGATGATGATATATGTTAGAAATCATCAAATTTGAGTATGTTTGACTATGTTGACTTTTCAAATTCGTGGTTGACTTTTTGGTTGTGTTTAAAGACTCATGTTTACATGTTTGAATTGTGAAATATGAGTATTAATTGTTAAGTTTACGGTATGATTAATTCGCGTAAACTCGAATTCATTAGAAACCGAAAATGACTCTAACGGAGTTCGTTAGGATTTCATAATCAATGAGACCACGTGTGTGATTTGGGAATACTTTGATGATTCGAGTGTTTCGTTAGAAAATTTGGTTACACCGATTGTGTGTTTGATATTACGTAAATTGTCGTAATTATTGTAAGTTGGTGATTTGTGGTGTGAGATTATTATGACTCACTTGTGACATTCATATTATTGTCAATTGTTGTTGTTGTGGTATACTCCCTACTTTGGAGTATGACCTTTTATGTTTAAATGTCGAGTAAACATCTACTTGTGCATTTAGTTAAGTCCATGGCATATTTGTTGGCGGTGTATTGACGCTCGATTATTGCGTGAGCTGGGGCTACGTAATAGTTGAAGGCCAATACATCGGGCCTCGCCCTACCGTTTGCCGCGGTAGGGGTATAGCGCCATTTGTTGTATGGAATAAACACAACCATGGTAAGCTATATCCTTGGTGGATTCTTGGGTTGTAGGGAACGAGATCACCCGTCGACGTGAATACAGAAGATGGTTCACATGTGTTTGATTTGGTTATTGGTTTTCTTGTTCGAGCACGTCAACAACGGCTCTACACTTGGTATATTATTGGTTGGTCGGTTGGAAGTATTGGTTTGGTCGGAGGTGTACCTCGACACCGTATCCCTTTTAATGTGTTTACTTATCGTTCTTATGTGCTTCCTATATGAACGACTGTTGGTCATGGTTTCCAACCGGTATGGGACGGTTGGCGATCGTCGAGCCTCTCTCGTGTAGTATGGGGTTGTTTGACTATGTGCAATACATGTTATTTCCGTTTAGTATTGAAATGATATTGTGATGACATGAATACTTGTTATATTTATTGTCTTGCATCTAGCATGCCATATTGTTGCATTAGTAGCTTATTGAGTTTTCAACTCACCCCGTTTTGTTTCATTTGTTTTCCTTAGATCAAGCGCCGGCAAGGAATCCCTAGAGTTCGTGTTCGGTTCATTTGGGACGACATCTTTTGGGTAGTGCACCTTGTGCCTAAGTATTTCTTTTGGTGAGGCCGAGGGTGCACTTGTTACTTAAACAATGTATTTGTTGGGTAGATGTCTTGATTGTTATATGATGTATTCTTTTGTTGTGCCGGCATGGTTGCCGTGCGGTTGTATGTATATTTGTTAACTTTAATTCCGCGTACTCTGATGTGATTATATATGTACCGAGCATGATAGCTCGAGTTGGTTGTTGCTAGCTAACGTGTTGTTTCTCCGGCTTGTTATGCCGTCGAGGTTTAGTGTTGTTTAAAAAGGTTTTTGTTGTTTAAAGAAAACTTGCACGTGCATTACAAGGTTTTCTCATGACTTTGCATTCTTTTAAATGGAATTTTTGAGATGCTATTTTCGTGTTTTCCGCATTGTCTCGCGGCTCGAACGGGATTCACATCGGATCTCGGGACGGGTCGCGACACGATCGCCCTATGACCAGAATGGTCGAGTCCGTCTTTCCTGCTGTGTTTTTTATTCCTAGATTGTATAGGTTTAATTTTCTAGTCCTAGGAAGGATAGTATTGCTAATGCTTGTACAATTAGGAGTAGTTTTCTTTTCCTTTAATGATTACAGATTATTGTTTTAATTCTCAAAGAGAAATTCAAGGAACAAAGGTTTGTTTTTATTTTGTCTATTATTTCCTTAGGTCTAGGAGGTAATATTCAAAAGGATTCTTTACGTTAGGTGAGTGAAGCCTAACCGGTGAATCCAAACGGGATCTTTACGTTAGGTGAGTGAAGCCTAACCGGTGACCCGTGTTCTATCTTTTGTTTTCGCTGCAATTTTCATCTTTATTCCATAAACTTTCATCCATAACTTCGTAAGCAACAACTTCTGCGTTTGTTACACATCAACTAGTATATCACAACAAGTGCTTGTGGGAGAAAAGAAAGATAGAGGTATGCAAGAGCAATACACTTGTGAAGTTAGAGTTTATTCAAAGCAAGCCAAATCAGTCACTACCGATTGCCCTTGAAGCTCATCTCCATTAGCCTCTCAAAAGTCTGAAGGATGAAGATTTCATGTACCAAGTATATAAGGAGAAGAAAGAGAGAATAAGCAAAAGAATGTACAAAGAGATCTAATCTGTTAGTGTCTAGTACAGGGTCTAGGTCTTCACTCCATATCTTATCCACACACAGCCTTACTAATCTTTGTAATGGTTGGTGTGGATTTGATTACACTACCTCGTATGAGTCGGGATATCCCCAAAAGGGATGTTCAAACTTTTTAGTTTGAACATCGCTTTTAATAGTCTAACTCATCTCACTTGCTTAAGTCTCCATTCATCAGAGACAATTTTTCCAAATGTTTCTAGATGATAGTTTCGGAGAGGGTAGCAAGTGAAATCACAAATGGATAAAACATCCATTTGCAAATCCCATTAGGAATAGACTTCCTGTAAGTTTTCCTTTAATAGATTAATTTACTTTCTCTAATATGTACTTAGGTAAGTTAGCTAAACAACATGCATAACTTGATTGAATTCTGTTATATGAAATATTCTGTACTTAGGTAAGTGACTGTTCTCTAGTGAACTGTTGAATTCAATCTAGTGTTTCGTTGCATTATATCATTGCCTATCTTATTACTTTAAGTAAATTGCTCCTACTTGTTAACTGAACTTACTTGTATTACTATTCCATGTCTAAACTGTCATATTAAAAGCATCAGCAAGTATTAAGTGACTAAGTCTCTTCATATTTTATATCTCACACTCGTCACCTAGTTATCAGTCAACTGAACCTATCAGCAGACTGCTACCCATATTGTTCATTCAGTATACATACTTTGATTCAGTTGAAAGCTTGCCAATGATCAGTTGATCCTATCAGCTGTCTGACTCATTAACTGATTAACATTTATTCTTCACTCATGCTGATCAGTCAGTATGTCTCTTTAGATCAGTTAAAGTTAGCATAACTTAAAGTTTCAGCAAGAAATTTTAAGTTGCGTGAATAAGCTATTCACCCCCCTCTGGCCTATTTCTGAGCTCTATCCGTTAGGAAACCAGGACCTACAATTGGTATCAGAGCATTTCTCTGTCGAAACAATCTGTTTCCAAGTCTCAAATTCATAATCTTTTCAAAATTATTTTTGTAGACATTTCTTATGAAAACTGCTTATAACTTTTTATTAATCAAATATAGTTTTTTTAAAAAAAAATCAAATATAGTTTTCTTATGGATAATGGGAACATGAGGCACACTTGCTGAAAGAAAATCTTAACTACTGATGGAGTCCATATTCATTCAACAGTAGGGACGATAAGTATTTCAAAGTGATATAAGAGGTTGACTAAAGGAGAAATCAAAGTGTTTTTCGAAAATTCTCCTAAGTCTTCTCTTTACACATTACTGGCTGATATAATTATTATGTCTTTATTTTCATCTATATAGAAGCCGCTTACATTGAATATTTCAATATCTTCTCAGTAAAGACTATTATGTCTTTTAGGTGAATGACACATGTAAGATATAAAGGAAGCCTATTTTTCACTTAGCAAGAAAAATGGAGTGTTAATTCTTTCTCATTAGACTAGGCTATCAGATTGGATACTCTACAAAATCCTTCTTAAGTTATGATATTTTTTTGACTATTTTCCATTCAAAGAAACTAGGATGTATTCATAATCTCTACTCTCTTTAAGCCATTTTATTGATTATCATTGAAAGTCTGATAAAGACTTCAGAAGTGTTACTGATGTTTTTCTATCTAGCAGAGATCAGCTGAAATTAAATATCAAACATCAGTCACACAAGTCTAAATGTGCTACTTCTCTATCCTCGGTGATAAGCTGATCATCACGAAAGACTGTTGAACTTCAAAGAACAACTCAAGGACGGAAGCATTCAAAATCTCTCTATCACTGCTAACTTTCATGAGCCAAGAAGCTGAATCATAATCATCCAAAACTCCACCAAGACTTCAAAGCTACAAGAGAAAAAGCTGAATGGTAAAATTTTATATTTCTCAAGTAAGCTTAGAAGCTAGCTTTCACATACAAGCTAGTACAGGTATGTCCACTACTTGTATAGAGTATGTGATTATATTTACATTCTTGATCTGACAGGAATTTTAATATAATTAAAATTATTGATTTCTATGTCATCAACTCATTAGCTAAAATGCTTAAATTATCAAGTTAATGGTCATTATAAACATAATGTATTCATAAAAATTGCGTTGAATTTATAAAAAGTATTTTCATGACCTTGACTAAATCTTATTTGATAAAGTTCATTGAAATCAGTCGAAGTAAAGTCATGAGTACACACTGATACACTATGAAAATTTCTCTTGACATAGATATTCAATACATTTTTACCTTGAAGACGTACATCAACAAAGATCTCTAATATCTTTCAGAAAATCTATTTGTTGATGTTTCCCAGACAAAGACTAGATATGAATACCTTTACGCAGCTTAAAGGTTGATACATCTTGTCAACTAGGTCTACCGTGCTAAAAACAACTTTTTGTATTTTCAAGAAGCACGTTCATGAACCTCGAAAGTTGGAAAGCTTTTTCTTAAAAATTTTCAACTGTCCATCTTTCTAAAAATGTGTATTTAAGGGAATAAACTCTTATTAAGACCCTTACAATACACCACTCCGAAACCTTCTAAGATAAACATTTTCCATGATCTATTCTTTGTACTTCATTCGCTTCTAAATCTTTTCTACTGCTTGACCTTCTTTTCATCTCTTAACCAAAATGTCTAGGCTTGTCCCATGTAAATATTCTTGCTTACCATGGCATTATGTCAAATGGACACATGCATGCTCCAAGATCTGCCTGTTCCAGAACGCAAGAAGTATCTTGTGGCGATCTTAGGAGCGCAAGAAATATCTTGTAGGCCACCATCACTTCCATCATCACCAGTTGATGAAGAAGTGAAGGACATAGGGAACTTGCTTATTGCAAAATCCCCTGAGGGTTGCCACTACACCTCCTATGGCATTCGCTCTTCACATGAAATGCTTTCACCACAGCGGTGAGACCATTATAATGTCAGGATCTAAACCCCCACTCCCATTCCTACACAATGATCTCACATCTGTAGTGAGACCATTGCAGATCCAGGTCTGACCTCATAGAAGGGGGAAGACCTAAAGGAGAGTGTGGCTTGGAAGAAGAAGAATAGTTCTAAGTATTTAAATTAGATTTGTTTTTCTGATTAGATCATTTGTAAACGCCCTGTTTATCTTAGAAGAATTTTTTCATATTTTGTTTGTATTCTGTACTATGATGTAATATCTCGTTAAGGAATGCAAAGATGAATAAATTGAATTTATGCTAAATAATTCTTTGTTTGAATACTCTAAGAGCATAAATTATCATTCAGTTGTTCAGATTATAGGACTACTTCAAATCAACTGAATATGAATTATTTAATAACTGAATCTCTTCATACTCTTGCATAAGCATTTATATCTTGAACTATGAACTCTATCTTTGTACTACTAAGGTTTTCTAAAAAGAAATAATTTTCTAAAAATTAGGTTCTAAATCCTGAGTAATTGAAGTAAGTCTGTTAACCTAATGTGGGATCAGTTACTTACTAGTAGCAAATGAAAGAATTTTTTTAACATATCTTTTATCATTTGGTTTCTATACACTCTAAAGATCATCTTAAACAAGAAACCGATGCTATAGTGTCTTAATTAAGTTATATCGTTCTTTATTTTTCAAGATAAGCTTGACTAGAATCACTAAATTTGACATGTTGATATACTTATTAAAGATATTCTTGAGAACTTGATTTTTCGAAGAGATTACATACTTGGGTGCGTATCAAAATTATTGTACAGCATGTAGTCATGTAAAACTTGTGTAGTGGTGGTGATGTCTGTACATAATTGCTGAAATACGCATTAGAATCATTTGTACGACATGTAGTCACCTAAAACTTGTGTAGTAGTAGTGGAGTACGTTCAAAGAATTCTATAAACTCGGAGTACTACTAATTAAAGGAAAGGTGCAACTTTCTAACTTGTAGTACTTACGTTCTCAAAACTCAAAATTCTCTGCTAAATCAACATTGACAAGATCTCAAGACTTTCTTCAATAAACATATATTTTCTTGTCAAAATTAGACGAATCTCTTCATGTCTATCTAAAACTTTTATGATTTAACCATCTTCTTGTAAGTTCATGTTAAGTGATAGGTTTCTTAAATTATTAAAAGACACTATAAAGGATTTTTACACAAAGACAATGCCTAACTCTACTAATGGCAAGGTAGAATGAATTAAAGTTAAATCATGCACTTCATGAAAATCGATACATTATGCAAAGTTATGCACAAGCTGAAGAGGAGTTCTTAAACAGACCTTGAAGAAAGACTATTGTTCTACATCGTTAAGTCAATGACTGAAGACGTCAGCCAGTCATTAATAATTAGTCATTCATATAAAATGTTAACAGATGTAAGGTATGAATGTGCATTAGCTGTCGTGACCCTCAACCCGAATTCCTACGTGGAATCCCCAAGTCAGATTGCAATGAACGAGAACACGAAATACACATTTCAAAAATTCCTTTTGATGCAAGTATAAAGCAAATGCATAAAATCTTGTAATCCACGTGCAAAGCTTTTTCTTTTAAAACAAACAATACTTCCTCGGCATGATAACATGCCGAAAACTAAACTTGTTTAAAACATAGTTTGAATATAAAACCAATCATAGTAACATAAACCTCCACGAGCAACAAGCTCGGAGAACAACATCAACAATAACCAAATCAGAGTATGTGGAAGTAACAAGTAATAATGATTACAACAAGCACGATAACCATGTCGGCATAACCCGAAAGAATATTACAATCACAAGGACCAACACGTACTACCCAACATTACAAAGTTTAGATAACAATGTATACCCTCGGCCTCACCAAAAGAAATACAAAGGCCCGAAGAGCACGACCAAAAGAACAACCTAAGAAAGCTTTCCAATGATGATGCAACCATTAACTATGGGTTCCTTGCCAGACCATGATCTAAGAAACATAAATAAACATTGGACGGGGTGAGTTTAAACTCAATAATCTACTAATGCAACAATATGTCATACGAGATGCAAGACAATAATATTAACAAGTGTAATAGGCTATGGCATGATATATCATTCCCGAAATATAGCATATATTAAACATCTCATAACAACAAGAAACCCTATACTACACGAGAGGCTCAACAATCGCCAACCGACCCATACCAGTTGGAAATAATGACCAACATTCGCATATATAGGAATCACATAAGTGCGATATGTAAACACTTTTAAAAGGATACTGTATTGAGATACACTTCCAATGTACCCAATACTTCTAACCAACCAACATATGATATCCCAATGTAGGAGCCGTTATTGACGTGCTCGATCGACGAATCAAAACCATAACCAATTCTGTGTGAACCATTTTCTGTATTCACGTCTACGGGTGATCTTGGTCCCTACGACCCAAGAATCAACCACTGAATAGCTTACCTAAGTTGCGTTTATTCCATACAACAAATGGTGTTATGCCCCTACCGTGGCCAACGGTAAGGCGAGGCCCAATGTTGCCTTCAATTATTACGTAGCCCCGGCTCCCGCAATAATCGAGCGTCAATACACCGCCAACAAATAATCCATGGACATAACAAATGCACAAGTAGATGTTTCTTGACATTCGCAACAACAAATCAAACTTCAAAATAGGGAGTACAACATCATTAAACATGAATGTCTCAAATAGGTCTTAATAATCATACTCACATAATCAACCATCTCATAATATTTACGAGAATTGAATAACAACATCAAAACACAATTTGGGTAACTAATTTTCCCAACAAAACTCTCGTATCACAACGAATTCCCCAAGTCATACATGTGGTCTCATTAATTATGAAAACCTATCCAACTCCGTTAGAGTCATCAATTGTTTTTAATGAGTTCGAATCGAAGAAGAACCATTTTTACTTTAAGATTAACAAGTGATACCATTCCTATGTGTACTAACCAAGTCAAAATAAGTCTTCCAACATATAAAACATTTCATCCACAAAATTTACATGGCACAACATCAAAACATACCTAAACATGTTGACTTCAACATATAAATGCCATTTTACAAGGCTAGGATGTCATGCAAGACATAAATAGAGAAGGAGAAGGGTAGTAGCTTACCTCTAGCAGAAAGCAACCAAGAAAAACTTTAGGAAAGCAACATGTAATCCAGGGGATGTGTTCTCCTAGTCCATAGCTCTACAATGGTGAAATCGATTTGTGATTTGGACCACAAATGAGCAAACTAGCTCACCTTCTCACTCTAGAACTCTCTCTTATCTCTCTCGAAGATTCAAGGATGAAGATGGTAAAATGAGGATAGTTTCAGCTCTCAAATGGTGTTAACGATTCTCACCAAGTCCGATCTAAGAGCCCCAATTCATGGCTAGTCCTCATCCTTTGGATGTAAGTCAAATGGTCAAATCACATAAAAGTTCCTTAAACAATCAAAGCAGAGCACGACGTTATGTGGCCGCTCTATGCGGACGCATAGCTCCTATGCGAGCTCCTTATACAGACGCATATAATCTAGAACTTTAGGTTTCTAAGTAAGCTGGCGCAATGCGGATGCATAGCTCTTATGCGAGCGCCTAAGGCGGCCTAAAAAATGAGGTTTAAGTGCGAACGTACTATGCAACTGCATAGCGACTGGTTCAGGTCAAAAAGTTCCCAAACACTACCAAAGTGATTCCAAAATACTTCGAAATCATCCAAGGATGATACCAACCTCAAACCAAGTCCAAAACACACTCGAAACTCTTCCAAACAACTTCTAACAACGTTAAGAATGCAATTCAAAACAAGTACCAATGATTGTAAGGATTTAAACACTAAACAAGACATATGAGAAGTATGAAATCAACTCAAATGCAAACATGCTAGGATGAAGAATGTACATGAAATGACAATGATACCAATGAAGTAAATAATCATGATGCAAAAGAATGTCATGAATGATGTGGGTGTTACATCCTCATCTCCTTAGAATAAATTCGCCCGCAAATTTACTTACCAAACTTATCGAACAAAAATGGATACTTCTCACGCATCTCTTGTTCCAACTCCCAAGTGGCTTCCTCAACATTGTGATTCCTCCACAAAACCTTCACAAGATGAATAGTCTTGGTCCTTAAAACATGTTCCTTTGTATCAAGCATCCTTACGGGTTCTTCAACATAAGAGAGATCGGTCTACAAATCTATCGGTTCATACTCCAAAATATGCAATGCATCCGACAAATATTTCCTCAACATCGATACATGAATACCCGACATCCATGGTGGCAGTGTAAGTCTATATGCTAATTTCCCAACTTTCTACAAAATTTCAAATAGTCCAATAAACCTCGGAGCTAATTTACCTTTCTTCCCAAATCTTTTAACCCCAATTCGAGGTGACACCTTCAAGAACACACGATCACCAACCTTAAACTCATGGTCTCGTCGCCTATGATCCGCATAACTTTTCTGTCCACTCTGGGCCATTTTTAATCTCTCCCGAATGATCTTCACATTCTCAGCCGATTCGTGAACCATATCGGGTCCCCATAACTTCACTTCTCTAACCTCATTCCAACAAATTGGAGAATGACACTTCCTTCCGTAGAGTGCCTCATAAGGAGCCATATCAATACTCGAATGATAACTGTTGTTGTAGGCGAACTCTACCAACGGTATATGCGAATCCCAAATGCCCTTAAAGTCCATTGAACAAGCCATTAACATGTCCTCAAGTGTTTGAATAGTTCTCTTGGACTGTCCATCAGTTTGTGGATGAAATGTCGTACTAAGAATCAATTTCGAACCTAATGGATTCTGAAGTGTTTGCCAAAACTGCGAAGTAAATCGTGGATCTCTATCCGATACAATGCTAACTGGAACCCCATGAAGCCTCACAATTTCCTCAATGTACAAGGTAGCAAGTTTCTCCATAGAATATCATCTCCGCTGAGCAGTTAGGTTTTATTAAAGGTAGAAGTATTCAAGAGAATATCATTCTAGCGCACGAATTAGTTCATCGAATTGACATGAAAGTCAGGGGTGGTAATGTACTTTTCAAGCTGGACATGTCAAAAGCATATGATCGTCTTGAATGGGGTTTTTTGTTGCGCGCTTTGAAGGCAATTGGGCTGAATGATCTTAGCTATGATTTAATATACAGGCTGATTAGTAATATTTGGTATTCTTTTCGGATTAACGGTGAAGGGTATGGTTTTTTTAAATCATCTCGAGGTGTCCGTCAAGGTGATCCTTTGTCCCCGTTACTTTTTATTATTGCCCAGGAGGTTTTATCTTTCAATCTTAAGAAGGCTATTACGGACGGAAAAATTTAGCCTTATTTGCATGGTCGGAATGGGATTGTGATTTCACATTTGTTATATGCTGATGATATGCTAATCTTCTGTAATGCTAGTCGTCGATCGATTATGGCTCTTAAAAGGGTTCTTGCTAATTATGAAGAGGCTTCGGGTCAACTTGTTAATATGGCCAAGAGTGGTTTTTATCTTTCAGACAGGTGCTTTCGCAACAAAGCTCGTAACATATCCTCTTGGACTGGCTGCTCTCAGTGTTCTTTCCCAATGAAATACTTGGGTCTTCCTTTGTTTAAGGGAAGGATAAAAAGGTGCTATTTTGAGGATATCGAGAAGAGGGTGATTAATAAGATTAGCGGATGGAAATCTAAACTTCTTTCTTTTGGTGCTAAAATAGTCCTATTGAAATCAGTCCTTGCCAGCATTCCGATATATACTCTTGCGGCTGTTAAAGTTCCGAAAGTGGTTGTTCGACACATTGAAAAGGCAATGGCTAATTTCTTATGGGATGCGGCTGGATCTCATAGAGCTCATTGGTTAGCTTGGGAGGTGGTGTATAGGCCTATGGATGAAGGAGGTCTTGGTTTGAGATCGCTTTCTCAAGTTATGGATTCCTTGCATGCTAAGCTCGCATGGAGTGTTCTTCAAGGTAAAAGTTTATGGGCATCTTACGCACGTGCTAAATATGGCCAGATTAATGGTTTTGCTACTCCTTTTTCAGCTTCTCATATTTGGAAGACAATTATGAATATTATGCCGAAGGTTCAGCAAAGTAGCCAATGGGTTCTTGGGCGGGGAAATGTATCTTTTTGGAATGCGAATTGGTGTGGTGAATTACTGCATGGTCCGCAGCCGCTTGACATCAAATTAACAGTGCAGGAAGCCTTCGAACAGCTCCCAGACTTTCTGCCAGCCATTCCCGTCAGGCTGCATGGGTGGCATGCCTCGGTACAGCTCGATCCAGATTTGGAGGACAAGCTGGTCTGTAATTTAACGCCATCTGGGAGTTCACGGCGGCAGCTTTCTGGCATAGTTCTCGGCTTCGCAATCCAAAACAGCGCTGGGCTCAGAAAATTTGGCAGCGATGGATTCCATTGAAAGTAAGTGGTTTCATGTGGAAGCTTTTCCATGGAGCTCTTCCGGTGGACTTGGCTATGCAGCGATGGAAGGTCTTTATAATTTCGAAGTGTGTTTGTTGTGTTGCGCACCCTGCAAGTGAAACATTGATTCATCTATTTTTACATTCGGAAGTTGCTTTGCATATTTGGAGTAAGTTTGCGGCAGCCTTCAACAAAGTAAATAGGTATGTTTCGTTACAACATCTCTTTGAGATTTGGGCTGATCGTGCTTCGATTCGTACTCAGATTGGAGCTTGTCAAATTGGTATTTTGGTTTTTACCTGTTGGGAGTTGTGGAAAGCAAGGTGCAAAGCCGTTTTTGAAAACATTACTATGAACTTGACCTTGATTTTTAACAATATTCTTCATGATTTACGAGATATGTTTTTGATTTATCGGCCCAAAGTTTCTATGGATCGCTTTAGCCCCCTTCCTTTGCAGCTGTTGGGGTTACCGATCCTTAATGTTCCTATTATACGTGGGACTTGGCTGCGTTGGAACCCTCCTTTATCAGCTATGTATAAGTTAAACACTGACGGGTCTGCAGTTGATGGTAATTGTGCGGGGGGAGGTATTATACGGGATAGATATGGTAAAATGGTTCGTGCTTTTTCTAATTATTATGGTCCAGGCACAAACACTCGTGCTGAGATATTAGCTCTTCGGGATGGTTTCCTTCTTTGTCGACACCTTCACCTGGATGTGGTTGAGGTTGAGTCAGACTCTTTAGTGGCAGTTATGGGTATCTCTGCGAAGTCTCTCCTTCCGTGGTCTTATGTTTATGATCTTTGGCTTTGTAAGTCCTTGCTGGGAAATTTTCGGCTTCAGCATGTTTTTAGAGAGGCAAATCATATGGCTGATCGGCTGGCAGTTCATGCTTATTCTCATAAATCCTCTACCACGTTTCTTAACAAAGGTTGTCTCCCTATAAGCGTTTGGCAGGCTTTAGGGCATGATGAATTAGGTTTATATAGCTTTAGAAAGTAATGCTTTCTCTATGTTGCTTTTGGATTTGTATTTCCTTTTCGAGGTTAGGCTCCTTTGTCCTCCCGTTTATAAGGGCCAGGCTGGTTGTCCCCCTCATATTTGTACCTTTTTTCTATTCTAATAAAATTTTACAGGGTCCCGCCCCTGTTTCCTAAAAAAAAAAAAAAGTTTCTCCACGAATAAGTCATCGCAATAGGGAGAAAATGAGCTGACTTGGTCAATCGATCGATAATAACCCAAACCGAATCATGTCCTCGTCGAGTCCGTGGTAACCCAGTCACAAAATCCATAGCAATGTTCTCCCATTTCTATTCTGGAATCTCCAATGGTTGTAATAGTCCCGCAGGACATTGATGTTTCGCCTTTATCCTTTGACAAGTCAAACACCTCGAAACAAACTCGGCTATTTCCCTTTTCATTCCATTCCACTAGAAATTCTTCTTCAAATTCCTATACATCTTTGTACACACCGGATGAATCGTATACTTAGATTTATGAGCCTCATCTAATACTTGCCGTTTCACATCATCAATCGCTGGCACACAAACTCTATCTCGAAACAAAAGCATACCAACATTATTCCTTGAAAAATCCATTGTCTTATCCTCATCTAATTCCTCGATCAACTTTTTCAATTTTGGATCATTCTCTTGGGTTTCCTTAATCCGTTCATTACTTGACATATAAGGACTCCAATCCCGAACATCCTCAAGCATCTTCCATTCTCGATCCATCAGACAAGAAATATAAGCCTTCCTACTAAGAGCATCGGCCACAACATTGGCCTTCCCCAGATGGTATAGAATAAAGCAATCATGATCTTTTAACCTTTCCATCCACCTCCGTTGCCTATTATTCAATTTCTTTTGTGAAAACAAATACTTAAGACACTTATGATCGGTGAACACCTCAAACTTAGCCCCATAAAGATAATGCTTCCACTTGTAAAGAGAAATATATATATATTTTTTGGCGAAAGGAGACGGCACTCCCTAAATTTTATTAATTAAATAAAAAATTACAAACGAAGGTGGGGGACATGACAACCTCAACCTCCGAAAAAGATACAGAAGGCTTAAAAACGAAATAGAAGAAAAATAGCTACGGGGAGGGGTCCAGCTTCTAAAGAGCTGTCCATTACATAAGGGGAAAGGGGAAAACCAAAGAATAAACAAAAACCCAAACAGGCCTAAATCAAACAAAAGTGGTGACTCGTCCCCAGAAAGCATAACTCGTCCCCAACAAAGGGACGACTGAAACAGGAACAAAATGGACGACTCGTCCCCAAAAAGCCGAATTCATCCCCTACAAAGGGACGACTGAAACAGGAACAAAATGGACGACTCGTCCCCAACAAACCGAACTTGTCCCCTACAAAGGGACGACTGAAACATGAACAAAAAGGACGAGTCCCCTCTGTCACGACTCGACGCCATAAACAAACACTTGCAGAGAAATCAAGCATCAGCAACATAAACAGCAGCAACCCAAAAACAACCAAAAGGGTTATTTCAAACAGATATAAGGGGTCTTGGCTTTATCTAGGATAAAATGCCCTCGACATCGACTAGGAGATCCGAATGAGATAAGAATTCAGCATCCCTTTTCTCATCCGCAGTAAAATTTGCTAAACCATCCGCCACACCGTTACCTTCCCGAAGGATATGAGTAACTCGGACCTCCATAGAGGACATAAGTCTATGAATGTGAGCAACAACATACCAAACAGCCCAAGGGATATGATATTCTCTAATAATGATGCTCATAAGGGGAAGAGAGTCCACTTCCAACCAAAGCCTCAAATAAACACGATTATAAGCCAAAAGGAGGCCGTCACGAACAGTCATTGCCTCAGCAATCATATTAGAAGAATGACCATAGTATTTGCAAAAACCATAAAGGAAATCACCATTGTTATCCCAAAAGATTCCTCCACCCGCAGCCAATCCCGGATTACCACGAGAAACCCCATCCGTATAAACTTTGATGAAACCATGAGAAGGATGTTGCCAAATCACCAATCGAATATTATGACCACCAAAGCCAGCCCTATTCAACCTAAAGAAGGAAAAGAGGTGATCATCGGTTGAGTCCCCCAAAAAAGACAAAGCAAAAGCCTTAGCAATACTTTGGACTTGCTCTTGAATTTTATAAATGATCGACAAATGGTTCATAGCAGCTCCTTCATACCTACTTTTAGTCATTGACAACCAGATTTCCCAAAGAATTAAGGCTGGAAGAACTTGAGAAAGATAAGAAGAAACACTATTCTTGTAGGAAGGCGAGCCATTCCACCAGCAAAAAAGCATTTGGTTTAAATCTCCCAAAAACATGTGAACACCACAAGAAGAGCTCAATAGATAGATATATTTTTCTTTCTCTCTCTAGAATTCTCTCTAGGGTTCCTAGACCATTCTTTGCCAGGCTCTTCCCATGGCTGATCCTTGTTTCCCGCTTCAAACCTCCATGGTTACGTTCCCTTCTCTTCCTGATTCATTGAAAGATCCTAACCCTAATATCAAGCCGCTTTTGCATGAACCAAACCCTAACCCTAATTCCCATGAAACGTCGCCTCCAAACCCTAATAAATCCTTTGCGTCGTTGGTAACACAACCACGTATTATGCCAATCCATGATATCCCTCTTCTTCCAGCTGCTACTCATAAGGGTTTTCCTTCTCTAAAATTATCAAAGGAAGCAATTGATGCCTTCTCTCGACCTTTCTCTTGGACTCTTGTTGGAAAATTTACGAATGGCAGGCCTACTATGGAGGCTGCTCGGATTGCCTTCTCTCAATTCAAATTAAAAGGGGAGTATAAGCTTGGTCATCTGGATTCTAGGCACATGTTGATTCAGTTGAATAATGAGGAAGACTTCCAAAGAATATGGACTAGAGAAGTGTGGTATGTTCATCGTTTTCCTATGCGAACATCTGTATGGACGCCTTCTTGGAAGCCTCAAACCGATTCCTCCATTGTCCCGGTTTGGGTAAGTTTACCAGGGCTTCCTGTGCATCTATTCAATAAGATATTCTTATTTTCTTTGGCTCGGATTTTTGGAAAGCCTATGTCAATAGACAAGGCTACTGCTGATTTGTCCCGGCCAAGTGTAGCTAAAGTTCTTGTGCAAGTTGATCTTCTTAAAAGGTTGCCTGGAAAAATTCATATTGATTGTGGTGATTGTATGCCGAGTTTCTTCCAAGCAATTGAATATGATAATATGCCTTTGTATTGTAGTCATTGTTCCTTACTTGGTCATGATGAGGTTAACTGTCGGGTTCTACATTCAGATTATACGAAAAGCAAGGAAAATGCTGCTCCAAAAAAGAATAATGATAAGGTGGTGTTGGTAAACAAATAGAATAAAGGTGATAATAAGAAGGTTGAAGCTACTCGTGACACATGGAAAAAGAAGGAAGTTGATCTGAATAACATGGGTCATGGTAGTAGTAATGAGGTCCAAGCTAACTCAAAGGTTGATCCTCCGTTGGCTCTAATTACCAATGGTACAAAAACTGTTTTGGCTGCTAGAAGAGGTATTGTGTTGCCTAATTCTGTTAATGAAGCTCTTTCAAAAGCTTAAAGGTGATAAAGACAAAGGCTGCGTATCTCAAAACAATGAGGCCAACATAATTCTGCCAGAAATTCAAGATCCTCTTAAATTATGCACCCCTTTGAGGGATGATTCTGCTATGCGTGCTAAACCTTCTTCCCATGTCAAGATGAATGCTCTTAGTTCCCTTAACCTCTCCCCGAGAGCTCCTCAAGTTACTTCGCTCAATCAAGTGATGAATGAACAGATGGATTATAAAGAGAAAACAGCTATGACTGATGCTTTTGATGATGAGGGCTTTATTACAGTCACGCATAAAAAGAAGAAAGGAAGGGAGAAATCCCCATCGTTGTGAGCACCCCTTCTCTTTTCATCCTTTTTCTCGCTTCCTTTTACTCTTTTTTCCGAGTTTCTTAATGGTGTCGTTTATAAGTTGGAATGCTCGTGGTGTTGCTAATAATGCCACAATTAGAAGAATTCAACGTTTATTTCGCTCTCATGGGCTGTCCTTGATGGCTATTTATGAGCCTAAATCTAATATCAATTCTATGAGATCTCTTATTCGTAAAGTGGGTTGTGAGGATGGTTTGGCCAATGTAAATAATAGGGTTTGGGTCATCGGAAGCATGGGTTAAAAGCTACGGTTGTTCAAGATTCTAGGCAGGCTCTAACTTTACAAATCTCACATCCAATGTGGAATGAAGTTGTTTGGGTTTCTTTTGTGCATGCAAGCTGCAAGAGGCTTACTCGCATTGATCTTTGGGAGAATTTGATGGGTATAAGTGAGGTGGATATTCCTTGGCTAGTGATTGGAGATTTTAATTGTGTCCTTGATCAATCGAAAAAGTGGGAGGTAAACCTATTAATAATCTTTACGTGACTGAATTTTCGGATATGATTCAATTTGCAAACCTTATAGACGCGGGCTATGAAGGAAATATTATGACCTGGACTAATAAAAGGTTGGGGAGAAGAGCTATTTATCAAAGGCTTGACCGAGCTCTTTATAATGAGAAGTGGCTCCGTTTTTCATTATACTCGGGTGACTCATTTACCTCGGCTATGTTCTGATCATACTCCTCTTCTTATGAGTATGCAACTTGAAGCTGAAGTAAAAAAGGGATCTTTCAGGTTTCTAACTATTTGGTTGAAACATCCAGCTTTTTTGGACCTTGTCAAGGATTCTTGGGCTGTTTCTATGGATGGTAGACCTATGGTATGTTTTGCAAAGAAATTAGGGAGGCTTCGTAAATGTATTTCGATTGGAACAAAAGAATTTATGGCGAGTTGATCAACAAATAAAGAATCTGAAGATGAAATTTTATTCGAGAATCTCAATACCAGATTGGGGATGAGGAATCGAGAGCTGCCCTTAATCTTGCACAGCGCTCCTTTCAAAACGAAGATTGAGGAGGATTTGTGGGCTCAGCGTGCTAATTTATCTTGGTTAAAAGAGGGAGATAGAAATACAAAATATTTCCAGGCTGTTGTTAAAAAGAAGCGGCAGAGATTGTTTATTCATAAAATTCAGAATCGCCAAGGATATGGATTACGATAAGAAGGAGATTCAAGAAGAGGCTATTGGTTTCTATTCTGAGCAGCTTCAAGGGCAGTGTGAAGTTTCATCGAATGATTATCTGTTTCTCATTCCTCGGCTCATCACCAATGAAGATAATTCTCTTCTTACGGCTGTTCCGACTGAAGATGAAATTAAGGGGGTTGTTTCCTCGATGAATGGTCAAAGTGCTGCGGGACCGGATGGTTTTACGGGAGAATTTTATAAAGGCTGTTGGGAGCTTATCAAGGCTGATTTCATCAAAGCTATTGGGGATTTCTTTTCGGGTTTTGCTATGCCTCGTAGTTGGACGAGTACGTTGATTGTGACTATTCCTAAGGTGGAATCTCCGTCTTCCTTTTCGATCTTAGACCGATCGGTCTTTGTAATTTCGCAATAAGGTTGTTACAAAGCTCTTAACTTCTCGGCTTGCCACTATTCTTCCTCGCATTATTTCTCCTCAACAAAGCGGTTTTGTCCAAGGGAGAGTTATTCATGAAAATGTTCTTCTCGCTCAAGAAATTATGCAATCTCTCAATAAGAAGGTTTGGGGTTCAAATGTGGCTCTCAAGCTAGATATGGCTAAAGCGTATGATCGGTTATCATGGTTTGGGCTTATTAAGGTGATGCGCCAATTTGGTTTCGATGAGATCTGGATTGATTTAATTTATCGCTGCATTTCAAATAGTTGGTTCTCGGTCCTTATTAATGGTGAAGCTTGTGGTTTCTTTCATTCAACTAGAGGTCTTAGACAAGGAGATCCCCTATCCCCTTACCTCTTTATTATTGCAGCTGAGATGATGAGTAGAGGCCTCAATCATCTTCATTCTACTTTTCCGCTTCGAGATTCCGTATTCACGTTAACACTCCAATGATCTCTCACCTTGCTTATGCGGATGATGTCATTATCTTTTGTAATGGATCCAAGAATTCCCTAGAAGCTCACATGAAATATTTGGAGTGGTATCAAAGCTTCTCGGGTCAATTGGTGAACACTCGTAAATCTGGTTTTATCACTGGTAAGGTTAGCCCAAGGGATGCTCTCATTGCTGAAATCACGGGCTTTGTTAAACATGAACTCCCTTTGCTTTATTTGGGATGCCCCTTGTATACAGGTCGAAAGAAAATCAGCCTCTTTGCTCCTCTCATTCGGAAAATGGAATCTAAACTTGCATGTTGGAAAGGTAAATTACTTTTGGAGCCAAACTCACCTTAATTCAGTCTTGCTTATCGCAATGCCCATCTATTATTTCTCCTTAATTGATCCTCCCAAAGGTGTCATTCATGCGCTAGAGAAAATCATTGTGCGATTTTTTGGAGTAATAATGATGGTGAAAAAGATGTCATTGGTTATCTTGGAAACATATGAGCTGGCCTATTGAGGAAGGTGGTTTGGGCTTACGTAAGTTTGAGGACATTTCCTTGGCTTTTTCTATGAAAATTTGGTGGAGATTCAGAAGCTCTCCATCTCTTTGGAGTGAGCTTATGCTTGCGAAATATTGTTGGAATATTCATCCTATGGATGCTATTATTACTTCCTATCCTTCTCATATTTGGAAGCGTATGATTGCGGCCAAACCTTTGGTAGAAAACAGGATGGCGTGGAGGGTTGGTAGAGGCGATATCACTATCCATGAAAACTGGTTGGATGGCGACGTTGGCAGCCTCCCCTCGCACATACGGAGGTCTCTTCCTTATTTCTCAATGGTTTGCCTCACTGGATCACATCCGAGATGTCTATGGTACTGCTCTTGAGCGTTTAATTCAATCTTCCTCTATTACTCTTTCGAATAATCAGGACGTCCCTGTTTGGAAGCCTTCTCCTAATGGTATATTTCTTGTTTCATCGCTTGGAATGAATGTCGAGTAAAAAGACCTATGGCGGCTATTTTCTCTTATTCTTTGAATAAATATATCCCAAGGAAGGTCTCGGTTTTCCTTTGGCGTAGTCTTCATAATGGTCTTCCTACGATGATAGAATTCGTTCTAGAGGTATCCAATGTGCTTCTAAATGTGATTGTTGTTTGGTGCCTAGTGAGGAAACTCTTAACCATGTCTTTGTTTCGTGGCTCGTTGCATCTAATGTGTGGACATACTTCAGCATGGTCGTGGTATCCGGATGGTTTTGGCCATATTAACCAATCTCTTCTTTGTTGGTGGAATGGTCCGTCGCACCCTAAAGCTCACGGTGCGTCTAAATGGCTGTCCAAGCTTCTTCCGCAATTATTTCTTGGGAGTTATGGCTGGCCGAAATAAGAGCAGATTTGAAGGTGTTGTTATGTGTTCGAAAACCATTATTACCAAAGTTTGTGATCAGGTATCCAACATAGCTATGGCTTTTTCTTTAACATTTTCATGTCTCCCTAATGAAGATCATTTATTCAACATCTTTCGGCTGAAGCATTCTCGCGCTATCACTAAAAAGATTAGATTGGTTGTGTGGGATTTTCCTCCGAGCAGTATGGTTAAGATCAACACGGATGGTGTGTCTAGGGGTAATCCAGGGAGAGCTTCGGGTGGGGGTATTCTCCGAGATTTTAATGGGGAGTTCATTCATGCTTTTGCTAATTTTTATGGTATTGCAACAAATATGATGTCCGAAGCTTTAGCCGCACGGATGGCCTTCTTTTAGCTCAATCTCTTGGATATCAAAATGTTTGGTTAGAGGTGGATTCTCAAGTTTTATTGAAGATTATTCTGCGGGAGTATCACATTCCTTGGTCTATATGGTACATTATTGATCACATTCATCGCCTTATGGCTATTATGGTGGTCCGGGTTACTCATATTCTTAGAGAAGGAAATAGTGTGGCTGATTTTTTGGCTAATATGGCTGCTGATAGAGGGTACAGTTCTCAAGTTTCTATGCTCTCTAATCTTCCCCCTTATTGCAAAGGATTGTTTGCTTCAGACAAGACGAAGACTCCTCACATTCGGTTACATTAGTTTTATGGCGAGATCTCTATTGTATTTGTTTTATGTGTTTTCTAGTTCTCCCTCCCTTTTTTGTAGAGGACCTTACGTCATGTGTAAGGACTCCCCCCTAGGCTATTCTTTTTGGTGGTTGAGGTTGTCATGTCCCCCACCTTATTTGTACTGTTTCTCCTTTATTAATAAAATCTAGGGAGGTGCCGCCCTCCTTTCGCCAAAAAAAAAAAAAAGAACACCACAAAGAGAGCCATAATGCTGCCAAACCTTTTTAGCGATTTCACCATGAATAAAATTATAAGGGATGGACTCTTCCCTTGCCTCTAAAAAACACTCACATTTAGAGGCGAACTGAATGCCCTTTCTTTTAACTCTATCATCCGTAGGAATGCCACCATGAATGACCCTCCAAAGAAAGACCGAGACTTTAGTAGGAATGTATTTATTCCAGCAGAAAGACAAAATAGACGACCGAACTTTTGGCCTTCTACATTCCCGCCAAGCCGAGCCAACAAAAAACTTACCAGAAGAAGAGGGTAGCCAAATAGGAGTATCCAGTTGATCTATAATAGTCAACGATTGTTCTTGAATTAACGAGAGAAGCTGAACTCCATAGACCTCCCGGATATGATCAATACGAGGGACCCCGTTATCAAACAAAGAAGAAACTTCAATATGATCAAAAGGAAGATTACCCATATTACCTTCCAGCCACCTTTCATGAATCGTAATGTCACCTCTACCAATCCTCCAACCTAACCGGCTTTCTACCAAAGGCTTAGCATCCAACATACGACGCCAAATATGGGACTCATAAGATTTCCGAGAAGCATCCATAGGGTGAATACCTCTGCAATATTTAGCCAACAAAAATCTACTCCAAAGAGAATTCGTAGTCCGTAATCTCCACCAAAGCTTCATGGCAAAAGCCATGGCAACATCCTCAAATTTCCGCAGGCCCAAGCCCCCCTCATCAATTGGCCAACTCATTTTTTCCCACGACAGCCAATGGCATTTGCGCGACCCATCAATATTACTCCAAAAGAACCTTGTGATGATACGTTCGATCCTTTGAATGACCCCTTTAAGAGGATGAATAAGGGACAGATAATAAAGAGGAATTGCTGCCAAACAAGATTTAATCAAAGTAAGCTTAGCACCAAAGGAGAGAAGCTTTCCTTTCCAAGAGGCAAGCCTGGCTTCCATTTTCTGAATTAAGGGACTGAAAAGACTAAGCTTTAACCTCCCAATATACAGCGAGCAGCCTAAATATTTTATAGGTAAGTCTTGCTTAACAAAACCCGTAGCTTCTGCAATAATACCATCCCTCACTATATCATGCTTCCCCGTAATAAAACAAGATTTCTGGACATTAACAAGCTGGCCCGAAAACCCTTGATACCATTCAAGATACTTCATATGAGTCTCAAGCGAAACTTTTGACCCATTACAGAAAATAAGCACATCATCAGCATAGGCTAAGTGGGAGATCACCAGAGCATTCGAGTGAGTTTTAAATCTATACTGGGGGTAATCATCATGCAACTAGTTAAGACCTCTACTCATAATTTCAGCAGCAATAATGAACAAACATGGAGATAAAGGGTCTCCTTGTCTCAATCCCCTAGTAGAGTTAAAGAAACCACAAACTTCCCCATTAACAAGAACGGAAAACCAGCTATTAGAAATGCAGCTATAAATTAAGTTAATCCAAACCTCATCAAACCCAAACTGACGCATAACCTTTATTAAACCAAACCAAGAAAGCCTATCATAAGATTTTGCTATATCCAGCTTTAAAGCAACATTGGATCCGCGAACTTTCTTGGTAATGGACTGCATGATCTCTTGAGCTAAAAGCACATTTTCATGAATTACTCTACCCTGAACAAAACCACTTTGCTGCTGGGATATGATCCGAGGAAGAATAGGGGCCAAACGACGAGTTAATAAATTGGTGACAACTTTGTTACAAAAATTGCAAAGGCTGATTAGCCTTAGATCCAAAAAAGAAGTCGGATTGTCCACTTTGGGAATGGTCACGATTAAGGTGCTTGTCCAGCTACGTGGCATTTGAAACCCCGAAAAGAAATCTCCAATGGCACGGACTAAATCATCCTTAATCACATCCCAACAAGCTTTGTAAAATTCCCCCGTAAAACCATCTGGACCCGCTGCACTCTGCCCATTAATACCAAAAACAATAGTCTTAACCTCTTCCATAGACGGAACAGCCGTAAGAGTCCCATTATCCTCCTCTGTAATAAGACGTGGAATGAGAAACAAAAAATCATCCGACGGAGTGGCACATTGCCCTTGAAGTTGATCTGCATAGAAACCACCGCCTCATTCTGAATATCTGCCTTATTAGTAAGCCAATGACCTTGCCTATCCTTAAACTTATGGATAAAAAGCTTTTGTCTCTTCTTCTTCACCGTTGCATGAAAAAAACTAGTGTTACGATCCCCCTCTTTTAGCCAAGAAATATTAGCCTTTTGAGCCCAAAACTCCTCCTCAAGCTTATGTTTTGACAGGAGGTGGGCTTGAGCAAGGCTAAGAGCAATCCTACTATCCTCAGTACCATGTTTTTGATGAAGCAACTGGCAAGCAAGAACCTCGTCCTCCGCAATTTTAACCTGCTGAGCAATTCGCCCAAAGACCTCCTTGTTCCAAACCGATATACACTTTCGTAATCGACCAAGTTTCTTTGCAAAACAGACCATAGGCCTACCATCCATAGAGAGTTCCCACGAATCACGAACAATGTGAAGAAAGTTATGGTGCTTCAGCCACACATTAAGAAATTGAAAAGACCCCTTAATTGCCTCAGCCTCAATCTGGATATTAATAAGAAGTGGAGCGTGGTCCGAGCATGAACGAGGTAAATGGGAAACTCTAGTCAGGTGAAAAAGACGCATCCATTTGTCATTATAAAATGCCCTGTCAAGCCTTTGATAGATAGCCCTACGGCCCAACCTTTTGTTATACCAAGTAGCCATATTCCCATCATAGCCCGCATCAATAAGATTAGAATATTGGATCATGTCAGAAAACTCAGCCACATTAGTCTCATTAATAGGATTACCACCCACCTTCTCAGACTGATCTAAAACAACATTAAAATCCCCAACCACCATCCAAGGAAAATTAACCTCACTAATCACAATAAGATTATCCCAAAGAGCCCGGCGCGAATATTTGTTACAGCTAGCATGAACAAAAGAAACCCAAACCACTTCATGCCAAAGAGGATGAGATACTTGCAGCGTTAACGCCTGACTAGAATCATGCACAATCACACAATGAAGGCCATGTTTCCAAATAACCCAAACTCTATTATTTAGATTCATTAAACCGTCCTCACAACCAACTTTCCGAACAAAAGCACCCAAAGCATCACCCCTAGCTTTTGGCTCATAAATAGCAAATAAAGAGACATTATGTAAACGAAATAATGCATTCTTTAGGTTTAGGGAGTACAATTTCTCTCTCTAGAATTTTTTCTCTAGGGTTTCTTGAGAATACGCCTGCCGGCAGCCTTTTCATGGCTAATCCGGGGATGTTTCCTCCTCTTCCGTCATCCAATCACAGCCCGTCTCACAATCTCGTCCTCCCTCATGCAAACCCTACTCCGCCTAACCCTACTCGACCAAACTCTAATAGCATTCCTAATACTGCAACAGCCGCTGGCCCTTCCCACGCCAACCCTAGCCCGCCGCTGCTCAACAAATCTTTCGCTTCTCTCCTTACTAACAGCCCGGTTCACCAGGTAAATGACGTCCCCATGCTTGCTTCCGCCATACACAAGGGGGTTCCTTCACTAAAATTAAAGAAGGAGGCTATTGCCGCCTTTGCTCGACCTTTTGCTTGGACTTTAGTTGGCAAGTTTCTCAACGGCCGGCCTACTATGGAGGCGGCTAGGTTGGTCTTTGCTAAGTTTCATTTAAAGGGTAACTACAAACTTGGCCACATTGATCAACAACATATGCTCATTCAATTATCCACTGAAGAAGATTTTCATAGGTTATGGACGAAGGATGTGTGGTATGTAACGAAGTTCCCTATGTGAACTACTGTTTGGACTCCTTCATGGCGACCTAAACAAGATTCTCCATTGGCACCGGTATGGGTAAGCCTTCCAGGATTACCCGTCCATTTGTTTAACAAGGTTTTTCTTTTTTCTCTTGCTAGCACATTTGGCAAACCTCTGTCTATTGATAAGGCTACGGCTGAATTATCAAGGCCAAGCGTTGCTAAAATCTTGGTTCAAGTGGATTTGTTAAAATCACTTTCGGAAAAGATCCATATTGATTGTGGGGATGTTTCTCCTAGTTTCTTTCAAGATGTGGTGTATGATAATCTTCCTCTTTATTGTCGTCATTGTTCGGTTTTGGGACATGACAATTCCAGTTGCCGTGTGTTGAATAAGGAGTACAAGAAGGAGGGTAAGAAAGAGACTAAGGAGAAGAGTGCTGCTTCCAAAAAAGCTACGGGGGCTGGACATGAGAAAGGAATGAACTCTAACCTTTCTAATGAGACATTGAAGGCGGCAAATGGTACTAAGGAGATGTTAGATAAGACTATAGTTCCAAGGATGGCTCGTAGGGGATTGGAGCTTCCTAAAGCAGTAAATGAGGTGCTTAAAAAGCCTTTGTCCTGTTCTGTTATGGAGGAATCTTGTGCTATTCCGGAGTTACAAAACTTGAAGAAACTGTGCACCCCTCTCAAGGACGACTCGGCCTTAAGAGCAAAAGGTTCATCTATTGCCAAGATGAATACGTTTCATTAAATTTATCCCCTAGAGGTCTGGTTGTTACCTCTATTTCACATGTTATGGAGTTTCATATGGATAGAAAGGAGCGAGAGTTTATGAACGTGGAAGATGGGGAAGGTGAATTCACGGAAGTGGTCAATAAGAAACGCAAAGGTAAAGAAAAAGGTTTGCAGCCTGCAGTTCGTAGTCCGCCAACAGCAGTCCGCAGTTCGCAGCTTTAAATCTTTTACTCTCTATGAGTTTCTCTTACCTATTTGGTCACATACTGTTATCACATTTGTTTTAAATGGTGTCTTTCTTAAGTTGGAATGCTAGGGGTATCAGCAATGGTGCCACAGTCCGAAGGATTAAACGATTATTTCGTTTACATAATGTCTCTTTATTTGCAATTTATGAGACAAAAACAAGGGGTGATGCTTTGGGCGATTTTGTTCGGAAAGTTGGTTGTGAAGACGGTTTAATGAATCTGAATAATAGAGTTTGGGTTATTTGGAAACATGGCCTCCATTGTGTGGTCGTACATGATTCTAATCAGGCCTTAACGCTGCAAATATCTCATCCTCTTTGGCATGAAGTGGTTTGGGTTTCTTTTGTTAATGCTAGCTGTAATAAATATTCGCGTCGAACTCTTTGGGATGACTTTATGGTGATTAGTGAGGTTGATTTTCCTTGGATGGTGGTTGGGGACTTTAATGTTGTTTTAGACCAGTCAGAGAAGATGGGTGGTAATCCTATTAATGAGACTAATGTGGCTGAATTTTCTGATATGATCCAGTACTCTAATCTTATTGATGCGGGATATGATGGGAATATGGCTACTTGGTACAACAAAAGAATGGGGCACGGGGCTATTTATCAAAGGCTTGACAGCGCGTTTTATAATGAAAAATGGATGCGTCTTTTTCACCTGACTAGAGTTTCTCATTTACCTCGTTCATGCTCGGATCACGCTCCACTTCTTATTAATATCCAGATTGAGGCTGAGCTAATCAAGGGGTCTTTTAGATTTCTTAACGTATGGCTGAAGTACCATAACTTTCTCAACATTGTTTGAGATTCGTGGAAACTCTCTATGGATGGTAGGCCAATGGTATGTTTTGCAAAGAAATTTGGTCGATTACGAAAGTGTATTTCGGTTTGGAACAAGGAGGCTTTTGGGCGTATTGATTAGCAGGTTAAAATTGCGGAGGACGAGGTTCTTGCTTGCGAGTTGTTTCATCAACAACATGGTACTGAAGATAGTAGGGCTGCTCTTAGCCTAGCTCAAGCTCACCTCCTGTCTAAACATAAACTTGAGGAGGAGTTTTAGGCTCAAAAGGCTAATATTTCTTGGCTAAAAGAGGGGGATTGTAACACTAGATTTTTTCACGCAACGGTGAAGAAGAAGAGGCAAAATCTTTTTATTCATAAGATTAAGGATTGGCAAGGTCATTGGCTTACTATTAAGGTTGATATTCAGAATGAGGCGATTGGTTTTTACGCAGATCAGCTCCAAGGGCAATGTGCGATTCCGTCGGATGATTATTTGTTTCTCATTCCACGTCTTATTACAGAGGAGGATAATGGGAATCTCACGGCTGTTCCCTCTATAGAAGAGGTTAAGACTATTGTTTTTGATATGAATGGGCAGAGTGCAGCGAGTCCGGATGGTTTTACGGGGGAATTTTATAAAGCTTGTTGGGATGTGATTAAGAATGATTTAGTCCGTGCCATTGGAGATTTCTTTTCGGGATTTCAAATGCCATGCAGTTGGACTAGCACCTTAATAGTGACCATTCCCAAAGTGGACAATCCGATTTCTTTCTCGGATCTTAGGCCAATTAGCCTTTGCAATTTTTATAACAAAGTTGTCACCAACTTATTAACTCGTCGTTTGGCCCCTATTCTTCCTCAGATTATATCCCAGCAGCAAAGTGGTTTTATTCGGGGTAGAGTGATTCATGAGAATGTGCTTTTAGCCCAAGAACTCATGCAGTCCATTACCAAGAAAGCTCGTGGATCCAATGTTGCGTTGAAGCTGGATATGGCAAAAGCTTATGATAGGCTTTCATGGTTTGATCTTATAAAGGTTATGCGTCAGTTTGGGTTTGATGAGATCTGGATTGATTTGATTTATAGATGCATTTCTAATAGCTGGTTCTCCGTTCTTGTTAATGGGGAAGTTTGTGGTTTTTTTTTTTAACTCTACGAGGGGATTGAGACAAAGAGACCCTTTATCTCCATGTTTGTTCATTGTTGCTGCTGAAATTATGAGTAGAGGTCTTAACCAGTTGCATGATTACTACCCCCATTATAGATTTAAAACTCACTTGAACGCCCCGGTGATCTCTCACTTAGCCTATGCTGATGATGTGCTAATTTTTTGTAATGGGTCAAAGGATTCGCTTGAGACTCATATGAAGTATCTTGACTGGTATCAAGGATTTTCAGGCCAGCTTGTTAATGTTCAAAAATCTTGTTTTATTATGGGGAAGCATGACATAGTGAGGGATGGTATTATTGCAGAAGCTACGGGTTTTGTTAAGCAAGATTTGCCTATAAAATATTTAGGCTGCCCGTTGTATATTGGGAGGTTAAAGCTTAGTCTATTCAGTCCCTTAATTCAGAAGATGGAAGCCAGGCTTGCTTCTTGGAAAGGGAAGCTTCTTTCCTTTGGTGCAAAGCTTACGTTGATTAAATCTTGTTTAGCAGCGATTCCCCTTTATTATCTATCCCTTTTTCATCCACTTAAAGGGGTCATTCAAAGGATTGAACGTATTATCACAAGGTTCTTTTGGAGTAATGTTGATGGGTCGAGCAAATGCCATTGGCTATCGTGGGAAAAAATGAGTTGGCCTATTGATGAGGGGGGATTGGGCTTGCGGAAATTTGAGGATGTGGCCATGGCTTTTGCCATGAAGCTTTGGTGGAGACTTCGGACTGCGGACTCTCTTTGGAGTAGGCTTATGTTGGCTAAATATTGCAGAGACATTCACCCTATGGATGCTTCTCGAAAATCTTATGAGTCTCATATTTGGCGTCGTATGATGGATGCTAAACCTTTGGTCGAAAGCCGATTAGGTTGGCGGATTGGAAGAGGTGACATCACGATTCATGAAAGGTGGCTGGATGGTAATATGGGTAATCTTCCTTTTGATCATATTGCAGTTTCTTCTTTGTTTGATAACGGGGTTCCTCGTATTGATCATATTCGTGAGGTCTATGGTGTCCAGCTTCTTTCGTTAATTCAAGAACAGTCCTTGACTATTATAGATCAGCCGGATACTCCTATTTGGTTACCCTCTTCTTCTGGTAAGTTCACTGTTAGCTCGGCTTGGCGGCAATGTAGAAGGCCGAGAGTTCGGTCGGCTATCTTATCCTTTTGTTGGAATAAAAGCATTCCTCTTAAAGTCTCGATCTTTCTTTGGAGGGCATTCATGGTGGCATTCCTACGGATGATAGAGTTAAAGGAAAGGGCGTTCAATTTGCTTCTAAATGTGAGTGCTGTCTAGAGGCAAGGGAGGAGTCCATCCCCCATATTTTTATTAATGGTGGAATCGCTAAAAAGGTTTGGCAGCATTATGGTTCTCTTTGTGGTGTTCACATGTTTTGGGGTGGTTTGAACCAAATGCTTTATTGTTGGTGGAATGGTTCGCAAACATACAAGAATAGTGTTTCTTCTTATTTATCCCAAGTTCTTCCGGCCTTAATTCTTTGGGAAATTTGGTTGTCAAGGAATAAAAGTAGATATGAAGGTGCTGCTCTGAATCATTTGTCTATCATATATAAAATTTGAGAGCAAGTTCAAAGTATTGCTAAAGCCTTTGCTTTGTCTTTTTTGTGGAATTCAACCGATGCTCACCTCTTTTCTTTCTTTGGTTTGAATCGGGCTGGCTTTGGTTATCATAACATTCGGTTGGTGATTTGGCAACATCCTTCTCTTGGTTCCATTAAAGTTAATACGGATGGGGTTTCTCGTGGAAATCGGGCCTGGCTGCGGGTGGAGGTGTCTTTTGGGATAACAATGGTGATTTCCTTTATGGCTTTTGCAAATTCTATGGGCATTCTTCTAACATGATGGCTGAGGCAATGGCTGTTCGTGACGGCCTCCTTTTGGCGTATAATCGTGGTTATTTGAGGGTTTGGCTGGAAGTGGATTCTCTTCCCCTTATGAGCATCATTATTAGAGAATATCATATCCCTTGGGCTGTTTGGCATGTTGTTGCTCATATTCATAGACTTATGTCCTCAATGGAAGTTCGAGTTACTCATATTCTTCGAGAAGGTAATGGTGTGGCTGATGGATTAGCAAATTTTGCTGCGGATGAGAAAAGGGATGCTGAATTCTTTTCTCACTCGGATCTCCCTAGTCGATGTCGAGGGCATTTTATCTTAGACAAAGCCAAGACACCTTATATTCGTTTGAAATAACCCCACTCTTTGGTTTTTAGGTTGCTGCTATTTTGTTGCTGATGTTTGTCTTCTCTGTAAGCACGAGTCGTGACAGAGGGGACGATTCGTCCTTTTTGTGCCTGATTCAGTCGTCCCTTTGTAGTGGACGAGTTCGGTTCTCTGGGGACGAGTCGTCCATTTTGTTGCTGATTCTGTCGTCCCTTTGTAGGGGATGAGTTAGGCTGTCTGGGGACGAGTCGTCCAACTTTGTTTGGCCTAGGCATGTTTGGGCTATTGGTTGCTCTTTGATTTTCCCCTTTCCCCTTTCCCCTTTGTAATGGGAAGCTCGTTAGAAGCTGGACCCCTCCCCGTAGCTATTTCATTATGTATTTTATTTCGGTGGTTGAGGTTGTCATATCCCCCACCTTCGTTTGTATTTTTTTACTTAATTAATTAAATGTAGGGAGTGCCGTCTCCTTTCGCCAAAAAAAAAATGTAAACAAAATAAACGTTTAATCCTTCGGACTGTGGCACCATTGCTGATACCCCTAGCATTCCAACTTAAGAAAGACACCATTGAAAACAATTGAGATAAAGTATGTGGACCAAGAAGTAGGAGAGACTCACAGAGTGATGCGTAACAAACGCAGAGGTTGTTGCTTACGAATTTATGGATGAAAGTTTATGAAAAAGATGAAAGTTTGCAGGAAAACAAAAGATAGAACACGGGTCACCGGTTAGGATTCACTCTCCTAAGATAAAGATCCCGTTTGGATTCACCGGATAGCCTTCACTCACCTATCGTAAAGAATCCTTTGAATATTACCTCCTAGACCTAAGGAAATAATAGACAAAATAAGAACAAACCTTTGTTCTTTGAATTTCTCTTTGAGAATTATAACAATAATCTGAATTTTACATCTCTAAATCTATCCCTATTTATAGGTGTTTACAATTGCCTCCTAATCATTAAAGGAAAAGAAATCTACTCCTAATTGTACAAACATTAGCAATACTATCCTTACTAGGACTAGAAAATCAAACCTATACAATCTAGGAATCAAAAACACAGCAGGAAAGACGACCTCGCCTATTCTGGTCACAGGGCGATCGCCCTCTTACGCCACAAAGCGATCGCTTTGTGGCCAGTAGCTTGGTCCTCGAATCTGCTTCAAAGGCGATCGCTCTCTTCAAGGCAAGGCGATCGCTCTTGCTCCAGAATGTTTCCAATGCCTTCTTTTTCCCATGCATCGTCCCTTGTCGCGCACGTAACCTCCAAAGGCTTTCCAAACTCTTGAAACTTTCCTCCTTGCATCATCAAAGCCTCGAGAGATAACGTCAACCCATCATCACCCAGTTGTAGTGCATCTATGGCTTGGCTTGGGTCTTCGTGAAGGTTGTTACCCAATGCTCCCACATCATTCTCCCCTTCTTGAGAAAGAATTGGCCTCAATTCTTCAAGCATTTTGTCTTCTAAGTACGGTGACAAATCTCCCACATTGAATGTAGAACTAATTGCGTATTCTTCGGGAAGGTCCAACTTGTAAGCACTATCACCAAATCTCTCTAGCGCTTGAAAAGGTCCTTCGGCTCTTAGCATTAGCTTATTCTTCCTCTTACTAGGAAATCGTTCTTTCCGCAAATGTAGCCACACCAAATCTCCGGGTTGAAATTCCGGTTGTCTTCTACTCTTGTTGGCTCGCTTCTTGTATAATTCATTCACCTTTTCAATTCTTGCACGTATGTGTTCATGGAATTGTTGTATATCCTTCAATTTGTTGAACGCATCCGGTTGCTCTTTCCCTTTTCGTGTGGGAACCATATCTATCGGCAAACAAGGATGAACCCCATACACAACTTGAAATGGAGAATGTTTGGTTGCATACGTTGGTGTACGGTTGTAAGCAAATTCCGCGTGAGCCAACTTCAAATCCCAATCCTTTTGGGTCTTCCCAACTAGTCCTCGAAGTAGAACTCCAAGGGTCCTATTGGTTACTTCCGTTTGTCCATCCGTTTGTGGGTGATGAGATGTGCTAAACAACAATTTCCTTCCAATTATCTGCCAAAGAGATCTCCAAAAATGGCTAAGAAACTTGCTATCTCTATCACTCACAATTGTCTTTGGTACCCCATGCAAACGCACAATTTCCTTGAAATACAAATCCACAACTAAGGAAGCATCATCCGTCTTGTGACATGGCACGAAATGCGCCATTTTCAAGAATCGATCAACCACCACCATGATAGCATCCTTTCCTCTTTGCGTCCGCAGTAGAGCCACAATAAAATCCATTGATACGTCGCTCCATGGTTGTTTTGGAACGGGCAAAGGTGTATACAAACTTTGTTGGAATGTACTCTTCATCTTTTAACAAGTGGCACATCTAGAGATAATAGTTTGCACATCACCAAGCATCTTTGGCCAATAAAAATGTTCTTGCAATAACTCCAACGTCTTGTTGATGCCAAAATGTCCCGCTAATCCTCCTCCATGAGTTTCTCGTACCAACAATTCTCTTATCGAACACTTGGGAATACAAAGTTGATTGCCCTTGAACAAAAATCCCTCTTGTTGCACAAAATTCCCATTCTTTCCTTTTTCACAATCGAGAACAATAGAGCCAAAGTCCGGATCTTCCTTGTAGTATTCGCATACTAGTTTGAACCCTAATAGCTTGGCATCCATCATGGTGAGCATCGAATATCTTCGAGATAATGCATCCGCTACTACATTGTTCTTTCCATCCTTATATATTGAAGAAAAGTTGAAGGATTGCAGAAATTCCACCAATTTTGCATGCCTCGGTTTTAACTTGTGTTGCCCATGAATATACTTCAATGCCTCGTGATCGGAATGTAGGACGAAATGATTCAGCCTTAGGTAATGATGCGGGAGCATTGGGTAACAACCTTCACGAAGACCCAAGCCAAGCCATAGATGCACTACAAGTGGGTGATGATGGGTTGACGTTATCTTGGGTTGACGTTATCTCTCGAGGCTTTGATGATGCAAGGAGGGAAGTTTCAAGAGTTTGGAAGGCCTTTGGAGGTTACGTGCGCGACAAGGGATGATGCATGGGAGAAAGAAGGCATTGGCAACATTCTGGAGCAAGAGCGATCGCCTTGCCTTGAATTGAGCGATCGCCTTTGAAGCAGATTCGAGGACCAAGCTACTGGCCACAAAGCAATCGCTTTGTGGCGTAAGAGGGCGATCGCCCTGTGACCAGAATAGGCGAGGTCGTCTTTCCTGCTGTGTTTTTGATTCCTAGATTGTATAGGTTTGATTTTCTAGTCCTAGGAAGGATAGTATTGCTAATGTTTGTACAATTAGGAGTAGTTTTCTTTTCCTTTAATGATTAGGAGGCAATTGTAAACACCTATAAATAGGGATAGATTTAGAGATGTAAAATTCAGATTATTGTTATAATTCTCAAAGAGAAATTCAAAGAACAAAGGTTTGTTCTTATTTTGTCTATTATTTCCTTAGGTCTAGGAGGTAATATTCAAAGAATTCTTTACGATAGGTGAGTGAAGCCTATCTGGTGAATCCAAACGGGATCTTTACGTTAGAAGAGTGAATCCTAACCGGTGACCCGTGTTCTATCTTTTGTTTTCGCTGCAAACTTTTATCTTTTTCCATAAACTTTCATCTATAAATTCGTAAGCAACAACCTCTGCGTTTGTTAGGCATCAAATTGGTATCAGAGCTTAGGTCTTTTACAAATTCCAACTTTGTAAACGATCATGGCGGAAGAGACGGGATGCCCACGCGGAATTACCTTGGAACAAGCTACAAACTTGCGACGGGATCGTGAAATTCAAGAGCTTCGACAAAGAGTTGATCGCGTTTTGCAATTGCTAGAAGAATGATCACAAGGCCGTGTAGAAGTTGAGGATTCCAACTCGGATGAGGAGGAAGTGAGGCGCCCAAGGCCTAGGCAACCTCAAGGACGGCTTAGGGAGGACGACGATCGAGGCTTGAAGCTTGACATTCCTGATTTTGATGGTGCTATGGATCTGGAAGGATATCTAGATTGGATTCGAAGAGTGGAGCGGATTTTTGAATATAGGGAGTATAGTGATCGAAAGAAATTCAAAGTGGCTATTCTCAAACTCACAAGGTACGCTTCCATATGGTATGAAAATTTAAAATCTCAACGAAGGTGTGAAGGGAAGTCAAAGATTGAGTCTTGGGATAAGTTTAAGAAATATCTTGACCGAAGGTTCTTACCTAGCACTTATTGACAAGATAATTTTTCTAAACTCATACAATTGAAGCAAGGAAGTTCTACCGTTGCACAATATGTTGAAGAGTTCGAGAAGTTGTCGATAATTTGTGATATGCAAGAGCATGAAGAACAAAAGATTGCTAGATTTATGGGAGGGCTAGATGTCGAGATAGCCAACATAGTAGAGCTACAACCATGCTTTACTTTTGAGGAAATTTGCAAGGTTTCAATCAAGTGTGAAAGACAAGTGAAGAAGAGAAGGGGGGGTAACAAGATGACCTTTTCGAAGGGATTTTCAAGTAATTCGACCACAAGCAACACGATGCCAAGCAATCCAAAGCCCAATACTCAAGGAGAGAAGTCCAACAAGGGTACTACAAGTGAGAAGGCCGAAGGAAAGAAGCCGATCAAGAGCAAGGACAACGTCAAGTGTTTTAAATGTCAAGGATATGGCCATTACCAATCCGAGTGCCCCACCAAGAGAGTCTTGACTATACATGAGATTCGAGATATTGAAGACAACCTTGCGACTCAAGATCAAGAAGATGAATCCGAAGAAGAAGAGGTAGAGGAGTTTGATTCCGAAGATGTCAAGGGGGAGACATTAGTTTTGAGGAGATCACTACATGCAAAGCCAACGGCCATGGAAGAGGAGCAAAGAGAACAAATCTTTCATGCGAAGTGTCTTGTGCAAGGAAAGGTGTGTGATGTGGTAGTAGATGGAGGGAGTTGTGCGAATGCCGTCTCGAATATTCTCATCGACAAATTGAAGGTCCCAACCACAAACCACTCTCGTCTTTACAAGCTTCATTGGCTCAATGATAGATCCGAAGTAAAGGTAAATCGTCAAGCCTTAATCTCTTTTTCTATGGAAATTATCAAGATGAGATACTTTGTGATGTGGTTCCAATGGATGTATGCCATATACTTTTGGGATGACCTTGGCAATATGATAGATATGTGACCCACGAAGGGAGGGAGAATGCCTATATTGTGAAGAAGGATGGTAAGAAGTTCAAGTTAAATCCTTTACCACCCTCCAAAATAGTTCCCATCAAGAAACCCCCGCAAAAGATAAACCTATTGGCAAGTGAACGAGAGGCCGAACAAGCCGTCAAGGATGGCCAAGCAATTTTCGTTATTCCTCAAGGGGTCCAAAGTCAAGAAGGGGAGGAACTACACCCCTTAATGAAACCTCTACTTAAAAAGTTCAAGGATGTATTCCCCGAAGATCTACCACCGGGTTTACCGCCAAAGCGAGGAATAGAACATCAAATCGATTTGATACCCGGAATGCCACTCCCTAACAAACCGGCATATCGATGCAACCTGGAAGAAACGAAGGAACTTCAAAAGCAAATTGAGGAGTTGCTCTCAAAGGGATATGTGGAAGAAAGCATGAGTCCATGTGCAGTACCGGCTCTTCTTGTACCCAAGAAAGATGGCTCATGGCGAATGTGCGTGGATAGTCGAGCAATCAACAATATCACCATCAAGTATCGATTTCCAATGCCACGCTTGGATGATATGATTGTTGAACTACATGGTGCAATATTTTACTCGAAGATTGATTTGAGGAGCGGTTATCATAAAATTCTCATGCGCGAAGGAGATGAATGGAAAACGGCGTTCAAGACGAAGCATGGATTATATGAGTGGAAAGTGATGCCATTCGGGCTCACGAATGTCCCAAGTACTTTTATGAGGTTGATGAATGAAGTGTTAAGACCATTTTTGGGAAAATTTGTGGTCGTCTATCTAGACGATATTTTGGTATATAGCAAAAGTGAGGAGGAACACGTGCAACATCTTGAGGAGGTACTACAAGCTTTGCGGAAAAACAAGCTCTATGGAAAACTTGAGAAGTGCTCGTTTATGCAACCAAGTGTGACATTCCTTGGTTATGTGGTGTCAAAGGAAGGAGTATCGGTTGATCAAACAAAGATTGAAGCAATCAATTCTTGGCCTATTCCACCACTATTACGGAGGTACGCTCATTTCATGGACTAGCTTCTTTCTATAGACGCTTCATTAAAGACTTTAGTACTATTGCAAGTCCCATGACCGAGACCTTGAAGAAAGGAAAATTTGAATGGACTTCGGCGGCCCAACAAGCTTTTGAAGAGCTTAAAGAAAAGTTGTGCAAGACACCGGTTTTAGCCTTACCCAATTTCTCAGTGGAGTGGGTATTGGAGCTGATGCATAACAAACGCAGAAGTTGTTGCTTACGAATTTATGGATGAAAGTTTATGGAAAAAGATGAAAGTTTGCAGCGAAAACAAAAGATAGAACACGGGTCACCGGTTAGGATTCACTCTCGTAACGTAAAGATCCCGTTTGGATTCACCGGATAGGCTTCACTCACCTATCGTAAAGAATCCTTTGAATATTACCTCCTAGACCTAAGGAAATAATAGACAAAATAAGAACAAACCTTTGTTCTTTGAATTTCTCTTTGAGAATTATAACAATAATCTGCATTTTACATCTCTAAATCTATCCCTATTTATAGGTGTTTACAATTACCTCCTAATCATTAAAGGAAAAGAAAACTACTCCTAATTGTACAAGCATTAGTAATACTATCCTTCCTAGGACTAGAAAATCAAACCTATACAATCTAGGAATCAAAAACACAGCAGGAAAGACGACCTCGCCTATTCTGGTCATAGGGCGATCGCCCTCTTACGCCACAAAGCGATCGCTTTGTGGCCAGTAGCTTGGTCCTCAAATCTGCTTCAAAGGCGATCGCTCTCTTTAAGGCAAGGCGATCGCTCTGGGTTGAAATTTCGGTTGTCTTCTATTTTTGTTGGCTCGTTTCTTGTAAGCCTTATTCACTTTCTCAATCCGTGCCCGAACTTGTTCATGAAATTGTTGTATCTCCTTCATCTTGTTGAACGCATCCGGTTGCTCTTTCCCTTTTCGTGTGGGAACCATATCTATTGGCAAACAAGGATTAACCCCATACACAACTTCAAATGGAGAATGTTTGGTTGCATATGTTGGTGTACGGTTGTAAGCAAATTCCGTGTGAGCCAACTTCAAATCCCAATCCTTTTGGGTCTTCCCAACTAGTCCTCGTAGTAGAACTACAAGGGTCCTATTGGTTACTTCCGTTTGTCCATCCGTTTGTGGGTGATGAGATGTGCTAAACAAAAATTTCGTTCCAATTATCCGCCAAAGAGATCTCCAAAAGTGGCTAAGAAACTTGCTATCTCTATCACTCACAATTGTCTTTGGTACCCCACGCAAACGCACAATTTCCTTGAAATACAAATCCGCAACTAAGGAGGCATCATCCGTCTTGTGACATGGCACGAAATGCGCCATTTTCGAGAATCGATCAACCACCACCATGATAGCATCCTTTCCTCTTTGCATTCGTGGTAACGCCACAATGAAATCCATCGACACATCACACCACGGTTGTTTTGGTACGGGCAAAGGTGTATACAAACCTTGATGGAATGTACTCTTCATCTTTTGACAAGTGGCACATCTAGAGATAATAGTTTGTACATCTCCAAGCATTTTCGGCCAATAAAAATGCTCTTGTAGTAACTCCAACGTCTTGTTGATGCCAAAATGTCCTGCTAGTCCTCCACCATGCGTTTCTCGTACCAATAACTCTCTTATCGAACACTTGGGAATACAAAGTTGGTTGCATTTGAACAAAAATCCCTCTTGTATCACAAAACTCCCATTCTTTTCTTTGTCACAATCGAGAACAATAGAGCCAAAGTCCGGATCTTCCTTGTAGTATTCGCATACTAGTTTGAACCCTAGTAGCTTGGCATCCATCATGGTGAGCATAGAATATCTTCGAGATAATGCATCCGCTACCACATTGTTCTTTCCATCCTTATATTTTGAAGAAAAGTTGAAGGATTGCAGAAATTCCACCCATTTTGCATGCCTCGGTTTTAACTTGTGTTGCCCATGAATATACTTCAATGCCTCGTGATCGGAATGTAGGACGAAATGATTCGGCCTTAGGTAATGACTCCAATGATCCAAAGCTCGAACCATAGCATAGAATTCTTTGTCATAGGTAGAATAGTTGAATCTCGCACCTCCAAGCTTCTCAATAAAATAAGCAATGGGCCCTTTTCCTTGAGTCAACACCGCTCCAATACCCACTCCACTAGCATCACATTCAACTTCAAAAGGTTGTGAGAAATCGGGTAAGGCCAAAACCGGTGTTTTGCATAACTTCTCTTTAAGCTCTTCAAAAGCTTGTTGGGCCGCCGAAGTCCATTCAAATTTTCCTTTCTTCAAGGTCTCGGTCATGGGACTTGCAATAGTACTAAAGTCTTTAATGATGCGTCTATAGAAAGAAGCTAGTCCATGAAATGAGCGTACCTCCGTAATAGTGGTTGGAATAGGCCAAGACTTGATTGCTTCAATCTTTGTTTTATCAACCGATACTCCTTCCTTTGACACCACATAACCAAGGAATGTCATACTTGGTTGCATAAACGAGCACTTCTCGAGTTTTCCATAGAGCTTGTTTTTCCGCAAAGTTTGTAGTACCTCCTCAAGATGTCTCACGTGCTCCTCCTCACTTTTGCTATATACCAAAATATCGTCTAGATAGATGACCACAAATTTTCCCAAAAATGGTCTTAACACTTCATTCATTAACCTCATAAAAGTACTTGGGGCATTCGTGAGCCCGAATGGCATCACTTTCCATTCATATAATCCATGCTTTGTCTTGAACACCGTTTTCCATTCATCTCTTTCGCGCATGTGAACTTGATGGTAACCGCTCCTCAAATCAATCTTCGAGTAAAATATTGCACCATGTAGTTCATCAATCATATCATCCAAGCGTGGCATTGGAAATCTATACTTGATAGTGATATTGTTGATTGCTCGACTATCCACGCACATCCGCCATGAGCCATCTTTCTTGGGTACAAGAAGGGCCGGTACCGCACATGGACTCATGCTTTCTTCCACATATCCCTTTGAGAGCAACTTTTCAATTTGCTTTTGAAGTTCCTTCGTTTCTTCCGGGTTGCATCGATATGCCAGCTTGTTGGGGAGTGGCATTCCAGGTATCAAATCGATTTGATGTTCAATTCCTCGCTTTGGTGGCAAACCCGATGGTAGATCTTCGGGGAATACATCCTTGAACTTGTTAAGTAGAGGTTTCATTAAGGGGTGTAGTTCCTCCCCTTCTTGACTTTGGACCCCTTGAGGAATAATGAGAATTGCTTGGCCATCCTTGACGGCTTGTTCGGCCTCTCGTTCACTTGCCAATAGGTTTGTCTTTTGCGGGGGTTTCTTGATGGGAACTATTTTGGAGGGTGGTAAAGGATTTAACTTGAACTTCTTACCATCCTTCTTCACAATATAGGCATTCTCCCTCCCTTCGTGGGTCACATATCTATCATATTGCCAAGGTCGTCCCAAAAGTATATGGCATACATCCATTAATTGGAACCACATCACAAAGTATCTCATCTTGATAATTTCCCATAGAAAAAGAGATTAAGGCTTGACGATTTACCTTTACTTCGGATCCATTATTGAGCCAATGAAGCTTGTAAGGACGAGAGTGGTTTGTGATTGGGACTTTATTACAAATGATAAACAAGAGCTCAATATGGATTGATTGTTGGATGCTTTGTGGATCCTTTTAGAGGATCAAAAGACTTGTTTTTAAAGGATAAACAAGCGCTCAATAGAGACTGATTGTTGGAAGCTTTGAGGATCCTTTTAGAGGTTCAAAAGACTTGTTTACAAAGGATAAACAAGTGCTTAATAGTGGTAGATTATTGGAAGCTTTGTGGATTCTTTTAGATGATCAAAAGACTTGCTTTCAAAGGATAAACAAGAGCACAATAGAGATTGAATGTTGGAATCTTTGTGGATCCTTATAGATGATCAAAAGACTTGCTTTCAAAGGATAAACAAGAGCGCAATAGAGATTGATTGTGGGAAGCTTTGACGATCCTTTTAGATGATCAAAAGACTTGTTTTTAAAGGATAAACAAGTCCTCAATTGAGATTTATTGTTGGAAGCTTTGTGGATCCTTTTAGAGGATCAAAAGTCTTTATTACAAATGATAAAAAAGAGCTCAATATAGATTGATTGTTGGATGCTTTGTGGATCCTTTTAGAGGATCAAAAGACTTGTTTTTAAAGGATAAACAAGAGCTCAATAGAGATTGATTGTTGGAAGCTTTGAGGATCCTTTTAGAGTTTCAAAAGACTTGTTTACAAAGGATAAACAAGTGCTCAATAGTGGTTGATTATTGGAAGCTTTGTGGATTCTTTTAGATGATCAAAAGACTTGCTTTCAAAGGATAAACAAGAGCACAATAGAGATTGAATGTTGGAATCTTTGTGGATCCTTATAGATGATCAAAAGACTTGCTTTCAAAGGATAAACAAGAGCGCAATAGAGATTGAATGTGGGAAGCTTTGACGATCCTTTTAGATGATCAAAAGACTTGTTTTTAAAGGATAAACAAGTCCTCAATAGAGATTTATTGTTGGAAGCTTTGTGGATCCTTTTAGAGGATCAAAAGTCTTTATTACAAATGATAAACAAGAGCTCAATATAGATTGATTGTTGGATGCTTTGTGGATCCTTTTAGAGGATCAAAAGACTTGTTTTTAAAGGATAAACAAGAGCTCAATAGAGATTGATTGTTGGAAGCTTTGAGGATCCTTTTAGAGTTTCAAAAGACTTGTTTACAAAGGATAAACAAGTGCTCAATAGTGGTTGATTATTGGAAGCTTTGTGGATTCTTTTAGATGATCAAAAGACTTGCTTTCAAAGGATAAACAAGAGCACAATAGAGATTGAATGTTGGAATCTTTGTGGATCCTTATAGATGATCAAAAGACTTGCTTTCAAAGGATAAACAAGAGCGCAATAGAGATTGATTGTGGGAAGCTTTGACGATCCTTTTAGATGATCAAAAGACTTGTTTTTAAAGGATAAACAAGTCCTCAATAGAGATTTATTGTTGGAAGCTTTGTGGATCCTTTTAGAGGATCAAAAGTCTTTATTACAAATGATAAAACAAGAGCTCAATATAGATTGATTGTTTGATTCTTTGTGGATCCTTTTAGAGGATCAAAAGACTTGTTTTTAAAGGATAAACAAGAGCTCAATAGAGATTGATTGTTGAAAGCATTGAGGATCCTTTTAGAGGTTCAAAAGACTTGTTTACAAAGTATAAACAAGTGCTCAATAGTGGTTGATTATTGGAAGCTTTGTGGATTCTTTTAGATGATCAAAAGTCAAAGGATAAACAAGAGCACAATAGAGATTGAATGTTGGAATCTTTGTGGATCCTTATATCTGATCAAAAGACTTGCTTTCAAAGGATAAACAAGAGCGCAATAGAGATTGATTGTGGGAAGCTTTGACGATCCTTTTAGATGATCAAAAGACTTGTTTTTAAAGGATAAACAAGTCCTCAATAGAGATTTATTGTTGGAAGCTTTGTGGATCCTTTTAGAGGATCAAAAGTCTTTATTACAAATGATAAAACAAGAGCTCAATATAGATTGATTGTTTGATTCTTTGTGGATCCTTTTAGAGGATCAAAAGACTTGTTTTTAAAGGATAAACAAGAGCTCAATAGAGATTGATTGTTGGAAGCTTTGAGGATCCTTTTAGAGGTTCAAAAGACTTGTTTACAAAGGATAAAAAAGTACTCAATAGTGGTTTTTTATTGAAAGCTTTGTGGATTCTTTTAGATGATCAAAAGACTTGCTTTCAAAGGATAAACAAGAGCACAGTAGAGATTGAATGTTGGAATCTTTGTGGATCCTTATAGATGATCAAAAGACTTGTTTTCAAAGGATAAAAAAGAGCGCAATAGAGATTGATTGTGGGAAGCTTTGACGATCCTTTCAGATGATCAAAAGACTTATTTTAAAGGAGAACAAGTCCTCAATAGAGATTTATTGTTGGAAGCTTTATGGATCCTTTAAGAGGATCAAAAGTCTTTATTACAAATGAAAAACAAGAGCTCAATATAGATTGATTGTTGGATGCTTTTTGGATCCTTTTAGAGGATCAAAAGACTTGTTTTTAAAGGATAAACAAGTGCTCAATAGAGATTGATTGTTGGAAGCTTTGAGGATCCTTTTAGAGGTTCAAAAGACTTGTATACAAAGGATAAACAAGTGCTCAATAGTGGTTGATTATTGGAAGCTTTGTGGATTCTTTTAGATGATCAAAAGACTTGTTTTCAAAGGATAAACAAGAGCACAATAGAGATTGAATGTTGGAATCTTTGTGGATCCTTATAGATGATCAAAAGACTTGCTTTCAAAGGATAAACAAGAGCGCAATAGAGATTGATTGTGAGAAGCTTTGACGATCCTTTTAGATGATCAAAAGACTTTTTTTTAAAGGATAAACAAGTCCTCAATAGAGATTTATTGTTGGAAGCTTTGTGGATCCTTTTAGAGGATCAAAAGTCTTTATTACAAATGATAAAAAAGAGCTCAATATAGATTGATTGTTGGATGCTTTGTGGATCCTTTTAGAGGATCAAAAGACTTGTTTTTAAAGGATAAACAAGAGCTGAATAGAGATTGATTGTTGGAAGCTTTGAGGATCCTTTTAGAGGTTCAAAAGACTTGTTTACAAAGGATAAACAAGTGCTCAATAGTGGTTGATTATTGGAAGCTTTGTGGATTCTTTTAGATGATCAAAAGACTTGCTTTCAAAGGATAAACAAGAGCACAATAGAGATTGAATGTTGGAATCTTTGTGGATCCTTATAGATGATCAAAAGACTTGCTTTCAAAGGATAAACAAGAGCGCAATAGAGATTGATTGTGAGAAGCTTTGACGATCCTTTTAGATGATCAAAAGACTTGTTTTTAAAGGATAAACAAGTCCTCAATAGAGATTTATTGTTGGAAGCTTTGTGGATCCTTTTAGAGGATCAAAAGTCTTTATTACAAATGATAAACAAGAGCTCAATATAGATTGATTGTTGGATGCTTTGTGGATCCTTTTAGAGGATCAAAAGACTTGTTTTTAAAGGATAAACAAGAGCTCAATAGAGATTGATTGTTGGAAGCTTTGAGGATCCTTTTAGAGGTTCAAAAGACTTGTTTACAAAGGATAAACAAGTGCTCAATAGTGGTTGATTATTGGAAGCTTTGTGGATTCTTTTAGATGATCAAAAGACTTGCTTTCAAAGGATAAACAAGAGCACAATAGAGATTGATTGTTGGAATCTTTGTGGATCCTTATAGATGATCAAAAGACTTGCTTTCAAAGGATAAACAAGAGCGCAATAGAGATTGATTGTGGGAAGCTTTGACGATCCTTTTAGATGATCAAAAGACTTGTTTTTAAAGGATAAACAAGTCCTCAATAGAGATTTATTGTTGGAAGCTTTGTGGATCCTTTTAGAGGATCAAAAGTCTTTATTACAAATGATAAACAAGAGCTCAATATAGATTGATTGTTGGATGCTTTGTGGATCCTTTTAGAGGATCAAAAGACTTGTTTTTAAAGGATAAACAAGAGCTCAATAGAGACTGATTGTTGGAAGCTTTGAGGATCCTTTTAGAGGTCCAAAAGACTTGTTTACAAAGGATAAACAAGTGCTCAATAGTTGTTGATTATTGGAAGCTTTGTGGATTCTTTTAGATGATCAAAAGACTTGCTTTCAAAGGATAAACAAGTGCACAATAGAGATTGATTGTTGGAATCTTTGTAGATCCTTATAGATGATCAAAAGACTTGCTTTCAAAGGATAAACAAGAGCGCAATAGAGATTGATTGTGGGAAGCTTTGACGATCCTTTAGATGATCAAAAGACTTGTTTTTAAAGGATTAACAAGTCCTCAATTGAGATTTATTGTTGGAAGCTTTGTGGATCATTTTAGAGGATCAAAAGTCTTTATTACAAATGATAAACAAGAGCTCAATATAGATTGATTGTTGGATGCTTTGTGGATCCTTTTAGAGGATCAAAAGACTTGTTTTTAAAGGATAAACAAGAGCTCAATAGAGACTGATTGTTGGAAGCTTTGAGGATCCTTTTAGAGGTTCAAAAGACTTGTTTACAAAGGATAAACAAGTGCTCAATAGTGGTTGATTATTGGAAGCTTTGTGGATTCTTTTAGATGATCAAAAGACTTGCTTTCAAAGGATAAACAAGAGCACAATAGAGATTGATTGTTGGAATCTTTGTATATCCTTATAGATGATCAAAAGACTTGCTTTCAAAGGATAAACAAGAGCGCAATAGAGATTGATTGTGGGAAGCTTTGACGATCCTTTTAGATGATCAAAAGACTTATTTTTAAAGGATAAACAAGTCCTCAATTGAGATTTATTGTTGGAAGCTTTGTCGATCTTTTTAAAGGATCAAAAGTCTTTATTACAAATGATAAACAAGTGCTCAATATAGATTGATTGTTGGATGCTTTGTGGATCCTTTTAGAGGATCAAAAGGATTGTTTTTAAATGATTAACAAGAGCTCAATAGAGACTGATTGTTGGAAGCTTTGAGGATCCTTTTAGAGGTTCAAAAGACTTGTTTACAAAGGATAAACAAGTGCTCAATACTGGTTGATTATTGGAAGCTTTGTGGATTCTTTTAGATTATCAAAAGACTTGCTTTCAAAGGATAAATAAGTGCACAATAGAGATTGATTGTTGGAATCTTTGTAGATCCTTATAGATGATCAAAAGACTTGCTTTCAAAGGATAAACAAGAGCGCAATAGAGATTGATTGTGGGAAGCTTTGACGATCCTTTTAGATGATCAAAAGACTTGTTTTTTGTAACGCCCGCGCCATTTGCATCATTTACATCATTTGCATTCGTTCTATGTTACGTCTTATGTTTTAACATCGTCATTTCATGTGCAAATGTTGTTCATATGTACTTGCCATTCAGATTGTTATACATTTTTTAAGTGTATGAATGTGTGTTATAAGTTTCATTATCATTGCACTTGATTTGGTATGTTATTTGTTTACTTTGGTTTTGGGACCTTTCGGAGGCCTTTACTTAGTGTTCTAGCTTCACGTAAGTGTTAGAACCATGATGGAACCTTTGGGCAACATTTTGGGACTTTTCTAGACCACATTTCATGATTTTAGGGTGTACTGGAAGTTGGGCGAGCGCCTGGGCGAGCGCTCATTTGCAGAAAGTCAAGTCGAGAAACTGGTGGCTGAGCGGGCGCTTAGGCTGGCGCCTAGGCGGCCGCGCAACATTCAGAATGTTTGCTCTGTTTTTCCTGCTTTGTAAAAACGTGACAGTTTTGCCCCTTTGACCCAACTTGACGTACCTTGACCCTTTGACCACCCTTTTTACACCTAAAACACTGAGTAAACACCTCACAAACACCATCTCTTCCATTTCTTTCATCCAAGGTGTGAGAGAAAGCTAGTGTGAGAGAAATAGTGTGAGATTAGTGTGTGTAAACCTTACCTTCCCTCTCCAACCATAGATTCTTGCATGCAACACCACCATTGGACTGCTTAAGACTTGAGGAATCCATTGCTAAGCTTGGATTGTGAATCCATTGGGTAGATTTTCTTGTAGAGGTAAGCTACTATCCCTTGTTCTTCCTCTCTTATGAATTGTTATACATGTTAGACTTGTTAGATGATGATATATGTTAGAAATCATCAATTTGAATATGTTTGACTATGTTGACTTTTCAAATTCGTGGTTGACTTTTGGGTTGTGATTAAAGACTCATGTTTACATATTAGAAATGTGATGTATGCTTAGTAATTGTTAAGTTTACGGTATGATTAATTCGCATAAACTCGAACTCATTAGAAACCGAAAATGACTCTAACAGAGTTCGTTAGGATTTCATAATCGATGAGACCACGTGTGTGATTTGGGAATTCGTGAATGATTCGAGTGATTTGTTAGAAAATTTGGTTACACCGATTGTGTGTTTAATATTACGTGAATTGTCGTAATTATTGTAAGTTGGTTATTTGTGGTGTGAGATTATTATAACTCACTTGTGACATTCATATTATTGTCAATTGTTGTTGTTGTGGTGTACTCCCTACTTTGGAGTATGACCTTTTATGTTTAAATGTCGAGTAAACATCTACTTGTGCATTTAGTTAAGTCCATGGCATATTTGTTGGCGGTGTATTGACGCTCGATTATTGCGTGAGCTGGGGCTACGTAATAGTCGAAGGCCAATACATCGGGCCTCGCCCTACCGTTGGCCGCGGTAGGGGTATAGCGCCATTTGTTGTACGGAATAAACGCAACCATGGTAAGCTATATCCGTGGTAGATTCTTGGGTTGTAGGGACTGAGATCACCCATCGACGTGAATACAGAAATTGGTTCACATGTGTTTTGGTTATTGGTTTTCTTGTTCGGGCACTACAACAACGGCTCTACACTTGGTATATTATTGGTTGGTTGGTTGGAAGTATTGGTTTGGTCGGAGGTGTACCTCGACACCGTATCCTTTGTAACCTGTTTACTTATTGTTCTTATGTGCTTCCTATATGAACGAATGTTGGTCATGGTTTCCAACCGGTATGGGACGGTTGGCGATCATCGAGCTTCTCGTGTAGTATGGGGTTGTTTGGCTATGTGCAATACATGTTATTTCCGTTTAGTATTGAAATGATATTGTGATGACATGAATACTTGTTACATTTATTGTCTTGCATCTAGCATGCCATATTGTTGCATTAGTAGCTTATTGAGTTTTCAACTCACCCCGTTTGTTTTCATTTGTTTTCCTTAGATCAAGCGCCGGCGAGGAATCCCTAGTGTTTGTGTTCGGTTCATTTGGGCGACATCTTTTGGTAGTGCACCTTGTTCCTAAGTATTTTCTTTTGGTGAGGCCGAGGGTGTACTTGTTACTTAAACAATGTATTTGTTGGGTAGATGTCTTGATTGTTAGATGATGTATTCTTTTGTTGTGCCAGCATGGTTGCCGTGTGGTTGTATGTATATTTGTTAACTTTAATTCCGCTTACTCTGATATGTTTATATATGTACCAAGCTTGTTAGCTCGAGTTTGTTGTTGCTAGCTAACGTGTTGTTTCTCCGGCTTGTTTCGCCGTCGAGGTTTAGTATTGTTTAAAAGGTTTCGTTGTTTAAAGAAAACTTGCACGTGCATTACAGGGTTTTCTCATGACTTTGCATTCTTTTAAACGGAATTTTTGAGATGCTATTTTAGTGTTTTCCGCATTTGTCTCGCGGCTCCGAACGGGATTCACATCGGATCTCGGGTCGGGTCGCGACAGATGGTATCAGAGCTTATGTTAGCTATTCGCCAGGATAGGTTCCATGGCCTAGGTGGGTATGGTGTGTGTTATCGAGATTTTAACGTCGAGTGTTTTATGTAGGTTGAAATAGTGGAAGGTAAGTACGGAGCGAGCACTAGTAGGGTCGGTATGAGTCCAGGTGGAAATGAGGAAAGAGATAAAAATGTTAATACTCAGTGTAATGTTCCTCCTGAATCGAGCCCGAACAATCAGAATGAAGTTTTCCTTGATGTGTATCAAGGACTATCACAAATGATAACCGAGATAGCACAGCAAGATATTGTAGGGATAAGACCTCAGCTGGAAGGTAAGGGACTGCAACCAGAGGCTCTAGTACGACAGTTAGATATTACAGCACCACAGCTTAATATTGGAGTACCACCACAGAGAATAAGGTATAAAAACAATACCACTATTCTTGAGGAGTTCTTGAAGATGAAACCCCAAAGTTTTGATGGAGAACCTAATGCTACTAAGGCTGAACTATGGATTAAACACATTATCAAGGTATTTACTACTCTCGGTTGTACTAATGATGAAAAAGTTGTCCTAGCTGTGTTTATGTTAGAAGGAGCGGCGGAACATTGGTGGCAGATGTTGCAGGAGAGCTGGGAACGACAGAGGATACCTCATGTATGGGTGAACTTCTTGAAGGAATTCAAGGCACAGTTCATTCTAACAGTGGTTCGAGAAAAGAGACAGATGGAATTCATTACCTTGGAACAAGAAAGTATGACCGTGGCTCAGTACTCAAACAAGTTCTCAGAATTGACGCGTTACTGTAGTCACTTGAACCATATTGAAGCAAGGAAGGCACAAAAGTTTGTTAAAGGTTTGAGGACTGAATATCGAGAACAATTACCTTCGTTACAGTTTACTAATTACCGTAGCGCAATGGAGTGTGCACTTAGAATAGAAAGTAACATTGAAGAGCATAAAGGAAGAGGAAGCATGAATAAGTCACGACAATCTTCACAATATCATGGATGAGATCAGAATTCGGGTAAAAGGGGTAAGTACAACAACAATAATGACCGTAAGGGAAGTCAGGAAAGATCACAGTCTAGCGGGCAATCAAGGCAACAGTCCGGTGGGCGAGGTAGTAATAACATGTTTGCTCCGAGTCAACAGGGTGGTCCATTGATATGTAGTTATTGCTTGAAACCGGGACACCCGGAGGATAGGTGCTGGAGTAAGACAGGGAAGTGCTTTACTTGTGGAGGAGAACACCTTAGGAAGAATTGTCCTAGGATGAGGCATAATCAATCTGAGAGTGCTAGTCAGCAGTCTAATGGCTCTAAGAGAGATAGTGATGGTAATCCTAGATCTGAGAGCCGTGTGTTTGCGCTTAGCCAGCGTGGAGTTCCTAAGTCTACCCTCGAGATAGGAGGTATCATTTCCATATTATTATGAGTATACGTATTATGGTAGCTCATGTTCATGCATTCATTTATTGAATTGTGTGATTGAAAACTAGAGTAATATGTTTTCAAGTTTTATCTTATGATTGAGGGAGATACCCCAATAAGAGATTGAGATGTTGTTATTGGTATGATAAACTTGTGATAGACCAATAGGTAATCACATATTGTATGGTAGTTGTGTGTCTTACCTTTATATGGCTTGAAAGTGTAAGAAGTTGTGATATACGAGTTAGTAACTATACGCTGTATGTCAACTTTGTGGATATGCCTATACATGATATTTATGAGATACATGATATGGATTGTTAGTGTGTGCATGCCATGCATTGATTGTGTACCATCATGAAGTGAGTATGTTCTTCCCTGTGACAAAAATGCTTGGGTTATGTTGATATGATTGTTATTAGCATGCATATCATTCATGTTCGGAAAGTTAGTATACTGTTACCACATAATCGAGTTGAGTGTTTGGGTTCATGTTATGGTTATGAATGAAACTACACCAGAGTTAGAGGATTTCTCTACTATTATGAGAGTATCCAGAAATGTTCGCTGTTGATTACCTTATATGTCACCTAAAACGGGGATTTGAACATGTATTGAGTTGATACTAGGGAATCAAAGAACCTAGGGGATCACCATGAATTGGATTAGCAATTGATGGATTTCATAAACCATATGTGTAAGTCTTACTTGAAATATTTTGTAAAGGTGTCATTAATGATATCTATATTCACCTTCAGTCTTAATACGAAGTGAACCTTAAAAGAAGAATTGAGTTGTGACTTTAATCAGAATGAAGAACAATAGCTTCAGCAACGAAGAGTTGACATGGTATAAGTGGAATTAATATATATTCACTGAGTTGAGTTTTCTTGCGTTAGTATTGACGTTACCTGAGTTGAAATACTACTATTATGAATCTAAGATTGCGTTATGTATGGATTCAAATAATTGAAGTTTCTATTCTCACGATATGAGCAAAATATGAGACATTGTCGATAAGTGGAAAGACTTAAAGATCTAAACTATGTACCTTCTACTATTCAATGGAGTTTAACATGATGACTAGTGTGTTCAAGATTGAAGATTTATTAATTATAATAGGACTATTTGGTATATGTTGAGATTGTTGCACGCTATAGATTGTGATGGATTGATTAACCAAGTGATCATGTACTACTAATGGCGAAGATATGCATATCAAATGAATTATAACCTTGTATATATGAGATATCGAGAGACTAGATTAAACACCGCGAGTAGTGTACTTAAAGAGGAGTTCAAGAATTATTTCATGTATACATCTTATACTTAAACCTTCTCAACGTTTGAAACAGTGATTATGACTTCCGGGGGATGTGTAAACATGTGTGATAGATTCCGAATGATAGTTACTCACCACAACAATTGTCAACGGAGTATGAAAATGATATTGACTGAGACTAATACGGGAAAATAGAACGAATTATCTATACACGGTAATGAAGTCAGGAATCTAAACTTTGAAACCTTGTGATGATTCAATAGCCGGTTGAAAGTGTGAATTCTCCTTGGGAATAATTACTAAACAACTCTAAATCGATGGAACACCGTTACATTGTTGCAATATATATTCTTGGGAATGTGGTATTATCGAAGTGTATCCAGGGAATTGTTCAATGAAATTCTTTTGAGTGACCTCATGCAACCGAGAATGTACATTGGGAAACAGGGTTTGATTATAAAGGGAATATCCTTAGTTCAACGATGGTCCTGAACTGAATTTAGGGACTGAATTCTTTTAAGGGGGAGAGGAGGTAATACCCTGGTATCTCCTATGTTTGACTTGTCTTCTATATCGTATCGTTATTATGTTGAGCAGCCCGTGAGGATACTCGACACTAAAGAACAAGTGTTGAGGTCGAAGTCCATTTCCCTTGTGAAAGTTTTGTGGAGAAGTCATAACATCGAGGAAGCCACTTGGGAATTAGAACAAGAGATGCGAGAGAAGTACCCTTCGTTATTTGTGGAGATTGGTAAGTAAATTCGCGGACGAATTTATTCTAAGGGGGTGAGGGTGTAACGCCCGCGCCATTTGCATCATTTACATCATTTGCATTCGTTCTATGTTACGTCTTATGTTTTAACATCGTCATTTCATGTGCAAATGTTGTTCATATGTACTTGCCATTGAGATTGTTATACACTTTTTAAGTGTATGAATGTGTGTTATAAGTTTCATTATCATTGCACTTGATTTGATATGTTATTTGTTTACTTTGGTTTTGGGACCTTTCGGAGGCCTTTACTTAGTGTTCTAGCTTCACTTAAGTGTTAGAACCATCATGGAACCTTTGGGCAACATTTTGGGACTTTTTTAGACCACATTTCAGGATTTTAGGGTGTACTGGAAGTTGGGTGAGCGCCTGGGCGAGCGCTCATTTGGCAGAAAGTCATGTCTGGAGAAACTGGTGGCTGAGCGAGCGCTTAGGCTGGCGCCTAGGCGGCCGCGCAACATCCAAAATGTTTGCTCTGTTTTTCCTGCTTTGTAAAAACGTGACAATTTTGCCCCTTTGACCCAACTTGACGTACCTTGACCCTTTGACCACCCTTTTTACACCTAAAACACTGAGTAAACACCTCACAAACACCATCTCTTCCATTTCTTTCATCCAAGGTGTGAGAGAAAGCTAGTGTGAGAGAAATAGTGTGAGATTAGTGTGTGTAAACCTTACCTTCCCTCTCCAACCATAGATTCTTGCATACAACACCACCATTGGACTGCTTAAGACTTGAGGAATCCATTGCTAAGCTTGGATTGTGAATCCATTGGGTAGATTTTCTTGTAGAAGTAAGCTACTATCCCTTGTTCTTCCTCTATTATGAATTGTTATACATGTTAGACTTGTTAGATGATGATATATGTTAGAAATCATCAATTTTGAATATGTTTGACTATGTTGACTTTTCAAATTCGTGGTTGACTTTTGGGTTGTGATTAAAGACTCATGTTTACATGTTAGAAATGTGATGTATGCTTAGTAATTGTTAAGTTTACGGTATGATTAATTCGCGTAAACTCGAACTCATTAGAAACCGAAAATGACTCTAACGGAGTTCGTTAGGATTTCATAATCGATGAGACCACGTGTGTGATTTGGGAATTCGTGAATGATTCGAGTGATTTGTTAAAAAATTTGGTTACACCAATTGTGTGTTTAATATTACGTGAATTGTCGTAATTATTGTAAGTTGGTTATTTGTGGTGTGAGATTATTATAACTCACTTGTGACATTCATATTATTGTCAATTGTTGTTGTTGTGGTACTCCTACTTTGGAGTATGACCTTTTATGTTTAAATGTCGAGTAAACATCTACTTGTGCATTTAGTTAAGTCCATGGCATATTTGTTGGCGGTGTATTGACGCTCGATTATTGCGTGAGCTGGGGCTACGTAATAGTCAAAGGCCAATACATCGGGCCTCGCCCTACCGTTGGCCGCAGTAGGGGTATAGCGCCGTTTGTTGTACGGAATAAACGCAACCATGGTAAGCTATATCCGTGGTAGATTCTTGGGTTGTAGGGACCGAGATCACCCGTCGACGTGAATACAGAAAATGGTTCACATGTGTTTTGGTTATTGGTTTTCTTGTTCGAGCACGTCAACAACGGCTCTACACTTGGTATATTATTGGTTGGTTGGTTGGAAGTATTGGTTTGGTCGGAGGTGTACCTCGACACCGTATCCTTTGTAACCTGTTTACTTATAGTTCTTATGTGCTTCCTATATGAACGAATGTTGGTCATGGTTTCCAACCGGTATGGGACGGTTGGCGATCATCGAGCCTCTCGTGTAGTATGGGGTTGTTTGGCTATGTGCAATACATGTTATTTCCGTTTAGTATTGAAATGATATTGTGATGACATGAATACTTGTTACATTTATTGTCTTGCATCTAGCATGCCATATTGTTGCATTAGTAGCTTATTGAGTTTTTCAACTCACCCCGTTTGTTTTCATTTGTTTTCCTTAGATCAAGCGCCGGCGAGGAATCCCTAGTGTTTGTGTTCGGTTCATTTGGGCGACATCTTTTGGTAGTGCACCTTGTGCCTAAGTATTTTCTTTTGGTGAGGCCGAGGGTGTACTTGTTACTTAAACAATGTATTTGTTGCGTAGATGTCTTGATTGTTAGATGATGTATTCTTTTGTTGTGCCGGCATGGTTGCCGTGCGGTTGTATGTATATTTGTTAACTTTAATTCCGCTTACTCTGATATGTTTATATATGTACCGAGCTTGTTAGCTCGAGTTTGTTGTTGCTAGCTAACGTGTTGTTTCTCCGGCTTGTTTCGCCGTCGAGGTTTAGTATTGTTTAAAAGGTTTCGTTGTTTAAAGAAAACTTGCACGTGCATTACAGGGTTTTCTCATGACTTTGCATTCTTTTAAACGGAATTTTTGAGATGTTATTTTAGTGTTTTCCGCACTTGTCTCGCGGCTCCGAACGGGATTCACATCGGATCTCGGGTCGGGTCGCGACATTTTTAAAGGATTAACAAGTGCTCAATTGAGATTTATTGTTGGAAGCTTTGTGGATCATTTTAGAGGATCAAAAGTCTTTATTACAAATGATAAACAAGAGCTCAATATAGATTGATTGTTGGATGCTTTGTGGATCCTTTTAGAGGATCAAAAGACTTGTTTTTAAAGGATAAACAAGAGCGGAATAGAGAGTGATTGTTGGAAGCTTTGAGGATCCTTTTAGATGTTCAAAAGACTTGTTTACAAAGGATAAACAAGTGCTCAATAGTGGTTGATTATTGGAAGCTTTGTGGATTCTTTTAGATGATCAAAAGACTTGCTTTCAAAGGATAAACAAGAGCACAATAGAGATTGAATGTTGGAATCTTTGTGGATCCTTATAGATGATCAAAAGACTTGCTTTCAAAGGATAAACAAGAGCGCAATAGAGATTGATTGTGGGAAGCTTTGACGATCCTTTTAGATGATCAAAAGACTTTTTTTTAAAGGATAAACAAGTCCTCAATAGAGATTTATTGTTGGAAGCTTTGTGGATCCTTTCAGATGCTCAAAAGTCTTTATTACAAATGATAAAAAAGAGCTCAATATAGATTGATTGTTGGATGCTTTGTGGATCCTTTTAGAGGATCAAAAGACTTGTTTTTAAAGGATAAACAAGAGCGGAATAGAGATTGATTGTTGGAAGCTTTGAGGATCCTTTTAGAGGTTCAAAAGACTTGTTTACAAAGGATAAACAAGTGCTCAATAGTGGTTGATTATTGGAAGCTTTGTGGATTCTTTTAGATGATCAAAAGACTTGCTTTCAAAGGATAAACAAGAGCACAATAGAGATTGAATGTTGGAATTTTTGTGGATCCTTATAGATGATCAAAAGACTTGCTTTCAAAGGATAAACAAGAGCGCAATAGAGATTGATTGTGGGAAGCTTTGACGATCCTTTTAGATGATCAAAAGACTTGTTTTCAAAGGATAAACAAGTCCTCAATAGAGATTTATTGTTGGAAGCTTTGTGGATCATTTTAGAGGATCAAAAGTCTTTATTACAAATGATAAACAAGAGCTCAATATAGATTGATTGTTGGATGCTTTGTGGATCCTTTTAGAGGATCAAAAGACTTCTTTTTAAAGGATAAACAAGAGCTGAATAGAGATTGATTGTTGGAAGCTTTGAGGATCCTTTTAGAGGTTCAAAAGACTTGTTTACAAAGGATAAACAAGTGCTCAATAGTGGTTGATTATTGGAAGCTTTGTGGATTCTTTTAGATGATCAAAAGACTTTCTTTCAAAGGATAAACAAGAGCACAATAGAGATTGAATGTTGGAATCTTTGTAGATCCTTATAGATGATCAAAAGACTTGCTTTCAAAGGATAAACAAGAGCGCAATAGAGATTGATTGTGGGAAGCTTTGACGATCCTTTTTGATGATCAAAAGACTTGTTTTTAAAGGATTAACAAGTCCTCAATTTAGATTTATTGTTGGAAGCTTTGTGGATCATTTTAGAGGATCAAAAGTCTTTATTACCAATGATAAACAAGAGCTCAATATAGATTGATTGTTGGATGCTTTGTAGATCCTTTTAGAGGATCAAAAGACTTGTTTTTAAAGGATAAACAAGAGCTCAGTAGAGACTGATTGTTGGAAGCTTTGAGGATTCTTTTAGAGGTTCAAAACACTTGTTTACAAAGGATAAACAAGTGTTCAATAGTGGTTGATTATTGGAAGCTTTGTGGATTCTTTTAGATGATCAAAAGACTTGCTTTCAAAGGATAAAAAAGAGCACAATAGAGATTGAATGTTGGAATCTTTTTGGATCCTTATAGATGATCAAAAGACTTGCTTTCAAAGGATAAACAAGAGCGCAATAGAGATTGATTGTGGGAAGCTTTGACGATCCTTTTAGATGATCAAAAGACTTGTTTTTAATGAATAAACAAGTCCTCAATAGAGATTTATTGTTGGAAGCTTTGTGGATCCTTTTAGAGGATCAAAAGTCTTTATTACAAATGATAAAAAAGAGCTCAATATAGATTGATTGTTGGATGCTTTGTGGATCCTTTTAGAGGAGCAAAAGACTTGTTTTTAAAGGATAAACAAGAGCTGAATAGAGATTGATTGTTGGAAACTTTGAGGATCCTTTTAGAGGTTCAAAAGACTTGTTTACAAAGGATAAACAAGTGCTCAATAGTGGTTGATTATTGGAAGCTTTGTGGATTCTTTTAGATGATCAAAAGACTTTCTTTCAAAGGATAAACAAGAGCACAATAGAGATTGAATGTTGGAATCTTTGTAGATCCTTATAGATGATCAAAAGACTTGCTTTCAAAGGATAAACAAGAGCGCAATAGAGATTGATTGTGGGAAGCTTTGACGATCCTTTTAGATGATCAAAAGACTTGTTTTTAAAGGATAAACAAGTCCTCAATAGGGATTTATTGTTGGAAGCTTTGTGGATCCTTTTAGAGGATCAAAAGTCTTTATTACCAATGATAAACAAGAGCTCAATATAGATTGATTGTTGGATGCTTTGTAGATCCTTTTAGAGGATCAAAAGACTTGTTTTTAAAGGATAAACAAGAGCTCAATAGAGACTGATTGTTGGAAGTTTTGAGGATTCTTTTAGAGGTTCAAAAGACTTGTTTACAAAGAGGATAAACAAGTGCTCAATAGTGGTTGATTATTGGACGCTTTGTGGATTCTTTTAGATGATCAAAAGACTTGCTTTCAAAGGATAAAAAAGAGCACAATAGAGATTGAATGTTGGAGTCTTTGTGGATCCTTATAGATGATCAAAAGACTTGCTTTCAAAGGATAAACAAGAGCGCAATAGAGATTGATTGTGGGAATCTTTGACGATCCTTTTAGATGATCAAAAGACTTGTTTTTAATGAATAAACAAGTCCTCAATAGAGATTTATTGTTGGAAGCTTTGTGGATCCTTTTAGAGGATCAAAAGTCTTTATTACAAATGATAAACAAGAGCTCAATATAGATTGATTGTTGGATGCTTTGTGGATCCTTTTAGAGGATCAAAAGACATGTTTTTAAAGGATAAACAAGAGCTGAATAGAGATTGATTGTTGGAAGCTTTGAGGATCCTTTTAGAGGTTCAAAAGACTTGTTTACAAAGGATAAACAAGTGCTCAATAGTGGTTGATTATTGGAAGCTTTGTGGATTCTTTTAGATGATCAAAAGACTTTCTTTCAAAGGATAAACAAGAGCACAATAGAGATTGAATGTTGGAATCTTTGTAGATCCTTATAGATGATCAAAAGACTTGCTTTCAAAGGTTAAACAAGAGCGCAATAGAGATTGATTATGGGAAGCTTTGACGATCCTTTTTGATGATCAAAAGACTTGTTTTTAAAGGATTAACAAGTCCTCAATTGGGATTTATTGTTGGAAGCTTTGTGGATCATTTTAGAGGATCAAAAGTCTTTATTACCAATGATAAACAAGTGCTATTTATAGATTGATTGTTGGATGCTTTGTGGATCCTTTTAGAGGATCAAAAGACTTGTTTTTAAAGGATAAACAAGAGCTCAATAGAGACTGATTGTTGGAAGCTTTGAGGATTCTTTTAGAGGTTCAAAAGACTTGTTTACAAAGGATAAACAAGTGCTCAATAGTGGTTGATTATTGGAAGCTTTGTGGATTCTTTTAGATGATCAAAAGACTTGCTTTCAAAGGATAAAAAAGAGCACAATAGAGATTGAATGTTGGAAACTTTGTGGATCCTTATAGATGATCAAAAGACTTGCTTTCAAAGGATAAACAAGAGCGCAATAGAGATTGATTGTGGGAAGCTTTGACGATCCTTATAGATGATCAAAACACTTGTTTTTAAAGAATAAACAAGTCCTCAATAGAGATTTATTGTTGGAAGCTTTGTGGATCCTTTGAGAGGATCAAAAGTCTTTATTACAAATGATAAAAAAGAGCTCAATATAGATTGATTATTGGATGCTTTGTGGATCCTTTTAGAGGATCAAAAGACTTGTTTTTAAAGGATAAACAAGAGCTGAATAGAGATTGATTGTTGGAAGCTTTGAGGATCCTTTTAGAGGTTCAAAAGACTTGTTTACAAAGGATAAACAAGTGCTCAATAGTGGTTGATTACTGGAAGCTTTGTTGATTCTTTTAGATGATCAAAAGACTTGCTTTCAAAGGATAAACAAGTGCACAATAGAGATTGATTGTTGGAATCTTTGTAGATCCTTACAGATGATCAAAAGACTTGTTTTCAAAGGATAAACAAGAGCGCAATAGAGATTGATTGTGGGAAGCTTTGATGATCCTTTTAGATGATCAAAAGACTTGTTTTTAAAGGATTAACAAGTCCTCAATTGAGATTTATTGTTGTAAGCTTTGTGGATCATTTTAGAGGATCAAAAGTCTTTATTACAAATGATAAACAAGAGCTCAATATAGATTGATTGTTGGATGCTTTGTGGATCCTTTTAGTGGATCAAAATACTTGGTTTTAAAGGATAAACAAGAGCTCAATAGAGACTGATTGTTGGAAGCTTTGAGGATCCTTTTAGAGGTTCAAAAGACTTGTTTACAAAGGATAAACAAGTGCTCAATAGTGGTTGATTATTGGAAGCTTTGTGGATTCTTTTAGATGATCAAAACACTTGCTTTTAAAGGATAAACAAGAGCACTATTGTTAGGTCCAAGGTTGCTCAAGATAGGCTAGAAGGGGGGGGTTGAATAGCCTATGTCCAATTTTTGAAATTGATTCAAAAATCTTACTTCACTTAATTTAAAAAAAATTTGTAGGCGGAAGACTTGGGAAGTATAGGACAAGACGAGAATTGCTGATCTTCACAGAACGAGATCAGCAGTTCTCAACAGTTTGGAAATCTGGATATTTAAAGCAACACAAATAATTCACAATCACACACAAGTGAACAAAGTATTTAATATGGTTCACACTTATAAATAAGTGCTACGTCCATAACCAAAGTGGTCAACTTTGGATTTGAAAATCGTGTACTAAGTTTTTTCACTAGGTATTTTACAAACTAAATCTCTAATGGATTGTGTACAAAAATTTTGTTGACCAAGTGTTTGTGTGGGAGAATTGATATCTACAAGATATAATTCTCGTGAGCTATGAAAGCTAGGTGTTGCAATCAATGAAGAGCTTTTAATGGACTAGACATCTAAGTGTGAAGCTCTTCAATGGCTAGGTACAGATAGGACGTTTAAGCTTTTAAGAACTTGAAGATAATGGAGATTCAGTAGATGGAGTAGTTGAAGCGTGTTGAATGCAATAATGAAGTCTCCTTTTATATGCAGGAGGAAGCTTGGAGCCGTTGGTGATCTTCTAATTTGAATTTAAGAGCAATTAATGCTCTAATCTGGTTGTTGACTCCTGATAGGCTGTCCTGCAACTTGCAGTCTGTCTCCTGACTCTTTGCTAAAAATAGGCGGTCTGCGCTTACAGGAGGAATGTCCTTTTCTGAGTTTTTGCCAAGAATGGAAACCTTCATTAAATGATATTTGCAGGTTAACGTTGCATCGTGATTAATGAGGTCTTCAAGTTAGGACATGTCTATCGGACGTTCTTGGGGTCTTCAACATTGCTGATGAAGTTTCGCCGTCGTGAGCTTGTCCGATATCCAAAGGAAGACTGCTGAATCAAAATTTTGCCATTTGTGCAGAGGACGTCCGATGTCCTATAGGCTATTCTTCTTCAAGACTTATACAAAAAGCAACCATAAGCTATTCAAGCTATGCCTAAGTGCAAGTTGCCACACTAACAGACACGCAGGCCCATTAGTCACCTTGTCTTAGACTTAGGTTATGGATTCAAGTAAATCTAAACTAAATACAACAATCTCCTCCTATTTCCTTGAGGCCATGACCCTATGAATACAATATCAGCTGACCATGTTCAATTTTAGTAATAGCATGCTTGTAAATTTGATATATTAAGAAAGCATGCCCTAGATGAACTTACACAAAGAGGTCATTGTATTCAAACATTACAAAGTGTTTACAAGTAAGAAATTTAAGCATAGGACACTTGTAATAAAACTGAATTTAAAGACATGCAGATAGGCAGATTAGGCAATGAAGAATATGTCTTTAAACCAGTGGTTTAAATTTCATGCATTCACATAATAAGCAGTTCATAATAAAGCATGTAAATTTTAAAAACAGACATTGTTAAATTTTAAAAACAGACATTGTTGATTAAACAAGTTGTTTAATTTCAAGGTTTTGCAAAAAAATATTCAAAGTTCATCGGCCGGTACGAGAGGATGACCTAGATGGTGCACGACCTTTGCCTTTGCCAGATGAAGATTGCCCATAGCTTCTTGATGCCTATCTAGAGTCAACAGCAGCCTTAAGTCTTGCAATTTCTTCTTTGGCTTCTGCTAACTCCTCCTTAGTATCTGCCAATTCGGAGGAGAGATCTCTGTTCTTCTGCTTGAGCAGAGCATTATGCTCAATGATCTTAGTCCGCTGATCATTGTTGAGTCTAGCCATCTCCTCCTTCATGGACGCAAGGGAGGTATTAATGAAGGACAGGCGGTCGGCAGTAGTTTTGTGTTCCTGGCGATAGAAAGCCAAGTGCTTTGAGGTGAGGTTGCGCGTCGCCCGCACTGAGGAGTGAACAGAGCGATTTACACGTTGTTGGGATTGAAGCACGTGCTTGTAGCCAAGGTCAACCATGTCTACGACCTTCAGTATCCCGTTTGACAGGTTGTCCCAATTTTCTTTGAATAGGGCAGCATTGGCTGAGGAAGTTGCTGAGAGACGACTGGCTAAAGCATTCTGACTGGCAGAGATGGACTGCCGGCAGGCATCAAAGGCAGCCTTGGCATCCTTTGAAATGTCCATGACCTTGTTCAAGCAGTCAGTCTGGACAGTGGTGACTTTGAATTGTTCTGCGGACAGCTGATGGAGAGCCGAGGTCAGGTCCGCCTAGACTTGATCAAAATTCTTGACAAACTCATCTACATCTGAGGCGCGGTAGAAGATCTGAGGGCTGGCTGGGGAAGAGGATGGGCCAGCTGAGGTAGAAGGATGTGTGGAGATGAGAGGAGGAGCGCTGGTGGCTTGGTCAGCGAACGGGTCAGGATGACCGGTGGAGGAGTGAGAATGGCCGGAGGATGACGGAGAAGCGCTGGTGTAGGAAATGCTAAGATGGCTAGGAGTAGGGGCAGGAGCAGGAACAGGAGCAGGAGCAGGAGTAGGAGCAGGAGCAGGAGCAGGAGCAGGAGCAGGCAGAAGGAGAAGAAGTGGTTGTTGAACAGGGAGGATGCGGGGAACAGGAAAGAGTCTCTCTATGTAGATGACATAGGAGGAGGAATGAATGAAGTAGGGAGGAGGAGAAAAGTAGACAGCGAGGGAAGGAGAACGGAAGAGAATGGGAAGGTGAGGATGAAAGCCTAAAAATGTGGTGACTACATTAAAGAAGTTGTAGACCACAGGCTGAAGGAGGGGTGAAGGATGGCAGATAATGGTGAAGATAGGGGGTTTTGGCAGAGAGAGAAAGGAGAAGATGTCCGATTTGGTAGGAAGGGGAAGGCCAAGGCCAAGGTCCCTGTGAATGGCAACCCATTGGGTGAAGATCATAAGATCTTGAACCGCTGAGTTGTGGGAGAAGAATTATTGGGACCAGGCAGGAGGAAGAGGATCATAAAAGGCACCCCATTGGAAGAGGATGTCACCTGCAGACATGGGCTGGCAGGGAATCCTTTTAGGGTAGTCTAAGGTGGAGAGGAAGGGGTCGGTATCGGCAGGATTGGGTTTAGGTCTGCTGTCTCTGAAGGACAGCAGATCCTGAACTTCAGGATGGAGGTGGCTGTATGGGTTGGGTTTAATGCGTTTGAGAGTAGGCAGGTCAGAAGAAGGAGAGAGAGACCGTTTGGAAGATGGCTGATGAGAGGTGGTGGTTGGTGAGGTGGATGGTTCCTGGATAGAGGTGGTTTGGAGGGATTCAGAGTGAGGAGGGGAAGAAATAGGTGGAGTGGAGGTGGTGGTAGGCAGAGTTGTGGGTGAAGGTGGAGGAGAATGAGTGGGTGAGGATTGAGGAGAAGAAGGATCAGTAGTTTCAGCAAAGTGCACCTTCTTCTTGGCGCTCTTTTTAAGGCGTCTGCCTTGTTTGGATTTAGTAGGAGTAGAGGAGGCAGAAGTTGGTAAGGGTGAAGTGGTAGTGGAAACTGCTGGGGGAGGAACAACCGATGAAGGATCGGTTGGGGTTGAAACTGTTGGTGCGGAGGGAGCGGCAGATGTTACTTTGGGTAGGCCAAAGGATTCATCGGTAGGCTTGAGATTCTGTTTGGATTTGGATTTGGACAGGTCGGCGGGTTTGAATGTTGAGGTGTCTTTTTCAACCTCAACCTATGTTCGAGACTTGCGGTGTTGTTTGAGCTTTGGAGTGAGAGAGGTAGACTGTTTGGGCTTTTTGGATGGGGACTCAGCTGGCTCATAGGGATCATGGTCGAGCTTGCTGAGGTCAAAGTCCTCAGGCAGTTCAGCCCCTATTGGTTTAGGCTCCTCCTCAGCAAGTAGCCCGGCTGCAGTATATGTGACCTTCCTCTTACCCTTGCTGGCTTGGGTAGAGGGGCCACCAGTAGCAGTAGCAGCAGCAGTAGCAGCAGCAGCAGCTTCAGCTGCGTTGGTTGTCCTTTTGGCCATATCATCCCGATAACGGGTGATGTTGTCGGCCGTGAAGACGTAGGTGTTAGACACCTTGATGAGGTCGTCATCAACGACGCGCTTATCAGTTTCCTCATAACGCCGGAGGATAACATTAATAACCCTTACGAAGGGCCTCTTCATGGAAGGGTGAGCTTGGACCTCAGCAACACTCTGGGATAACATTGAAAAGATGATCTTGGCCCAGTTGAGTTGCTTGCGGAGGACCACGCCTTGGTCCACATCACCGCCGTGAGGTGAAGATGTCCTCGAGCCATTCTTGAATAATATGCTCTTATCGAGCAGATGGCTGATATGATAGGGGTTTTCTGGGAAGAGGTTCCTGGACATCTCAGAAAACCTCTCAGGTTGGGCAGAGACCCCCTCATCATCTCCCAAGCAATAGCCGATTCTGCATCGGTTAAGTCAAGTTTGCCTTCAGTAGGCAGTTCAAGGATCTCTCCTATATCCTTATAGGTCAACTTGATGTGGTAGCCTCTGATGAAGCCCTTGATGTAGCTTAGGTTGTCCATCTCATTTGCATTTGCTGGAGGAGGAGGAAGAATCATCCTAGTGTAGAATTCTTCGGCCAAGGCGTTGCTGTAGTGGGTGTCATTAAGCTGGAACAGAGGAAGAAGCCCACATTCTGCCAAATCCCTAAGCAGAGCATCACCAGCAGTTGTACTTATGATAGAGTCTCGGTCGATTGTCATCCCAGGGTGATAACTTGACCTGGGAAGGACTCTCAGTGGAAGCTCAGCAGCCTTTTCAGCCCTGGTTGGCTTAGCAGAGGCTGAGGATGAAGTAGTAGCAACAGCCTTGGAAGATTTAGTCTTTGCCTATACAATCGGCAAATGTGAGAACAACATTTATAGAAATAGGCAGATATAAAACAGCCGATAAACATACAATTAGCATATATTAACACAAACAGGTACTGTTCAGATTTAAACCCAAAACATAAGCATATTATAAAGAGCAGCAAGAACAGTTCATGAACTGGGTTTAGCAATGGCTACAGATTTTGTCACTTTTAAGCAAACAAAATGGCATAAGCTGAAAGCATAATATCACAGAGACTTCAAAATCACAATTTTGATACTACATAAACACGATTCAAGCAACAATCGCAAGATTTAACAGTTCATCGATGTCGGACAGTTTTGAAGACTCAAAATAGGTCAAGACTAGATCGTAAAATTGGATTTAAACGAGTTGAAAAGGTGTAGGAACACTTACCATTGATGATTTGAAGATTAAATACTCAAAGATTTTGAAGAACGAGTTGAAAAGGTGTAGGAACACTTACCATTGATGATTTGAAGATTAAATACTCAGAGATTTTGAAGATTTGGAGGCTATTTGAAGAAATTACAGATTTGAAGATAAAGGGTTTTTGAAAATTGAAAATGGCGGTTATGGAGAAGTAAAAAGTCACTGTACGAGTTGCCCTCATATACCTCTGTCAGGTCAATAAACCGTATTTGATAAACTTTGACGTCCGCATTTATGACTTACAGAGTGACTGTTCATATTACGTACTTAGGTCTGCCTATTTTATAGAAGACTGCCGATATGAAGATGGGTACTTACTAAAGGTTGTCTAGAATCTCGGCAAAATAGCAATTGACTGTTCTCATAGGCAATTTTATATAGGTAGTTTAAAAAAAAACTAAGAAGGGTTAAGGATTAAGGTCAAGCATACTAAGCTCTCCTCTTAGATAGGCAAACCTGGTTGAATCAAGTGGTTTTGTGAATATGTCTGCTACCTGATTCTCTGTAGGCACATAATTCATGCTGATGTTACCTTTTTCAACATGGTCTTTAAGAAAGTGATATCTCACATCAATGTGCTTTGTCTTGGAGTGCATGATAGGATTTTGAGAAACTGAGATTGCTGATGTGTTGTCACACATTATAGGACAATCAGCAGTCTTGATCTCATAGTCAACAAGTTGCTGTTTGATCCACAGCAATTGTGAGCCGCAGCTACCAGCAGCTATGTATTCTGCTTCAGTTGTTGAAGTTGAAACAGAGGTTTGCTTCTTGCTGGCCCATGAGACAAGTCTATTTCCTAAGAATTGACATGTCCCACTTGTGCTTTTCCTGTCAACCTTACATGCAGCAAAGTCAGCATCAGAATAGCCTATGAGATTAAAAGATGAATCTCTAGGATACCAGATTCCCGAATTGGAAGTATCTATCAAGTATCTGATGATTCTCTTGACTGCTTGTAGGTGAGACTCCTTTGGATCAGCTTGAAATCTAGCACAAACACAAACAGCAAGCATGATATCAGGTCTACTAGCAATTAAGTATAAAAGTGAACCAATCATGCCTCTATAAAGAGTCATGTCCACTTTCTTGCCCTTTTCATCTTTATCAAGATGGCAGTTAGTGGCCATAGGAGTGCTGAAGCTGTTTGCATTCTCAAGACCAAATTTCTTGATAACATCCTTTGCATATTTGCCTTGACTGATGAAGATACCAGTTGAACTTTGTTGAATTTGAAGACCAAGGAAAAAGTTGAGCTCTCCCATCATGCTCATCTCAAATTTACTCTGCATTAGCTTTTCAAACCTTTTGCAAAGATTTTCATTAGTAGAACCAAAGATAATATCATCAACATAAATTTGAACAAGTAAGGAATGACCTTTATGTTTCATAATGAAAAGAGTAGTGTCAATTTGACCTCTTACAAAGCCTTGAGATGTCAAGAACTTTGAAAGGGTCTCATACCAGCTCTTGGAGCTTGTTTGAGTCCATAAAGGATTTCCTCGACATCTTCGTATGAAACTGGTTGCTCAAGACTTCTTCTTGAAAGAGACGGTTTTATGAAACCATGGTGGTTGCTCAACAAAGACTTCTTCTTGAAGTTCTCCATTCAGAAATGCACTCTTTACATCCATTTGATAAACTTTAAAGTCCTTGTAAGAGGCATAGGCCAAGAATAGTCTGATAGCCTCTAATCTTGCAACAGGAGCAAATATTTCATCATAATCAATGCCCTCCTCCTGTCTATATCCTTGGGCTACCAGTCTGGCCTTGTTTCTGGTTATGTTGCCATTTTCATCCATTTTGTTCCTGAAAACCCACTTTGTACCAATAACAGCTTGTCCTTTTGGCCTAGGAACAAGTGTCCAGACTTGGCATCTGTCAAATTGATTTAGCTCTTCTTGCATTGCATCTACCCAGCTAGGATCTTCCAAAGCTTCTTCTATCTTCTTGGGTTCAATATGAGATACGAATGCAGTAGAGTACATGCATTCTTTTCTTGTGGCTTGTCTTGTTTGAACACCAACGTTAAGATCTCCAATAATCTGAGTGATAGGATGATCTTTCACTTCTCTAACTTCTGCAGGTTGAACTTGTCTTATTGTTGCATCGGCAGAGTTTAGTTCTTGTGAAGTGGAAGTATCTGAAGCTTGGTTTTCTAAAGAATAGGTTAATTCCAAGGTAGGTTGTAGAACTTCTGGTGTGGAAGGCAAAGTGGATTCTGGGTTTTCAGAGTTTTCATTTGAATGCTCATTTGAGGATTCTATCAAGTTAACTCTTGGGGGTACTTGTGAAGGAATAGGATCTGCAGATCTGGGGCTCGGCTGGTCTGTACCTGTCTCATACTCATCAGAATTGTCAGTAACTTTGGGAGCCAAATGTGGCCCAATAAGATCAAATTCATCAAACGAAACATGTACAGATTCAACAACCCTGAGTGAAGTTTTATTGTAAACTCTATAAGCTTTTGAAAATTTAGCATATCCCAGAAATATTCCTTCATCGCTTTTGGATTCAAATTTACCTCTATGTTCTTTACCGTTGTAGAGAACATAGCATTTGCATCCAAATATTTTGAAGAATCCTATGTTGGGAGCTCTGCCTCTCCACATTTCATATGGAGTTTTATTATGAAATTTGTTTATAATAGACCTGTTTTGTGTGAAACAGGCAGTGTTCACAGCTTCTGCCCAGAAGTACATAGGCAGCTTGGCTTCAGCAATCATTGTCTTCCCTGCTTCAATGAGAGTTCTGTTTTTCCTTTCAGCAACTCCATTTTGTTGAGGTGTGCGAACTACAGAGAAATTGTGACCAATTCCATGATCATCACAGTACTTGGCAACACCAATGTTTTTGAACTCTGTTCCATTGTCTGATCTGATATCAGCAATGTCATCCAGCTTTTGAGTCTGTAGTCTTCTGAAGAGTTCAGTGATGATGTCGTATGCTTCATCTTTGGAGGACATCATCTCTACCCAGGTAAATCTTGAGTAATCATCAACTACCACAAGTGTGTACTTGCTGCCACCAAGGCTTGTAGTAGTGACACGTCCAAACAAGTCCATATGTAACAATTGCAGAGGTCTTGATGTTGATAGGCAAGGCTTGCTTTTGAATGAAGATTTGTGCAGTTTGCCTAGTTGACATGCTTTGCAGAGACTGTGTGGTTCAGTCGAGATTTTAGGCAAACCCACAACTAGATTGTCCTTTGATAGCTTCTCCAAATACTTGAAGTTGAGATGGCTAAGCCTTTTGTGCCATAACCAGCTGTTGTCATTTGAAGATCTTGCAACTAAGCAGAGGTTTGATTTTCTTCCAACAGCATTAAGATCAACAGCATAGACATTCCCTTTTCTGAATCCTGTCAGGATAGTTGAACATGTCTCATTGTCCTTTATGAGACAGTGACTTGAGGAGAACTGACAAGTTAGTCCTTTATCACAGAATTGTGATATGCTCAGCAGGTTGTGCTTTAGACCTTCAACAAGAGAGACTTTACTGATGGAGAGGTTTCCTCTCACTATGCTTCCATAGCCTATTGTTTTTCCCTTTGAGTTATCTCCAAAAATGACTGAGGGACCCTTTGCTTCAATAATATTTGAGAGAAGATTTGGATCACCAGTCATGTGCTTAGAGCATCCACTGTCTAGATACTATAGATCTTTCTCTTCTTCATTGACAGCCATGAAGCATTCCTAAAATATAAACATTTAAGGATATGGTCCCCTTTTATTTTTGGGTCCTTAAGGTTAGCAACCTTTTGGGACCCACACCTGTTTAACCTTTGGAGGAGTAAATCCTCTAGATTTAGGTGTGAATCTCAGAAGGCATTCATGAATCTCATGACCATGGCCTTTGCAGAAAGAGCATTTGTGAAGACCTTCAACATGAGTAATGATTTCTTTTTGAGGCTTCTTATTATCAGCAGTCGTTGGAATGACCTTTGAGCTGATAACTGGCCTATAGGACTTAGCCTGATAATGCCTTTTCTTATTGATGTAAGGTTTACCATAGGTAGACCTTTTATCAACAGATTTTGCATTTACAGGCAAAACTCCTTTAGGCCTTTTATCGGCATTGTTCACTCCTTTCACCTTTTTATAGGCAGTGTTGGGATCAGCAGTCTTGCCTTTGACAAATTTAATAGGCTTGAGTTGAGTAATTCTTGACTTACCATCAATCATCCTTGTTTTCTTAGGATGACTAATAGCAGGTCTCTTTTGCTCAGACTCCCTATTAGCAGAGTTATTTTTGATAGGTTGCTTACCCTTGGACTGGTCTTTTGCCTTCTTGGAATAAACAAAAGGAACTTTGTTAAAGCCAAGTCCTTGCCTTTTTGGAGACTGTTGGTCATAAGAAACTTCTACAGCCAATTCTTCAGGAATCACCTCAGATGTCTCATGTCTCACCTCAGATGTCTCACCTCAGATGTCGCTTGATAAAGCTACGGCTGAATTGTCGAGGCCAAGTGTGGCTAAGATTTTGGTGCAAGTTGACTTACTAAAAAGGCTTCCTGATAAGATTCATATAGATTGTGGTGATTGTATGCCAAGTTTTGTGCAAGTTGTTGAGTATGATAACATGCCTATGTATTGCAGCCATTGTTCTCTTTTAGGCCATGATAATTTTAATTGTCGTATTCTAAATTCTGAATACAAGAAAAATGGAGATGGGGATGGGAAGAAGAAGGCTGATCAAGGTATAAAAAGGGATGAAAAGGAGGATAATAAGAAGGGGGATGCTAAAAATGAAACTTGGATTCGGAAAGAAAAAAATAAAGGTAATCAAGAAGGCACAAGCAAGAATGCTGATTTTAATGGAGCCAAAAAAGATGTGTTAAAATCTGTTATTGATCTTACAAAGACGGATGATGGCTCTAAGGCATACACGGCTCCTTTGATGGCGAGAAGGGGTATTTTTTTGCCACAGTCTGTTAACGATGCTTTGTCTAAAAGCCTAAAGGCTATTAAAACCAAGGCTGGAATCTCACAAATGGATGGAGGGGAGGATGGTCAAATATCTATTCCCGAAGTTCAAGATCCTCGTAAATTATGTACACCTTTACGAGATGATTCGCTATGCGTGTAAAGTCTTCTTCCCATGCAAAGATGAATACATTTGGGTCGCTTAATCTGTCTCCTAGAGCCCCTCAAGTTACATCGCTGAATCAAGTCATGAACATGCAAATGGATTTTAAAGAATCTATGATTGCACTACAGGCCCAAGACGATGATGGTTTCATTCCGGTTACTCATAAGAGGAAAAAGAATAGGAGAAATACCCTTCACCGTGAGTTTTTCCTTTTCGTTTTATTCCCTCATTTACTCTCTTAGAAGCTGTTTTTAATGGTGTGTTTTATAAGTTGGAATGCTCGTGGCATAGCTAATGTTGCCACAATCCGTAGAATCAAACGTTTATTCCGTTCTCATGGTGTTTCGCTTATGGCTATTTATGAGCCAAAATCTGATTTTGCTGCTATGGGTCCTCTTATTCGGAAGTTGGGTTGTGAAGATGGGGTGAATAATAGAAATAATAGAGTTTGGGTTTTATGGAAGCATGGGCTGAAGTGCATGGTTATTCATGATTCGATCAAGCTTTAACTTTGCAAATTTCTCATCCGCTTTGGGCGGAAGTCGTTTGGGTTTCTTTTGTTCACGCTAGTAATGATTTTCTCGTATATCTCTTTGGGATGAGCTAATGACTATTAGTGAGGTGGAATTCCCTTGGTTGGTTGTGGGTGATTTTAACGTGTTATTGATCGAGTGAGAAGATTGGAGGAAAACCTATTAATGGTATGGCTGTCACAGAATTTTCGGACATGATTCAATATTCTAACCTTATGGATGCTGGGTATGAAGGTAATGTTATCACATGGTCTAATAATCGTATGGGAAGAAGGGCTATTTATCAAAGATTAGACAGAGCGTTGTATAATGAGCAATGGTTGCAATTGTTTCACTCGACCCGTGTCACTCATTTAGCAAGAACTTGCTCAGATCATGCTCCTATTCTTATCACTTTGCAACTTGACGGTGAAGTGCGTCATGGCTCATTTCGCTTTCTTAATGTGTGGCTGAAGCATCATTCTTTTCAGAGCTTGTAAAACATCTTGGGCTGCCCCTATGGATGGAAGACCGATGGTGTGCTTTGCCAAGAAGCTTGGGCGTCTCCGGAAGACTATATCTGAATGGAATAAGCATATATATGGGAGAATTGATCAGCAAATAAAAAACGCAGAAGATGAAGTTTTATTAAGGGAAGCTCAATATCAATCTCGTGGTGATGATGATTCTAGGGCTGCTCTTAATTTAGCCCAGGCGCAATTACTTTCAAAGTTGAAATTGGATGAAGATTTATGGGCCCAAAAAGCTAATTTAAAGTGGTTAAAGGAGGGAGATAGAAACACAAAGTTCTTTCATTCTGTTGTAAAGAAAAAGAGGCAGAAATTATGTATTCACAAAATAAAGAATAGAGATGGCGTATGGCTGAAAGAGAAAAATGAAATTAACGAGGAGGCTATAAGGTTTTATTCGGAGCAGCTTCAAGGTCATTGTGAGATTCCTTCCGATGATTTTATGTTTCTTATTCCTCGGCTGATTACTGAAGAGGATAACACCTCTCTTACGGCTGTTCCTAATGAGGATGAAGTTCGAGAGGTTATTCTTTCTATGAATGGCCAAAGTGCAGCTGGCCCGGATGGTTTCACGGGTGAATTTTATAAGGGTTGTTGGGATATAATTAAGGCTGATTTGGTGCGTGCTATTGGTGATTTCTTTTCGGGTTTCAAATGCCAAGAAGCGGACTAGTACTTTAATTGTCACAATTCCTAAGGTGGATTCTCCATCTTCTTTACGGACCGAGACCGATTAGCCTCTGCAATTTCGTAATAAGGTGGTTACAAAATTATTAACGTGTCGTCGGCTCCCATTCTTCCTCGCATTATTTCCTGAGCGAGTGGGTTTGTTCAAGGTAGGGTTATTCATGAGAATGTTTTATTGGCTCAGAAATTATGCAATCTATAAACAAGAAAGTTCGGGGTTCTAATGTGGCTCTCAAGCTTGATATGGCAAAAGCTTATGATCGGTTATCTTGGTTTGCTCTTATTAAGGTGATGCGGCAATTTGGTTTTAATGAGGTTTGGATTGATCTCATCTTCCGGTGTATTTCTAATAGCTGGTTTTCAGTCCTTGTTAATGGTGAAAGTTGTGGCTTTTTCACTCTACTAGGGGCCTTAGGCAAGGCGACCCCTTATCTCCTTATCTTTTTATTATTGCGCGAAATGATGAGTAGGGGTTTAAATTTGCTGCATACTATGTTCCTCAAGACGGTACGGATTCATATCAACTCTCCGTTAATCTCTCACCTTGCCTATGCGGATGACGTGATTATCTTTTGTAATGGTTCGAAATCTTCTTTAGAGGCGCATATGAAATACTTGGATTGGTACCAGAATTTTTCGGGCCAGTTAGTGAATATTAACAAGTCTTGCTTCATTACGGGTAATAATGGGAATAGAGATGAGATTGTAGCAGCCACTACGGGTTTTGTAAAACAAGATCTCCCATGGCTATATTTGGGATGCCCGTTATACACGGGTAAAAAGAAGATCAGCCTCTTTACTCCTCTCATTAGAAAAATGGAATCGAGACTAGCTTCTTGGAAGGGTAAATTACTCTCTTTTGGAGCCAAACTCACTCTTATTCAATCTTGCTTATCTGCTATGCCTCTCTATTATTTATCCCTTATTGATCCTCCAAAAGGGGTATTTCGTGCTTTGGAGAAGATTATTATGAGATTTTTGGAGTTCTAATGATGGGGAGAAGAAATGTCATTGGCTTTCTTGGAATAAAATGTGCTGGCCGATTGAGGAGGGAGGTTTGGGGTTTCAGAATTCAAGATATGGCTATGGCTTTTTCCATGAAACTTTGGTGGCGTTTACGTACTTCTAATTCTTTATGGAGTGAGCTTATGTTGGCTAAATATTGCTGGGAAATTCACCCTATGGATGCATGTATCACATCATACTCTTCTCATATTTGGAAAAGATTAATTGAAGCAAAGCCTTTAGTGGAGGATAGATTAGCTTGGAGGATTGGAAGAGGAGACATTTCCATTCATGAAAATTGGTTAGAAGGGGATATGGGTCAATTTCCTTTTGCTCACATTGAGGTCTCTTCTCTTTTCCATAATGCTGCCCCTAATATTGATCACATCCGAGAGGCTTTTGGCCAGCAGCTGGTTTCTCTAATAAACTCTCATGCTATTTCTTTATCGGACAAGGAGGACGTCCCTATTTGGATGCCTTCTTCTTCTGGTAAGTTCTCTGTTAATTCAGCTTGGAGAGAATGTCGTTCTAGCCGTCCTCACTCTATTATTTACTCGTATTGCTGGAGCAAATATATTCCCAAAAAGATCTCGGTGTTTCTTTGGCGTGCCTTGCATAATGGATTGCCTACGGATGAGAGAATTCGCTCTAAAGGTATTTCCCTTGCTTCCAAATGTAATTGTTGTAATGCAGCAAATGAAGAATCTATGGCCCATATTTTGGTTTATGGAGATATTGCTAAGAAAGTTTGGAATTTCTTCGGTTTGTGTGGCATTCGTTGTTTCATGGGTCATTTGAATCATGTCCTCATTAGTTGGTGGCAAAGTCATCCTAATTCTGATTCCAATGTTTGTTCATGGCTTTCTCGTCTCCTTCCAGCTCTTATTTTATGGGAAATTTGGTGCGCTCGGAATAAGAGCAGATTTGAAGATGTTAATATGAGCTCCAATGCTATTATTCATAAGGTTCTTTCTCAAGCTTCTAATATCGCTATCTCTTTTTCCCTTTCTTTCACGAGAAGTCAAGATAATAATTATTTGATGGATATTTTTCATTTGGCCCCTAAACCCTTTTTGATTCCTAAAATCCGAATGGTTTTATGGGTTCCCCTAATGTTGATGAGATTAAGCTTAACACGGATGGAGTTTCTAGGGGTAATCCGGGTATTGCTTCGGGGAGGTGTTTTTAGGAATCATAAAGGGATTTTGTTCTTGGTTTCTCCCATTTTTATGGCTGCCATTCCAATATGATGGCGGAGGCTATGGCTGCAAGGGATGGGCTTATTTTAGCTCAAGCGCATGGATTCAATCGTGTTTGGTTAGAGATTGATTCTCAAGTTTTGTTGCGGATTCTTATTCGGGAGTACCACATCCCATGGGCTGTTTGGTATGTTATTTCTCATATTCATAGATTATTGACTCAAATGGATGTTCGAATTACTCATATTCTTCGCGAAGGGAATGGAGTAGCTGATGGTTTAGCTAATTTTGCTGCTGATGAGGTCCAAAATTTCACTTTCACCTCTTTTAGTGATATTCCTAGGCCTTGCAAAGGCTGTGTTGTTCTGGACAAGGCTAGGATCCCTCATGCTCGTTTTAATTAGCTCTATGGCCAGATTTTTATATAGGTTGTTTTCTAGTTATTGTAGTCACCCCTCCTTATATTGTAGAGGACCATACGACGTGTGTATGGCCTCCCCCCTAGATTTCCTTATCCTGGTGGTTGAGGTTGTAATGTCCCCCACCATGTTTGTAATTATTTTCTTTATTTAATAAAATCTAGGGAGTACCGTCTCCTTTCGCCGAAAAAAAAAAAAAAAAAAATCTTTTTGAGAACCAGAAGAACTTCCTACATTGAACTCACCTTGGAAACCAATACCAGTTTTGTCATCAAGATATTTTTGGTTTGAAAGAATGGTATCAAAGTTTCCTTTAGAGTTATTCCAAGTATTGACAACCTTTTGAATGTCATCTTTCTCAGAATTTATTTTCTTGATATGTTCAAGTAGAAAGTCTACTTTTTCAGTCAAGGTTTTGTTCTCTTTTGGCAGTTTGATACTTTCAGCTTGCTGTCTATCAAGATCTTTGATCTTAGACATCAAGGTAGATTTCTCAGAGACAGCTAGCTCATGCTACTTGGCTAGTTTTACATAGGCAGCTTTGAATTTTAAAAACTCTTCCAGCATATCCTTGTTTGCTTTAATGAGCTCTCCCTTTGATGGGTCATTGAGCTCATCATCATCATCACTGTCATCTTGTTGAAATGGTAGTGACCTCACTGAATCATGTAGTGACTCCCTGGCCATAAGGCATATGTTTACTTCTTCAGCAAAGTCACAGGAGTCCTCTTCATCAGTTTCAGTGTCACACCATGTAGGCAGATTGCTCTCATCAATGTCCTCAGCTACCATCCCTTTTTGTTTTTGAAATTTGTATTCGGGACGTTTCTTATAAAATTCATATTTTGGCTTTGGACATTGTGAGGCAAAATGGCCTGGTTTCCTACAGTTGAAACAGACAAGCTCATTATCTTTTTGATAGTCTCCTGATTTATAAGGAGCAAAGCTTTTAGGTTGAGCAGCTGTTTCATGAGGAACCGCAGTCTTGTGAGAAGACTGCCTGTGTGAGGATGATTTATTGAACCTTTTGAAACGTTGATATTTCCTTACAAACATAGCAAATGCTTCGTCAGAAAGAATATCATCACCGTCACTGGAAGATGTGGATGGGGTTTCATCAGGTGTTGAACATGAGGGTTCAGTAGACATGGCTGGTAATGACAAGTTTTTGAAATTCTTTTCCATCTCTTGAGATTGTTGAATTTCAAGCTCATAGACTGATAGACTAGCATAAAGGTTTCTAAGAGTCAATTTGTTTAAATCTTTTGACTCTTTCATGGCAGTAATTTTTACATGCCATAAACTGCCTAGTGCATTTAGAAATCTCATGTTTATTTCTTTCTTTTCATACTTCTTTCCTAAAGAGTAGCAAGAGTTGACTACCTCATAGAATCTGTCATAGGCGCTTCGCAGAGACTCTTTGAGATCCTTTTTGAAGGAATCAAACTTCTGGATGCAGGTGTATAATTTGTTGTTCTTTGTCTCACCATCACCTTCCAGATATTCAAGGATGGCTTCCCACATTTCCTTGGCTGTGTCCAGGTTGATAATTTGCTGGTACGTGCTTATGTCCACACAGCTAGTAATAATGTTGATCGCCCTTCCATCCAGTGCATCATTCTTTATGTCTTCATCATCCCACTCTTCTTCTGGCTTTGGTACTTCAGGTTCAGCAGTTGGATCTACCGTGGCCAGTGTATTTGGCTTCATTGGAATTCTGGGTCCATCTGTGACACATTTCCACAAACGTTTGTCAATTGAGTTCATATGTCTTTTGACTTTATCTTTCCAGATGTCAAAGTGAACTTCATCCAAGACAGGACAATGGTTCACGTTCGATGTTTCCAACATTTGGTGAGCAGCCATGATCTTTAATCTCTCAAGAGGTTAATCTCGGAAAAACAAGTTTTCAAAGAGTTAAGCTCTGATACCAATTGTTAGGTCCAAGGTTGCTCAAGATAGGCTAGAAGGGGGGGGGGTTGAATAGCCTATGTCTAATTTTTGAAATTGATTCAAAAATCTTACTTCACTTAATTTAAAAAAAATTTGCAGGCGGAAGACTTGTGAAGTATAGGACAAGACGAGAATGGCTGATCTTCACAGAACGAGATCAGCAGTTCTCAACAGTTTGGAAATCTGGAAATTTAAAGCAACACAAATAATTCACAATCACACACAAGTGGACAGAGTATTTAATATGGTTCACACTTATAAATAAGTGCTACGTCCACAACCAAAGTGGTCAACTTTGGATTTGAAAATCGTGTACTAAGTTTTTTCACTAGGTATTTTACAAACTAAATCTCTAATGGATTGTGTACAAAAATTTTGTTGACCAAGTGTTTGTGTGGGAGAATTGATATCTACAAGATATAATTCTCGTGAGCTATGAAAGCTAGGTGTTGCAATCAATGAAGAGCTTTTAATGGACTAGACGTCTAAGTGTGAAGCTCTTCAATGACTAGGTACAGATAGGACGTTTAAGCTTTTAAGAACTTGAAGATAATGGAGATTCAGTAGATGGAGTAGTTGAAGCGTGTTGAATGCAGTAATGAAGTCTCCTTTTATATGCAGGAGGAAGCTTGGAGCCGTTGGTGATCTTCTAATTTGAATTTAAGAGCAATTAATGCTCTAATCTGGTTGTTGACTCCTGATAGGCTGTCCTGCAACTTGCAGTCTGTCTCCTGACTCTTTGCTAAAAATAGGCGGTCTGCGCTTGCAGGAGGAATGTCCTTTTCTGAGTTTTTGCCAAGAATGGAAACCTTCATTAAATGATATTTGTAGGTTAACGTTGCATCGTGATTAATGAGGTCTTCAAGTTAGGACATGTCTATCGGACGTTCTTGGGGTCTTCAACATTGCTGATGAAGTTTCGCCGTCGTGAGCTTGTTCGATATCCAAAGGAAGACTGCTGAATCAAAATTTTGTCGTTTGTCCAAAGGACGTCCGATGTCCTATAGGCTATTCTTCTTCAAGACTTATACAAAAACAAAATACAACAACTATAGAGATTGATTGTTGGAATCTTTGTAGATCCTTATAGCTGATCAAAAGACTTGCTTTTAATGGATAAACAAGAGCGCAATAGAGATTGATTGTGGGAAGCTTTGACGATCCTTTTAGATGATCAAAAGACTTGTTTTTAAAGGATTAACAAGTCCTTAATTGAGAATTATTGTTGGAAGCTTTGTGGATCATTTTAGAGGATCAAAAGTCTTTATTACAAATGATAAACAAGAGCTCAATATAGATTGATTGTTGGATGCTTTGTGGATCCTTTTAGAGGATCAAAAGACTTGTTTTTAAAGGATAAACAAGAGCTCAATAAAGATTGATTGTTGGAAGCTTTGAGGATCCTTTTAGAGGTTCAAAAGACTTGTTTACAAAGGATAAACAAGTGCTCAATAGTGGTTGATTATTGGAAGCTTTGTGGATTCTTTTAGATGATCAAAAGACTTGCTTTCAAAGGATAAACAAGAGCACAATAGAGATTGAATGTTGGAATCTTTGTGGATCCTTATAGATGATCAAAAGACTTGCTTTCAAAGGATAAACAAGAGCGCAATAGAGATTGATTGTGGGAAGCTTTGACGATCCTTTTAGATGATCAAAAGACTTGTTTTTAAAGGATAAACAAGTCCTCAATAGAGATTTATTGTTGGAAGCTTTGTGGATCCTTTTAGAGGATCAAAAGTCTTTATTACAAATGATAAACAAGAGCTCAATATAGATTGATTGTTGGATGCTTTGTGGATCCTTTTAGAGGATCAAAAGACTTGTTTTTAAAGGATAAACAAGAGCTCAATAGAGATTGATTGTTGGAAGCTTTGAGGATCCTTTTAGAGGTTCAAAAGACTTGTTTACAAAGGATAAACAAGTGCTCAATAGTGGTTGATTATTGGAAGCTTTGTGGATTCTTTTAGATGATCAAAAGACTTGCTTTCAAAGGATAAACAAGAGCACAATAGAGATTGAATGTTGGAATCTTTGTGGATCCTTATAGATGATCAAAAGACTTGCTTTCAAAGGATAAACAAGAGTGCAATAGAGATTGATTGTGGGAAGCTTTGACGATCCTTTTAGATGATCAAAAGACTTGTTTTTAAAGGATAAACAAGTCCTCAATAGAGATTTATTGTTGGAAGCTTTGTGGATCCTTTTAGAGGATCAAAAGTCTTTATTACAAATGATAAACAAGAGCTCAATATAGATTGATTGTTGGATGCTTTGTGGATCCTTTTAGAGGATCAAAAGACTTGTTTTTAAAGGATAAACAAGAGCTCAATAGAGATTGATTGTTGGAAGCTTTGAGGATCCTTTTAGAGGTTCAAAAGACTTGTTTACAAAGGATAAACAAGTGCTCAATAGTGGTTGATTATTGGAAGCTTTGTGGATTCTTTTAGATGATCAAAAGACTTGCTTTCAAAGGATAAACAAGAGCACAATAGAGATTGAATGTTGGAATCTTTGTGGATCCTTATAGATGATCAAAAGACTTGCTTTCAAAGGATAAACAAGAGCGCAATAGAGATTGATTGTGGGAAGCTTTGACGATCCTTTTAGATGATCAAAAGACTTGTTTTTAAAGGATAAACAAGTCCTCAATAGAGATTTATTGTTGGAAGCTTTGTGGATCCTTTTAGAGGATCAAAAGTCTTTATTACAAATGATAAACAAGAGCTCAATATAGATTGATTGTTTGATGCTTTGTGGATCCTTTTAGAGGATCAAAAGACTTGTTTTTAAAGGATAAACAAGAGCTCAATAGAGATTGATTGTTGGAAGCTTTGAGGATCCTTTTAGAGGTTCAAAAGACTTGTTTACAAAGGATAAACAAGTGCTCAATAGTGGTTGATTATTGGAAGCTTTGTGGATTCTTTTAGATGATCAAAAGACTTGCTTTCAAAGGATAAACAAGAGCACAATAGAGATTGAATGTTGGAATCTTTGTGGATCCTTATAGATGATCAAAAGACTTGCTTTCAAAGGATAAACAAGAGCGCAATAGAGATTGATTGTGGGAAGCTTTGACGATCCTTTTAGATGATCAAAAGACTTGTTTTTAAAGGATAAACAAGTCCTCAATAGAGATTTATTGTTGGAAGCTTTGTGGATCCTTTTAGAGGATCAAAAGTCTTTATTACAAATGATAAACAAGAGCTCAATATAGATTGATTGTTGGATGCTTTGTGGATCCTTTTAGAGGATCAAAAGACTTGTTTTTAAAGGATAAACAAGAGCTCAATAGAGATTGATTGTTGGAAGCTTTGAGGATCCTTTTAGAGGTTCAAAAGACTTGTTTACAAAGGATAAACAAGTGCTCAATAGTGGTTGATTATTGGAAGCTTTGTGGATTCTTTTAGATGATCAAAAGACTTGCTTTCAAAGGATAAACAAGAGCACAATAGAGATTGAATGTTGGAATCTTTGTGGATCCTTATAGATGATCAAAAGACTTGCTTTCAAAGGATAAACAAGAGCGCAATAGAGATTGATTGTGGGAAGCTTTGACGATCCTTTTAGATGATCAAAAGACTTGTTTTTAAAGGATAAACAAGTCCTCAATAGAGATTTATTGTTGGAAGCTTTGTGGATCCTTTTAGAGGATCAAAAGTCTTTATTACAAATGATAAACAAGAGCTCAATATAGATTGATTGTTGGATTCTTTGTGGATCCTTTTAGAGGATCAAAAGACTTGTTTTAAAGGATAAACAAGAGCTCAATAGAGATTGATTGTTGGAAGCTTTGAGGATCCTTTTAGAGGTTCAAAAGACTTGTTTACAAAGGATAAACAAGTGCTCAATAGTGGTTGATTATTGGAAGCTTTGTGGATTCTTTTAGATGATCAAAAGACTTGCTTTCAAAGGATAAACAAGAGCACAATAGAGATTGAATGTTGGAATCTTTGTGGATCCTTATAGATGATCAAAAGACTTGCTTTCAAAGGATAAACAAGAGCAATAGAGATTGATTGTGGGAAGCTTTGTGATCCTTTTAGATGATCAAAAGACTTGTTTTTAAAGGATAAACAAGTCCTCAATAGAGATTTATTGTTGGAAGCTTTGTGGATCCTTTTAGAGGATCAAAAGACTTGTTTAAAGGATAAACAAGAGCTCAATAGAGATTGATTGTTGGAAGCTTTGTGGATCCTTTTAGAGGATCAAAAGACTTGTTTACAAAGGATAAACAAGTGCTCAATAGAGATTGATTGTTGGAAGCTTTGTGGATTCTTTTAGATGATCAAAAGACTTGCTTTCAAAGGATAAACAAGAGCGCAATAGAGATTGATTGTGGGAAGCTTTGACGATCCTTTTAGATGATCAAAAGACTTGTTTTAAAGGATAAACAAGTCCTCAATAGAGATTTATTGTTGGAAGCTTTGTGGATCCTTTTAGAGGATCAAAAGTCTTTATTACAAATGATAAACAAGAGCTCAATATAGATTGATTGTTGGATGCTTTGTGGATCCTTTTAGAGGATCAAAAGACTTGTTTTTAAAGGATAAACAAGAGCTCAATAGAGATTGATTGTTGGAAGCTTTGAGGATCCTTTTAGAGGTTCAAAAGACTTGTTTACAAAGGATAAACAAGTGCTCAATAGTGGTTGATTATTGGAAGCTTTGTGGATTCTTTTAGATGATCAAAAGACTTGCTTTCAAAGGATAAACAAGAGCACAATAGAGATTGAATGTTGGAATCTTTGTGGATCCTTATAGATGATCAAAAGACTTGCTTTCAAAGGATAAACAAGAGCGCAATAGAGATTGATTGTGGGAAGCTTTGACGATCCTTTTAGATGATCAAAAGACTTGTTTTTAAAGGATAAACAAGTCCTCAATAGAGATTTATTGTTGGAAGCTTTGTGGATCCTTTTAGAGGATCAAAAGTCTTTATTACAAATGATAAACAAGAGCTCAATATAGATTGATTGTTGGATGCTTTGTGGATCCTTTTAGAGGATCAAAAGACTTGTTTTTAAAGGATAAACAAGAGCTCAATAGAGATTGATTGTTGGAAGCTTTGAGGATCCTTTTAGAGGTTCAAAAGACTTGTTTACAAAGGATAAACAAGTGCTCAATAGTGGTTGATTATTGGAAGCTTTGTGGATTCTTTTAGATGATCAAAAGACTTGCTTTCAAAGGATAAACAAGAGCACAATAGAGATTGAATGTTGGAATCTTTGTGGATCCTTATAGATGATCAAAAGACTTGCTTTCAAAGGATAAACAAGAGCGCAATAGAGATTGATTGTGGGAAGCTTTGACGATCCTTTTAGATGATCAAAAGACTTGTTTTTAAAGGATAAACAAGTCCTCAATAGAGATTTATTGTTGGAAGCTTTGTGGATCCTTTTAGAGGATCAAAAGTCTTTATTACAAATGATAAACAAGAGCTCAATATAGATTGATTGTTGGATGCTTTGTGGATCCTTTTAGAGGATCAAAAGACTTGTTTTTAAAGGATAAACAAGAGCTCAATAGAGATTGATTGTTGGAAGCTTTGAGGATCCTTTTAGAGGTTCAAAAGACTTGTTTACAAAGGATAAACAAGTGCTCAATAGTGGTTGATTATTGGAAGCTTTGTGGATTCTTTTAGATGATCAAAAGACTTGCTTTCAAAGGATAAACAAGAGCACAATAGAGATTGAATGTTGGAATCTTTGTGGATCCTTATAGATGATCAAAAGACTTGCTTTCAAAGGATAAACAAGAGCGCAATAGAGATTGATTGTGGGAAGCTTTGACGATCCTTTTAGATGATCAAAAGACTTGTTTTTAAAGGATAAACAAGTCCTCAATAGAGATTTATTGTTGGAAGCTTTGTGGATCCTTTTAGAGGATCAAAAGTCTTTATTACAAATGATAAACAAGAGCTCAATATAGATTGATTGTTGGATGCTTTGTGGATCCTTTTAGAGGATCAAAAGACTTGTTTTTAAAGGATAAACAAGAGCTCAATAGAGATTGATTGTTGGAAGCTTTGAGGATCCTTTTAGAGGTTCAAAAGACTTGTTTACAAAGGATAAACAAGTGCTCAATAGTGGTTGATTATTGGAAGCTTTGTGGATTCTTTTAGATGATCAAAAGACTTGCTTTCAAAGGATAAACAAGAGCACAATAGAGATTGAATGTTGGAATCTTTGTGGATCCTTATAGATGATCAAAAGACTTGCTTTCAAAGGATAAACAAGAGCGCAATAGAGATTGATTGTGGGAAGCTTTGACGATCCTTTTAGATGATCAAAAGACTTTTTTTAAAGGATAAACAAGTCCTCAATAGAGATTTATTGTTGGAAGCTTTGTGGATCCTTTTAGAGGATCAAAAGTCTTTATTACAAATGATAAACAAGAGCTCAATATAGATTGATTGTTGGATGCTTTGTGGATCCTTTTAGAGGATCAAAAGACTTGTTTTTAAAGGATAAACAAGAGCTCAATAGAGATTGATTGTTGGAAGCTTTGAGGATCCTTTTAGAGGTTCAAAAGACTTGTTTACAAAGGATAAACAAGTGCTCAATAGTGGTTGATTATTGGAAGCTTTGTGGATTCTTTTAGATGATCAAAAGACTTGCTTTCAAAGGATAAACAAGAGCACAATAGAGATTGAATGTTGGAATCTTTGTGGATCCTTATAGATGATCAAAAGACTTGCTTTCAAAGGATAAACAAGAGCGCAATAGAGATTGATTGTGGGAAGCTTTGACGATCCTTTTAGATGATCAAAAGACTTGTTTTTAAAGGATAAACAAGTCCTCAATAGAGATTTATTGTTGGAAGCTTTGTGGATCCTTTTAGAGGATCAAAAGTCTTTATTACAAATGATAAACAAGAGCTCAATATAGATTGATTGTTTGATGCTTTGTGGATCCTTTTAGAGGATCAAAAGACTTGTTTTTAAAGGATAAACAAGAGCTCAATAGAGATTGATTGTTGGAAGCTTTGAGGATCCTTTTAGAGGTTCAAAAGACTTGTTTACAAAGGATAAACAAGTGCTCAATAGTGGTTGATTATTGGAAGCTTTGTGGATTCTTTTAGATGATCAAAAGACTTGCTTTCAAAGGATAAACAAGAGCACAATAGAGATTGAATGTTGGAATCTTTGTGGATCCTTATAGATGATCAAAAGACTTGCTTTCAAAGGATAAACAAGAGCGCAATAGAGATTGATTGTGGGAAGCTTTGACGATCCTTTTAGATGATCAAAAGACTTGTTTTTAAAGGATAAACAAGTCCTCAATAGAGATTTATTGTTGGAAGCTTTGTGGATCCTTTTAGAGGATCAAAAGTCTTTATTACAAATGATAAACAAGAGCTCAATATAGATTGATTGTTGGATGCTTTGTGGATCCTTTTAGAGGATCAAAAGACTTTTTTTAAAGGATAAACAAGAGCTCAATAGAGATTGATTGTTGGAAGCTTTGAGGATCCTTTTAGAGGTTCAAAAGACTTGTTTACAAAGGATAAACAAGTGCTCAATAGTGGTTGATTATTGGAAGCTTTGTGGATTCTTTTAGATGATCAAAAGACTTGCTTTCAAAGGATAAACAAGAGCACAATAGAGATTGAATGTTGGAATCTTTGTGGATCCTTATAGATGATCAAAAGACTTGCTTTCAAAGGATAAACAAGAGCGCAATAGAGATTGATTGTGGGAAGCTTTGACGATCCTTTTAGATGATCAAAAGACTTGTTTTTAAAGGATAAACAAGTCCTCAATAGAGATTTATTGTTGGAAGCTTTGTGGATCCTTTTAGAGGATCAAAAGTCTTTATTACAAATGATAAACAAGAGCTCAATATAGATTGATTGTTGGATGCTTTGTGGATCCTTTTAGAGGATCAAAAGACTTGTTTTTAAAGGATAAACAAGAGCTCAATAGAGATTGATTGTTGGAAGCTTTGAGGATCCTTTTAGAGGTTCAAAAGACTTGTTTACAAAGGATAAACAAGTGCTCAATAGTGGTTGATTATTGGAAGCTTTGTGGATTCTTTTAGATGATCAAAAGACTTGCTTTCAAAGGATAAACAAGAGCACAATAGAGATTGAATGTTGGAATCTTTGTGGATCCTTATAGATGATCAAAAGACTTGCTTTCAAAGGATAAACAAGAGCGCAATAGAGATTGATTGTGGGAAGCTTTGACGATCCTTTTAGATGATCAAAAGACTTGTTTTTAAAGGATAAACAAGTCCTCAATAGAGATTTATTGTTGGAAGCTTTGTGGATCCTTTTAGAGGATCAAAAGTCTTTATTACAAATGATAAACAAGAGCTCAATATAGATTGATTGTTGGATGCTTTGTGGATCCTTTTAGAGGATCAAAAGACTTGTTTTTAAAGGATAAACAAGAGCTCAATAGAGATTGATTGTTGGAAGCTTTGAGGATCCTTTTAGAGGTTCAAAAGACTTGTTTACAAAGGATAAACAAGTGCTCAATAGTGGTTGATTATTGGAAGCTTTGTGGATTCTTTTAGATGATCAAAAGACTTGCTTTCAAAGGATAAACAAGAGCACAATAGAGATTGAATGTTGGAATCTTTGTGGATCCTTATAGATGATCAAAAGACTTGCTTTCAAAGGATAAACAAGAGCGCAATAGAGATTGATTGTGGGAAGCTTTGACGATCCTTTTAGATGATCAAAAGACTTGTTTTTAAAGGATAAACAAGTCCTCAATAGAGATTTATTGTTGGAAGCTTTGTGGATCCTTTTAGAGGATCAAAAGTCTTTATTACAAATGATAAACAAGAGCTCAATATAGATTGATTGTTGGATGCTTTGTGGATCCTTTTAGAGGATCAAAAGACTTGTTTTTAAAGGATAAACAAGAGCTCAATAGAGATTGATTGTTGGAAGCTTTGAGGATCCTTTTAGAGGTTCAAAAGACTTGTTTACAAAGGATAAACAAGTGCTCAATAGTGGTTGATTATTGGAAGCTTTGTGGATTCTTTTAGATGATCAAAAGACTTGCTTTCAAAGGATAAACAAGAGCACAATAGAGATTGAATGTTGGAATCTTTGTGGATCCTTATAGATGATCAAAAGACTTGCTTTCAAAGGATAAACAAGAGCGCAATAGAGATTGATTGTGGGAAGCTTTGACGATCCTTTTAGATGATCAAAAGACTTGTTTTTAAAGGATAAACAAGTCCTCAATAGAGATTTATTGTTGGAAGCTTTGTGGATCCTTTTAGAGGATCAAAAGTCTTTATTACAAATGATAAACAAGAGCTCAATATAGATTGATTGTTGGATGCTTTGTGGATCCTTTTAGAGGATCAAAAGACTTGTTTTTAAAGGATAAACAAGAGCTCAATAGAGATTGATTGTTGGAAGCTTTGAGGATCCTTTTAGAGGTTCAAAAGACTTGTTTACAAAGGATAAACAAGTGCTCAATAGTGGTTGATTATTGGAAGCTTTGTGGATTCTTTTAGATGATCAAAAGACTTGCTTTCAAAGGATAAACAAGAGCACAATAGAGATTGAATGTTGGAATCTTTGTGGATCCTTATAGATGATCAAAAGACTTGCTTTCAAAGGATAAACAAGAGCACAATAGAGATTGATTGTGGGAAGCTTTGGCGATCCTTTTAGATGATCAAAAGACTTGTTTTTAAAGGATAAACAAGTCCTCAATAGAGATTTATTGTTGGAAGCTTTGTGGATCCTTTTAGAGGATCAAAAGTCTTTATTACAAATGATAAACAAGAGCTCAATATAGATTGATTGTTGGATGCTTTGTGGATCCTTTTAGAGGATCAAAAGACTTGTTTTTAAAGGATAAACAAGAGCTCAATAGAGATTGATTGTTGGAAGCTTTGAGGATCCTTTTAGAGGTTCAAAAGACTTGTTTACAAAGGATAAACAAGTGCTCAATAGTGGTTGATTATTGGAAGCTTTGTGGATTCTTTTAGATGATCAAAAGACTTGCTTTCAAAGGATAAACAAGAGCACAATAGAGATTGAATGTTGGAATCTTTGTGGATCCTTATAGATGATCAAAAGACTTGCTTTCAAAGGATAAACAAGAGCGCAATAGAGATTGATTGTGGGAAGCTTTGACGATCCTTTTAGATGATCAAAAGACTTGTTTTTAAAGGATAAACAAGTCCTCAATAGAGATTTATTGTTGGAAGCTTTGTGGATCCTTTTAGAGGATCAAAAGTCTTTATTACAAATGATAAACAAGAGCTCAATATAGATTGATTGTTGGATTCTTTGTGGATCCTTTTAGAGGATCAAAAGACTTGTTTTTAAAGGATAAACAAGAGCTCAATAGAGATTGATTGTTGGAAGCTTTGAGGATCCTTTTAGAGGTTCAAAAGACTTGTTTACAAAGGATAAACAAGTGCTCAATAGTGGTTGATTATTGGAAGCTTTGTGGATTCTTTTAGATGATCAAAAGACTTGCTTTCAAAGGATAAACAAGAGCACAATAGAGATTGAATGTTGGAATCTTTGTGGATCCTTATAGATGATCAAAAGACTTGCTTTCAAAGGATAAACAAGAGCGCAATAGAGATTGATTGTGGGAAGCTTTGACGATCCTTTTAGATGATCAAAAGACTTGTTTTTAAAGGATTAACAAGTCCTCAATTGAGATTTATTGTTGGAAGCTTTGTGGATCCTTTTAGAGGATCAAAAGTCTTTATTACAAATGATAAACAAGAGCTCAATATAGATTGATTGTTTGATTCTTTGTGGATCCTTTTAGAGGATCAAAAGACTTGTTTTTAAAGGATAAACAAGAGCCCAATAGAGATTGATTGTTGGAATCTTTGAGGATCCTTTTAGAGGTCCAAAAGACTTGTTTACAAAGGATAAACAAGTGCTCAGTAGTGGTTGATTATTGGAAGCTTTGAGGATTCTTTTAGAAGATCAAAAGACTTATTTTCAAAAGATAAACAAGAGCGCAATAGAGATTGATTGTTGGAATCTTTGTAGATCCTTATAGATGTTCAAAAGACTTGCTTTCAAAGGATAAACAAGAGCGCAATAGAGATTGATTATGGGAAGCTTTGACGATCCTTTTAGATGATCAAAAGACTTGTTTTTAAAGGATTAACAAGTCCTCAATTGAGATTTATTGTTGGAAGCTTTGTGGATCATTTTAGAGGATCAAAAGTCTTTATTACAAATGATAAACAAGAGCTCAATATAGATTGATTGTTGGATGCTTTGTGGATCCTTTTAGAGGATCAAAAGACTTGTTTTTAAAGGATAAACAAGAGCTCAATAGAGACTGATTGTTGGAAGCTTTGAGGATTCTTTTAGAGGTTCAAAAGACTTGTTTACAAAGGATAAACAAGTGCTCAATAGTGGTTGATTATTGGAAGCTTTGTGGATTCTTTTAGAAGATCAAAAGACTTGCTTTCAAAGGATAAACAAGAGCACAATAGAGATTGAATGTTGGAATCTTTGTAGATCCTTATAGATGATCAAAGGACTTGCTTTCAAAGGATAAACAAGAGCGCAATAGAGATTGATTGTGGGAAGCTTTGACGATCCTTTTAGATGATCAAAAGACTTGTTTTTAAAGGATAAACAAGTCCTAAATTGAGATTTATTGTTGGAAGCTTTGTGGATCATTTTAGAGGATCAAAAGTCTTTATTACAAATGATAAACAAGAGCTCAATATGAGCGTTTTACTTCGATTTAGTGCAAGTCCCAATGCCGCCCGACTTCTACCAAAGGTTTGATCAGTTGTTTGTCCAACAAGGCCAATTGCTTGAGCAAAACGCTCAAATTCTTCAACAACTCGGCCAAATGAATGGCCGTATTCAGCATGTCCAAGGAAGAATTGACGACATTTACAATTATGGGACAAGCCATTGGGACAACTTTCCACCACCTCCACCATTTTAGTAAGTTTCTCTTTACTCCCCCGAGATCGACATTGTTCCTTGAAACATTGAGGACAATGTTCATTTCAAGTGTGGGGGGGGATATCTATCTTTTCATTTCTTTCTTAGATTAGATTTTTCATGTTTTCTTAGTTTAGATTTACATTGCTTTCTAGTGTTGATTTACTTGCTTTCTAGTATAATTTTTCCTTAATTACATTTTCATTTTATGCATGTACAGCCAAAAAAAAAAAAAAAAAAATCCCTATGATGATCCATATGCTTGCTATTTGCCCAAAAATAATGCCTTTATCTTTCCTCTCATACTTTCTATAAACTTAGAAATTAATAAAGAAGAAAAATATAGGGGTATTTTTAGGAAATAAATTAAAAGGCCTCATAAGTTAATATAGCAAAATATAGGATTTTATCAAAGAAAAAGCATTTGATTAGAAGAAATCCTTATTAATCTTCTTATACACTTGGTTATTCTTGTGTAAAATTCTTGAAAATATTTCTTTAAAATTGTACATGTTAAATTTTATTAAATATTTATTCCCTTATTAGAAGCATCCATTTTGTTATGCACCCTTGAATCACACCCCTTCGTCGAAATCCCATCCTTCCATTTCCACTAAATCGAATCAAGGTTAAGCATTTTATCTTATTGCTAAAAGAGTGACTTAGTCACCAAATCTTAAAAGGCAAAAAGAAAAAAAACTTATTACTTCCTAAGTAACTCGGGGCACGGCGTTCGCGACGATGCTTCCTTGCCAAACGGAGTAATATCCAAAGTATTCTTGATCTGAGTATTAGGAACATGGGGTTCGCAGCCACTATGCTTTCTACTTGAAAGGATCAAAAATTACAAAGGCCTTTTTATAACACGTACAATAATAAGATAAAATTGCTAATACCTTGATGAGATTTTTCCACTATCACCCTCCATTTTTCGCCCTTGTGATTCAAAAATGCAATACAATCCCATGAAAATTTCTAGTTTGTGAATAAGTATTTATACTTCCCTTTGTACATTTTAAAGTGATAGATTCATTTTTCCCAAAAATCACTCTAAAAAGTGAAAGCTTCTCTTTTAACCAAGTGTTTGACCTAAGATTTATCCTTCTAAGCATGCTTTTACTTGATCAAATTCTATTTATGCTATATTAGGTTATTGTCTTAAAAGTTATTTCTTTAAAATATCCCATAAATGTTTCTTTTTAAATAATTTCTAAAGGTATACAAAATATGACTGGAAAAATAAAAAAGGCAAATATCCAAAAAAGGGCAATCAGGGCTTGCTACAATTTTTTGAGGGATCATTCCGGAATCTTTCTTTCTTTCTTCCTCTTTTTATCCTAAACTTGCTTGGGGACAAGCAAGAGCTTAAGTGTGGGGGAGTTTGATAAGTGACTATTATATAGTCATTTATCCCTACTTTTTATATGCTTTTACACAGTTTAACTGCCATTTTCATCTCATTTTAAATACATTTTAGTTCATTTTTCATATTTATTAGATTTTACGCTCTTGGTATGTTTTACACATTTTAGACAGGTTTTGGAGCCTTTTATGATCAAAGAATGCCTAGACAAATTTTGATGCAAAGGCATGGCAGAGCAACAAACAAATCAAACTCACAAAACCAAAAATCGCTAGCACGGCCGTGCGACCAAAGGGAGCGGCCGTGCACAAAGCCATTTTGGGCAATTTTGGTCTCAAAGCTTAGAGTGGCCGTGTCTTGAAGGAAGAGTGGCCGTGTCCCCTGAGCGGCCGGCAAAGATATGGTGGAGCGGCTGCAAGATGTCAAAAATCAAATTTAAATTTGGCGCCAAGAGCTCGGCTGCAAATTGCACCCAGATTTAAAGGCACCCTTTGGAGGCACCTTCTTGAAGAGATTCCTCCCCATTATAAATAGACTCCTATACTCGCTAAGACACGAAATATATGTAAGATTTTCATCGAAATCGCTAGAAATTAGACACAAACACCCATTGTATTGAATTCCAAAAATCTTTGAGGATTGAAGTTCACATTCATTCTTGAAGATCGCCTTGAAAGAAAGCAATAAAAGCGAAGTATTATTCCAGCCATTCATCTTCTATTTTCACAATAAGTCTTTCTTACTCTATCTTTTATATTATTGTTTATTAATTTTACATGGCTAGTGAGTAATCCCCTTGTTCTTGGGGTTGGGAACTCAATACATAAATTGTTCATCTTGAAATTTGAAAGTCTTGTCCTTTAACTTCATCTAAAACAATTTCTTTATATCGATCTCTAAATGACTTACATTTTGGAGACGTCCAACTTGTATGATTCAGTCAATTGAGAGAAGGACCTAGCGGTGAATCTCGATTGACGGAACCATATAAAGAAACTAGGTTCCATTGATCACGAAAGTAGTTCAACGGCCTAGGGATGTTCCTTGAATGGAAAGTATGTTGACTCTTGTTCTTAATGGATTCTTACTAATTATGGTCAGCTAGAGATAAGGAATGCCCGTTTGTGACAGGCGGGAGTACCATAAACGGAAATCTCAAACGCTTAGGACATAATTAGTGAAGAATACAAACGCTATTGTCTTAACCCGAAGTAGTGTAGGCCTAACATACCATCCTTGATTTTTATGAAAACCTTTATTTTCAAAGACAACGACTATTTGATGAACAAATTATGTGTATGATTTCCAATCCCGAGAATGTTTTGTCGTATTAAGTTTCGTTTAAAATATTTGTTGCATATGTTTTTTCCCATTTTCAAAACTAATCTCAATCTCTCCCAACCTATTATCTAAATCTAAAGACAAAAGCATAATCCTAAGTAAACCCTGTCTCTGTGGGATCGACTCGTACTTGCACTCGCTATATTGCAATAGCCCGTGCACTTGCGGATATTAAACAAGACGGTTAGGTTAAACCAACCGACGAACAATAGCGATTGATTGTTGGAAGCTTTGAGGATCCTTTTAGAGGTTCAAAAGACTTGTTTACAAAGGATACAAAAGTGCTCAATAGTGGTTGATTATTGGAAGCTTTGTGGATTCTTTTAGATGATCAGAAGACTTGCTTTCAAAGGATAAACAAGAGCACAATAGAGATTGAATGTTGGAATCTTTGTGGATCCTCACAGATGATCAAAAGACTTGCTTTCAAAGGATAAACAAGTGCGCAATAGAGATTGATTGAGGGAAGCTTTGACGATCCTTTTAGATGATCAAAAGACTTGTTTTTAAAGGATAAACAAGTCCTCAATAGAGATTTATTGTTGGAAGCTTTGTGGATCCTTTTAGAGGATCAAAAGTCTTTATTACAAATGATAAACAAGAGCTCAATAAAGATTGATTGTTGGATGCTTTGTGGATCCTTTTAGAGGATCAAAAGACTTGTTTTTAAAGGATAAACAAGTGCTTAATAGAGACTGATTGTTGGAAGCTTTGAGGATCCTTTTAGAGGTTCAAAAGACTTGTTTACAAAGGATAAACAAGTGCTAAATAGTGGTTGATTATTGGAAGCTTTGTGGACTCTTTTAGATGATCAAAAGACTTGCTTTCAAAGGATAAACAAGAGCACAATAGAGATTGAATGTTGAAATCTTTGTAGATCCTTATAGATGATCAAAAGACTTGCTTTCAAAGGATAAACAAGAGCGCAATAGAGATTGATTGTGGGAAGCTTTGACGATCCTTTTTGATGATCAAAAGACTTGTTTTTAAAGGATAAACAAGTCCTCAATTGAGATTTATTGTTGGAAGCTTTGTGGATCCTTTTAGAGGATCAAAAGTCTTTATTACAAATGATAAAAAAGAGCTCAATATAGATTGATTGTTGGATTCTCTGTGGATCCTTTTAGAGGATCAAAAGACTTGTTTTTAAAGGATAAACAAGAGCTGAATAGAGATTGATTGTTGGAAGCTTTGAGGATCCTTTTAGAGGTTCAAAAGACTTGTTTACAAAGGATAAACAAGTGCTCAATAGTGGTTGATTATTGGAATCTTTGTGGATTCTTTTAGATGATCAAAAGACTTGCTTTCAAAGGATAAACAAGAGCACAATAGAGATTGAATGTTGGAATCTTTGTGGATCCTTATAGATGATCAAAAGACTTGCTTTCAAAGGATAAACAAGAGCGCAATAGAGATTGATTGTGGGAAGCTTTGACGATCCTTTTAGATGATCAAAAGACTTGTTTTTAAAGGATAAACAAGTCCTCAATAGAGATTTATTGTTGGAAGATTTGTGTATCCTTTTAAAGGATCAAAAGTATTTATTACAAATGATAAACAAGAGCTCAATATAGATTGATTGTTGGATGCTTTGTGGATCCTTTTAGAGGATCAAAAGACTTGTTTTTAAAGGATAAACAAGAGCTCAATAGAGACTGATTGTTGGAAGCTTTGAGGATCCTTTAAAAGGTTCAAAAGACTTGTTTACAAAGGATAAACAAGTGCTCAATAGTGGTTGATTATTGGAAGCTTTGTGGATTCTTTTAGATGATCAAAAGACTTGCTTTCAAAGGATAAACAAGAGCACAATAGAGATTGATTGTTGGAATCTTTGTAGATCCTTATAGATGATCAAAAGACTTGCTTTCAAAGGATAAACAAGAGCGCAATAGAGATTGATTGTGGGAAGCTTTGACGATCCTTTTAGATGATCAAAAGACTTGTTTTTAAAGGATTAACAAGTCCTCAATTGAGATTTATTGTTGGAAGCTTTGTGGATCATTTTAGAGGATCAAAAGTCTTTATTACAAATGATAAACAAGAGCTCAATATAGATTGATTGTTGTATGCTTTGTGGATCCTTTTAGAGGATCAAAAGACTTTTTTTAAGGGATAAACAAGAGCTCAATAGAGACTGATTGTTGGAAGCTTTGAGGATTCTTTTAGAGGTTCAAAAGACTTGTTTACAAAGGATAAACAAGTGCTCAATAGTGGTTGATTATTGGAAGCTTTATGGATTCTTTTAGATGATCAAAAGACTTGCTTTCAAAGGATAAACAAGAGCACAATAGAGATTGAATGTTGGAATCTTTGTGGATCCTTATAGATGATCAAAAGACTTGCTTTCAAAGGATAAGCAAGAGTGCAATAGAGATTGATTGTGGGAAGCTTTGACGATCCTTTTAGATGATCAAAAGACTTGTTTTTAAAGGATTAACAAGTCCTCAATAGAGATTTATCGTTGGATACTTTGTGGATCCTTTTAAAGGATCAAAAGTATTTATTACAAATGATAAACAAGAGCTCAATATAGATTGATTGTTGGATGCTTTGTGGATCCTTTTAGAGGATCAAAAGACTTGTTTTTAAAGTATAAACAAGAGCTGAATAGAGACTGATTGTTGGAAGCTTTGAGGATCCTTTTAGAGGTTCAAATGATGCGTAATAAATGCAGAAGTTGTTGCTTATGAATTTATGGATGAAAGTTTATGGAAAAAGATGAAAGTTTGCAGTGAAAACACAAGATAGAACACGGGTCACCGGTTAGGATTCACTCTCCTAACGTAAAGATCCCGTTTGGATTCACCGGATAGGCTTCACTCACCTATCGTAAAGAATCCTTTGAATATTACCTCCTAAACCTAAGGAAATAATAGACAAAATAAGAACAAACCTTTGTTCTTTGAATTTCTCCTTGAGAATTATATTCAATAATCTGATTTTTACAACTTAGATCTATCCCTATTTCTAGTTGTTTACAAAGCATCCTAATCTTACAAGGAATAGAAAACTAATCCTAATAGTACAAACATTAAGAATACTACCCTACCTAGGAATAGAAAGTCAAACCTATACAAGCTAGGAATCAAAACAGCAGCAGGAAACTCGAAGTCGCCTATTCTGGCTAGAGGGCGATCGCCCTCCTGCGCCATAAAGCGATCACTTTGTGGCCAGTAGGCTGGTCCGTGATTCTGCTTTAATTGCAATCGCTCTCCTTGGCCCTGGGCGATCGCTCTTCATCTAGAAAGTTTCCAATGCATTCTTTCTCCCATGTATCACTCCTCGTCGTGCACGTGACCTCAAAAGGCCTTCCGAACTCTTGAAACTTCCCTCCTTGCATCAACAATGCCTCGAGAGACAACATCAATCCATCATCGCCCACTTGTAATGCATCCACGGCTTGGCTTGGGTTTTTGTGAAGAAATGCTCCCGCATCATCCTCCCCTTCTTGAGAAAGAATTGGCCTCAATTCTTCAAGCATTTTATCTTCCAAGTAAGGTGACAAATCTCCCACATTGAATGTAGGACTAATCGCGTATTCGTCGGGAAGGTCCAACTTGTAAGCACTATCACCAAACCTTTCTAGCACTTGAAAAGGTCCTTCGGCTCTTGGCATTAGCTTATTTTTCCTCTTGCTAGGAAATCTTTCCTTCCGTAGATGTAACCATACCAAATCGCCGGGTTGAAATTCCGGTTGCTTGCGACTTTTGTTGGCTCTTTTCTGGTACATCTCATTCACCTTTTCAATCCTTGCACGAACTTGTTCATGGAATTGTTGTATGTCCTTCAACTTGTTGAACGCATCCGGTTGCTCTTTCCCGTTTCGTATGGGAACCATATCTATTGGCAAACAAGGATTAACCCTCTCCTCATTCGCTTCCAATCCAAGATATTCCATTGATTCCAGCCGCTATTCACAAAGGTATGCCTTCTTTGAAACTTTCTAAGGAAGCTTTAGAGGCTTTTGCTAAGCCTTTTGCTTGGACATTGGTTGGAAAATTCACTAATGGCAGACCTACTATGGAGGCTGCAAGAATTGCCTTTGCTACGTTTCATTTGAAGGGCGCTTATAAATTAGGGCATATTGATTCTCGCCATATGTTGATTCAACTTACAAATGAGGAAGATTTCCATCGCATTTGGACTAGGGAAGTTTGGTATGTGAACAGATTTCCTATGCGTACTTCAGTTTGGACACCTTCATGGAAGCCTCAAACGGACTCCTCCATTGTTCCTGTATGGGTAAGTCTTCCTGGATTGCCGGTTCATTTATTCAATAAAATCTTTCTTTTCTCTTTGGCTCGGATCTTTGGTAAGCCTATGTCGCTTGATAAAGCTACGGCTGAATTGTCGAGGCCAAGTGTGGCTAAGATTTTGGTGCAAGTTGATTTACTAAAAAGCTCGATAAGATTCATATAGATTGTGGTGATTGTATGCCAAGTTTTGTGCAAGTTGTTGAGTATGATAACATGCCTAAGTATTGCAGCCATTGTTCTCTTTTAGGCCATGATAATTTTAATTGTCGTATTCTAAATTCTGAATACAAGAAAAATGGAGATGGGGATGGGAAGAAGAAGGCTGATCAAGGTATAAAAAGGGATGAAAAGGAGGATAATAAGAAGGGGATGCTAAAAATGAAACTTGGATTCGGAAGAGAAAAATAAAGGTAATCAAGAAGGTACAAGCAAGAATGCTGATTTTAATGGAGCCAAAAAGATGTGTTAAAATCTGTTATTGATCTTACAAAGACGGATGATGGCTCTAAGGTATACACGGCTCCTTTGATGGCGAGAAGGGGTATTTTTGCCACGTGCATTAACGATGCTTTGTCTAAAAGCTTAAAGGCTATTAAAACCACGGCTGGAATCTCACAAATGGATGGAGGGAGGATGGTCAAATATCTATTCTGAAGTTCAAGATCCTCGTAAATTATGTACACCTTTACGAGATGATTCGCTATGCGTGTAAAGTCTTCTTCCCATGCAAAGATGAATACATTTGGGTCGCTTAATCTGTCTCCTAGAGCCCCTCAAGTTACATCGCTGAATCAAGTCATGAACATGCAAATGGATTTTAAAGAATCTATGATTGCACTACAGGCCCAAGATGATGATGGTTTCATTCCGGTTACTCATAAGAGGAAAAAAATAGGGAGAAATACCCTTCACTGTGAGTTTTTCCTTTTCGTTTTATTCCCTCATTTATTCTCTTAGAAGCTGTTTTTAATGGTGTGTTTTATAAGTTGGAATGCTCGTGGCATAGCTAATGTTGCCACAATCCGTAGAATCAAACGTTTATTCCGTTCTCATGGTGTTTCGCTTATGGCTATTTATGAGCCAAAATCTGATTGTCTGCTATGGGTCCTCTTATTCGGAAGTTGGGTTGTGAAGATGGGGTGAATAATAGAAATAATAGAGTTTGGGTTTTATGGAAGCATGGGCTGAAGTGCATGGTTATTCATGATTCGATCAAGCTTTAACTTTGCAAATTTCTCATCCGCTTTGGGCGGAAGTGTTTGGGTTTCTTTTGTTCACGCTAGCTGTGATTTTCTCGTATATCTCTTTGGGATGAGCTAATGACTATTAGTGAGGTGGAATTCCCTTGGTTGGTTGTGGGTGATTTTAAGCGTGTTATTGATCGAGTGAGAAGATTGGAGGAAAACCTATTAATGGTATGGTGTCACGAATTTTCGGACATGATTCAATATTCTAACCTTATGGATGCTGGGTATGAAGGTAATGTTATCACATGGTCTAATAATCGTATGGGAAGAAGGGCTATTTATCAAAGATTAGACAGAGCGTTGTATAATGAGCAATGGTTGCAATTGTTTCACTCGACCCGTGTTACTCATTTAGCAAGAACTTGCTCAGATCATGCTCCTATTCTTATCACTTTGCAACTTGAAGGTGAAGTGCGTCATGGCTCATTTCGCTTTCTTAATGTGTGGCTGAAGCATCATTCTTTTCAGAGCTTGTAAAAACATCTTGGGCTGCCCCTATGGATGGAAGACCGATGGTGTGCTTTGCCAAGAAGCTTGGGCGTCTCCGGAAGACTATATCTGAATGGAATAAGCATATATATGGGAGAATTGATCAGCAAATAAAAAACGCAGAAGATGAAGTTTTATTAAGGGAAGCTGAATATCAATCTCGTGGTGATGATGATTCTAGGGCTGCTCTTCATTTAGCCCAGGCGCAATTACTTTCAAAGTTGAAATTGGATGAAGATTTATGGGCCCAAAAAGCTAATTTAAAGTGGTTAAAGGAGGGAGATAGAAACACAAAGTTTTTCATTCATTGTGAAGAAAAAGAGGCAGAAATTATGTATTCACAAAATAAAGAATGGAGATGGCGTATGGCTGAAAGAAAAATGAAATTAAAGAGGAGGCTATAAGGTTTTATTCGGAGCAGCTTCAAGGTCATTGTGAGATTCCTTCCGATGATTTTATGTTTCTTATTCCTCGGCTGATTACTGAAGAGGATAACACCTCTCTTACGGCTGTTCCTAATGAGGATGAAGTTCGAATGGTTATTCTTTCTATGAATGGCCAAAGTGCAGCTGGCCCGGATGGTTTCACGGGTGAATTTTATAAGGGTTGTTGGGATATAATTAAGGCTGATTTGGTGCGTGCTATTGGTGATTTCTTTTGGGTTTCAAATGCCAAGAAGCTGGACTAGTACTTTAATTGTCACAATTCCTAAGGTGGATTCTCCATCTTCTTTTACGGACTCGAGGCCGATTAGCCTCTGCAATTTCAGTAATAAGGTGGTTACAAAATTATTAACGTGTCGTTTGGCTCCCATTCTTCCTCGCATTATTTCCCGGCGAGTGGGTTTGTTCAAGGTAGGGTTATTCATGAGAATGTTTTATTGGCTCAGAAATTATGCAATCTATAAACAAGAAAGTTCGGGGTTCTAATGTGGCTCTCAAGCTTGATATGGCAAAAGCTTATGATCGGTTATCTTGGTTTGCTCTTATTAAGGTGATGCGGCAATTTGGTTTTAATGAGGTTTGGATTGATCTCATCTTCCGTGTATTTCTAATAGCTGGTTTTCAGTCCTTGTTAATGGTGAAAGTTGTGGCTTTTTCACTCTACTAGGGGCCTTAGGCAAGGCGACCCCTTATCTCCTTATCTATTTATTATTGCGGCGAAATGATGAGTAGGGGTTTAAATTTGCTGCATACTATGTTCCTCAAAGACCGTACGGATTCATATCAACTCTCCGTTAATCTCTCACCTTGCCTATGCGGATGACGTGATTATCTTTTGTAATGGTTCGAAATCTTCTTTAGAGCGCATATGAAATACTTGGATTGGTATCAGAATTTTTCGGGCCGTTAGTGAATATTAACAAGTCTTGTTTCATTACGGGTAATAATGGGAATAGAGATGAGATTGTAGCAGCCACTACGGGTTTTGTAAAACAAGATCTCCCATTGCTTTATTTGGGATGCCCGTTATACACGGGTAAAAGAAGATCAGCCTCTTTACTCCTCTCATTAGAAAAATGGAATCGAGACTAGCTTCTTGGAAGGGTAAATTACTCTCTTTTGGAGCCAAACTCACTCTTATTCAATCTTGCTTATCTGCTATGCCTCTCTATTATTTATCCCTTATTGATCCTCCAAAAGGGGTATTTCGTGCTTTGGAGAAGATTATTATGAGATTTTTGGAGTTCTAATGATGGGGAGAAGAAATGTCATTGGCTTTCTTGGAATAAAATGTGCTGGCCGATTGAGGAGGGAGGTTTGGGGTTTCGTAAATTTGAAGATATGGCTATGGCTTTTTCCATGAAACTTTGGTGGTGTTTACGTACTTCTAATTCTTTATGGAGTGAGCTTATGTTGGCTAAATATTGCTGGGAAATTCACCCTATGGATGCATGTATCACATCATACTCTTCTCATATTTGGAAAAGATTAATTGAAGCAAAGCCTTTAGTGGAGGATAGATTAGCTTGGAGGATTGGAAGAGGAGACATTTCCATTCATGAAAATTGGTTAGAAGGGGATATGGGTCAAATTCCTTTTGCTCACATTGAGGTCTCTTCTCTTTTCCATAATGCCGCACCTAATATTGGTCATATCCGAGAGGTTTTGGCCAGCAGTGGTTTCTCTAATAACCTCTCATGCTATTTCTTTATCGGACAAGGAGGACGTCCCTATTTGGATGCCTTCTTCTTGGTAAGTTCTCTGTTAATTCAGCTTGGAGAGAATGTCGTTCTAGCCGTCCTCACTCTATTATTTACTCGTATTGCTGGAGCAAATATATTCCCAAAAAGATCTCGGTGTTTCTTTGGCGTGCCTTGCATAATGGATTGCCTACGGATGAGAGAATTCGCTCTAAAGGTATCTCCCTTGCTTCCAAATGTAATTGTTGTAATGCAGCAAATGAAGAATCTATGGCCCATATTTTGGTTTATGGAGATATTGCTAAGACAGTTTGGAATTTCTTCTGGTTTGTGTGGCATTCGTTGTTTCATGGGTCATTTGAATCATGTCCTCATTAGTTGGTGGCAAAGTCATCCTAATTCTGATTCCAATGTTTGTTCATGGCTTTCTCGTCTCCTTCCAGCTCTTATTTTATGGGAAATTTGGTGCGCTCGGAATAAGAGCAGATTTGAAGATGTTAATATGAGCTCCAATGCTATTATTCATAAGGTTCTTTCTCAAGCTTCTAATATCGCTATCTCTTTTTCCCTTTCTTTCACGAGAAGTCAAGATAATAATTATTTGATGGATATTTTTCATTTGGCCCCTAAACCCTTTTTGATTCCTAAAATCCGAATGGTTTTATGGGTTCCCCTAATGTTGATGAGATTAAGCTTAACACGGATGGAGTTTCTAGGGGTAATCCGGTATTGCTTCTGGGGGAGGTGTTTTTAGGAATCATAAAGGGGATTTTATTCTTGGTTTCTCCCATTTTTATGGCTGCCATTCCAATATGATGGCGGAGGCTATGGCTGCAAGGGATGGGCTTATTTTAGCTCAAGCGCATGGATTCAATCGTGTTTGGTTAGAGATTGATTCTCAAGTTTTGTTGCGGATTCTTATTCGGGAGTACCACATCCCATGGGCTGTTTGGTATGTTATTTCTCATATTCATAGATTATTGAATCAAATGGATGTTCGAATTACTCATATTCTTCGCGAAGGGAATGGAGTAGCGATAGTTTAGCTAATTTTGCTCGATGAGGTCCAAAATTTCACTTTCACCTCTTTTAGTGATATTCCTAGGCCTTGCAAAGGCTGTGTTGTTCTGGACAAGGCTAGGATCCCTCATGCTCGTTTTCATTAGCTCTATGGCCAGATTTTATATAGGTTGTTTTCTAGCTATTGTAGTCACCCCTCCTTATATTGTAGAGGACCATACGACGTGTGTATGGCCTCCCCCCTAGATTTTCTTATCCTGGTGGTTGAGGTTGTAATGTCCCCCACCATGTTTGTATTTATTTTCTTTATTTAATAAAATCTAGGGAGTACCGTCTCCTTTCGCCAAAAAAAAAAAAAAAACATACACAACTTCAAATGGAGAATGTTGAGTTGCATATGTTGGTGTACGGTTGTAAGCAAATTCCGCATGAGCCAACTTCAAATCCCAATCTTTTTGGGTCCTCCCAACTAGTCCTCGTAGTAGAACTCCAAGGGTCCTATTGGTGACTTCCGTTTGACCATCCATTTGTGGGTGATGAGATGTGCTAAACAACAATTTCGTTCCAATTATCCTCCAAAGGGATCTCCAAAAATGGCTAAGAAACTTGCTATCTCTATCACTCACAATTGTCTTTGGTACCCCATGCAAACGCACGATTTCTTTGAAATACAAATCCGCCACTAAGGAAGCATCATCCGTCTTGTGACATGGCACGAAATGCGCCATTTTCGAGAATCGATCAACCACCACAATGATAGCATCTTTTCCTCTTTGCGTTCATAGTAACGCCACAAGGAAGTCCATCGACACATCGCTCCATGGTTGTTTTGGTACGGGCAAAGGTGTATACAAACCTTGATGGAATGTACTCTTCATCTTTTGACAAGTGGCACATCTAGAGATAATCGTTTGCACATCTCCAAGCATCTTCGGCCAATAAAAATGTTCTTGTAGTAATTCCAACGTCTTATTGATGCCGAAATGTCCCCCTAGTCCTCCTCCATGTGTTTCTCGTACCAATAATTCCCGTATCGAACACTTGGGAATACAAAGTTGATTGCCTTTGAACAAAAATCCCTCTTGTAGCACAAAATTCCCATTCTTCCCTTTCTCACAATCGAGAATAATTGAGCCAAAATCTGGATCTTCCTTGTAGTATTCGCATACTAGTTTGAACCCTAGTAGCTTGGCATCCATCATGGTGAGCATAGAATATCTTCGAGATAATGCATCCACTACCACATTGTTCTTTCCATCCTTGTATTTTGAAGAAAAGTTGAAGGATTGTAGAAATTCCACCCATTTTGCGTGCCTTGGTTTCAACTTGTGTTGCCCATGAATATACTTCAACGCCTCGTGATCGAAATGAAGGACGAAATGATTCGGCCTTAAGTAATGACTCCAATGATCCAAAGCTCTAACCATGGCATAAAACTCTTTATCGTAGGTAGAATAGTTGAGTCTCGCACCTCCAAGCTTCTCACTAAAATAGGCAATGGGCCTCTTTCCTTGAGTCAACACCGCTCCAATACCCACTCCACTAGCATCACACTCAACCTCAAAAGGTTGTGAGAAATTGGGCAAGGCCAAAACCGGTGTTTTACATAACTTTTCTTTAAGCTCTTCAAAAGCTTGCTGGGCCAACGAAGTCCATTCAAATTTTCCCTTCTTCAAGGTCTCGGACATGGGACTCGCAATAGTACTAAAATCTTTGATGAAGCGTCTATAGAAAGAAGCTAGTCCATGAAATGAGCGTACCTCTGTAATAGTAGTAGGAATAGGCCAAGACTTGATTGCTTCAATCTTCGCTTGATCAACCGAAACTCCTTCCTTCGACACCACATAACCAAGGAACGTCACACTTGGTTGCATAAATGAGCACTTCTCAAGTTTTCCATAGAGCTTGTTTTTCCGCAATGCTTTTAGTACCTCTTCAAGATGTCGCACATGTTCCTCCTCACTCTTGCTATATACCAAAATATCGTCTAGGTAGACGACCACAAATTTTTCCAAAAAGGGCCTCAACACTTCATTCATCAACCTCATAAAAGTACTTGGGGCATTCGTGAGCCCGAATGGCATCACTTTCCATTCATATAATCCATGCTTCGTTTTGAATGTCGTTTTCCATTCATCTCCTTCGCGCATGCGAATTTGATGATAACCGCTCCTCAAATCAATCTTTGAGTATAATATAGCACCATGAAGTTCATCAATCATATCATCCAAGCGTGGCATTGGAAATCGATACTTGACGGTGATATTGTTGATTGCTTGACTATCCACGCACATCCGCCATGAGCCATCTTTCTTGGGTACAAGAAGGGCCGGTACCGCACATGGACTCATGCTTTCCTCCACATATCCCTTCGAGAGAAACTCTTTAATTTACTTTTGAAGTTCCTTTGTTTCTTCCGGGTTGCATTGATATGCCTGTTTGTTGGGAAGTGGCATTCCGGGTATCAAGTCGATTTGATGTTCAATTGAAGTTCCTTTGGTGGCAAACCCGGTGGTAGATCTTCGGGGAATACATCCTTGAATTTGTTGAGTAGGGGTTTCATTAAGGGGTGTAGTTCCTCCCCTTCTTGACTTTGGACCCCTTTAGGAATAACGAGAATTGCTTGGCCATCTTTGACGGCTTGTTCGGTCTCTCGTTCACTTGCCAATAGGTTCGTCTTTTGCGGGGGTTTCTTGATGGGAACTATTTTGGAGGGTGGCAAAGGATTTAACTTGAATTTCTTACCATCCTTCTTGACAATGTAGGCATTCTCCCTCCCTTCGTGGGTCACATATCTATCATATTGCCAAGGTCGTCCCAAAAGTATTTGGCATACATCCATTGGAACCACATCACAAAGTATCTCATCTTGATAGTTTTCCATAGAAAAAGATATTAAAAATTGACGATTTACCTTGACCTCGGATCCATCATTGAGCCAATGAAGCTTGTAGGGACGAGAGTGGTTTGTGGTTGGGACCTTCAATTTGTCGATGAGGATATTCGAGACGGCATTCGCACAACTCCCTCTATCTACTACCACATCACACACTTTTCCTTGCACAAGACATTTTGCATGAAAGATTTGTTCTCTTTGCTCCTCTTCCATGGCCGTTGGCTTTGCGTGTAGAGATCTCCTCAAAACTAGTGTCTCCCCCTTGACATCTTCGGAGTCAATCTCCTCTACCTCTTCTTCCTCGGATTCATCTTCTTGTTCTTGAGTCGCAAGGTTGTCTTCAATATCCCGAATCTCATGAATAGTCAAGACTCTCTTGGTGGGGCACTCGGATTGGTAATGACCATATCCTTGACATTTAAAACACTTAACGTTGTCCTTGCTCTTGATCGGCTTCTTTCCTTCGGCCTTCTCACTTGTGGTACCCTTGTTGGGCTTCTCCGCTTGAGTATTGGGTTTTGGATTGCTTGGCGCCGTGTTGCTTGTGGCCGAATTACTTGAATACCCTTTCGAAAAAGTCACCTTGTTACCCGCCCTTTTCTTCTTTACTTGTCTTTCACACTTGATTGAAACCTTACAAATTTCTTCAAAAGTAAAGCATGGCTGTAGCTCTACTATGTTGGCTATCTCGACATCTAGCCCTCCCATAAATCTAGCAATCTTTTGTTCTTCATGCTCTTGCATATCACAAATAATCGACAACTTTTCGAACTCTTCAACATATTGGGCAACGGTAGAACTTCCTTGCTTTAATTGTATGAGTTTTGAAAAATTATCTTGTCGATAAGTGCTAGGTAGGAACCTTCGGTCAAGATATTTCTTAAACTTATCCCAAGACTCGATCTTTGACTTTCCTTCACGCCTTCGTTGAGATTTTAAATTTTCATACCATATGGAAGCGTACCTTGTAAGTTTGAGAATAGCCACCTTGAATTTCTTTCGGTCGCTATACTCCTTGTATTCAAAAATCCGCTCCGCTCTTCGAATCCAATCCAAATATCCTTCTGGATCCATAGCACCGTCAAAATCTGGAATGTCGAGCTTCAAGCCTCGATCGTCGTCCTCCCTAAGTCGCACTTGTTGTTGTCTAGGCCTTGGGAGCCTTACTTCCTCCTCTTCCGAGTTGGAATCCTCAATCTCCACACGGCCTTGTGGCCTTTCTAGCAATTGCAAAACGCGATCCATTCTTTGTCGAAGCTCTTGCATTTCACGATCTCTTCGTAGGTTGGCAGCTTGTTCCAAGGTAATTCCACGTGGGCATCCCGTCTCTTCCGCCATGATCGTTTACAAAGTTGGAATTTGTAAAAGACCTTTGCTTTGATACCAATTTGATGCGTAATAAATGCAGAAGTTGTTGCTTACGAATTTATGGATGAAAGTTTATGGAAAAAGATGAAAGTTTGCAGCGAAAACACAAGATAGAACACGGGTCACCGGTTAGGATTCACTCTCCTAACGTAAAGATCCCGTTTGGATTCACCGGATAGGCTTCACTCACCTATCGTAAAGAATCCTTTGAATATTACCTCCTAAACCTAAGGAAATAATAGACAAAATAAGAACAAACATTTGTTCTTTGAATTTGTCCTTGAGAATTATATTCAATAATCTGATTTTTACAACTTAGATCTATCCCTATTTATAGTTGTTTACAAAGCATCCTAATCTTACAAGGAATAGAAAACTAATCCTAATAGTACAAACATTAAGAATACTACCCTACCTAGGAATAGAAAGTCAAACCTATACAAGCTAGGAATTAAAATAGCAGCAGGAAACTCGAAGTCGCCTATTCTGGCTAGAGGGCGATCGCCCTCCTGCGCCACAAAGCGATCACTTTGTGGCCAGTAGGCTGGTCCGTGATTCTGCTTTAAATGCGATCGCTCTCCTTGGCCCTAGGCGATCCCTCTTCATCCAGAAAGTTGCCAATGCCTTCTTTCTCCTATGTATCACTCCTCGTCGTGCACGTGACCTCAAAAGGCCTTCCGAACTCTTGAAACTTCCCTCCTTGCATCAACAATGCCTCGAGAGACAACGTCAATCCATCATCGCCCACTTGTAATGCATCCACGACTTGGCTTGTGTTTTTGTGAAGAAATGCTCCCGCATCATCAAAAGACTTGTTTACAAAGGATAAACAAGTGCTCAATAGTGGTTGATTATTGGAAGCTTTGTGGATTCTTTTAGATGATCAAAAGACTTGCTTTCAAAGGATAAACAAGAGCACAATAGAGATTGAATGTTGGAATCTTTGTGGATCCTTATAGATAATCAAAAGACTTGCTTTCAAAGGATAAACAAGAGTACAATAGAGATTGATTGTGGGAAGCTTTGACGATCCTTTTAGATAATCAAAAGACTTGTTTTTAAAGGATAAACAAGTCCTCAATAGAGATTTATTGTTGGAAGCTTTGTGGATCCTTTTAAAGGATCAAAAGTATTTATTACAAATGATAAACAAGAGCTCAATATAGATTGATTGTTGGATGCTTTGTGGATCCTTTTAGAGGATCAAAAGACTTGTTTTTAAAGGATAAACAAGAGCTGAATAGAGACTGATTGTTGGAAGCTTTAAGGATCCTTTTAGAGGTTCAAAAGACTTGTTTACTAAGGATAAACAAGTGCTCAATAGTGGTTGATTATTGGAAGCTTTGTGGATTCTTTTAGATGATCAAAAGACTTGCTTTCAAAGGATAAACAAGAGCACAATAGAGATTGAATGTTGGAATCTTTGTGGATCCTTATAGATGATCAAAAGACTTGCTTTCAAAGGATAAACAAGAGCGCAATAGAGATTGATTGTGGGAAGCTTTGACGATCCTTTTAGATGATCAAAAGACTTGTTTTTAAAGGATAAACAAGTCCTCAATAGAGATTTATTGTTGGAAGCTTTGTGGATCCTTTTAGAGGATCAAAAGTCTTTATTACAAATGATAAACAAGAGCTCAATATAGATTGATTGTTGGATGCTTTGTGGATCCTTTTAGAGGATCAAAAGACTTGTTTTTAAAGGATAAACAAGAGCTCAATAGAGATTGATTGTTGGAAGCTTTGAGGATCCTTTTAGAGGTTCAAAAGACTTGTTTACAAAGGATAAACAAGTGCTCAATAGTGGTTGATTATTGGAAGCTTTGTGGATTCTTTTAGATGATCAAAAGACTTGCTTTCAAAGGATAAACAAGAGCACAATAGAGATTGAATGTTGGAATCTTTGTGGATCCTTATAGATGATCAAAAGACTTGCTTTCAAAGGATAAACAAGAGCGCAATAGAGATTGATTGTGGGAAGCTTTGACGATCCTTTTAGATGATCAAAAGACTTGTTTTTAAAGGATAAACAAGTCCTCAATAGAGATTTATTGTTGGAAGCTTTGTGGATCCTTTTAGAGGATCAAAAGTCTTTATTACAAATGATAAACAAGAGCTCAATATAGATTGATTGTTGGATGCTTTGTGGATCCTTTTAGAGGATCAAAAGACTTGTTTTAAAGGATAAACAAGAGCTCAATAGAGATTGATTGTTGGAAGCTTTGAGGATCCTTTTAGAGGTTCAAAAGACTTGTTTACAAAGGATAAACAAGTGCTCAATAGTGGTTGATTATTGGAAGCTTTGTGGATTCTTTTAGATGATCAAAAGACTTGCTTTCAAAGGATAAACAAGAGCACAATAGAGATTGAATGTTGGAATCTTTGTGGATCCTTATAGATGATCAAAAGACTTGCTTTCAAAGGATAAACAAGAGTACAATAGAGATTGATTGTGGGAAGCTTTGACGATCCTTTTAGATGATCAAAAGACTTGTTTTTAAAGGATAAACAAGTCCTCAATAGAGATTTATTGTTGGAAGCTTTGTGGATCCTTTTAGAGGATCAAAAGTCTTTATTACAAATGATAAACAAGAGCTCAATATAGATTGATTGTTGGATGCTTTGTGGATCCTTTTAGAGGATCAAAAGACTTGTTTTAAAGGATAAACAAGAGCTCAATAGAGACTGATTGTTGGAAGCTTTGAGGATCCTTTTAGAGGTTCAAAAGACTTGTTTACTAAGGATAAACAAGTGCTCAATAGTGGTTGATTATTGGAAGCTTTGTGGATTCTTTTAGATGATCAAAAGACTTGCTTTCAAAGGATAAACAAGAGCACAATAGAGATTGAATGTTGGAATCTTTGTGGATCCTTATAGATGATCAAAAGACTTGCTTTCAAAGGATAAACAAGAGCGCAATAGAGATTGATTGTGGGAAGCTTTGACGATCCTTTTAGATGATCAAAAGACTTGTTTTTAAAGGATAAACAAGTCCTCAATAGAGATTTATTGTTGGAAGCTTTGTGGATCCTTTTAGAGGATCAAAAGTCTTTATTACAAATGATAAACAAGAGCTCAATATAGATTGATTGTTGGATGCTTTGTGGATCCTTTTAGAGGATCAAAAGACTTGTTTTTAAAGGATAAACAAGAGCTCAATAGAGATTGATTGTTGGAAGCTTTGAGGATCCTTTTAGAGGTTCAAAAGACTTGTTTACAAAGGATAAACAAGTGCTCAATAGTGGTTGATTATTGGAAGCTTTGTGGATTCTTTTAGATGATCAAAAGACTTGCTTTCAAAGGATAAACAAGAGCACAATAGAGATTGAATGTTGGAATCTTTGTGGATCCTTATAGATGATCAAAAGACTTGCTTTCAAAGGATAAACAAGAGCGCAATAGAGATTGATTGTGGGAAGCTTTGACGATCCTTTTAGATGATCAAAAGACTTGTTTTAAAGGATAAACAAGTCCTCAATAGAGATTTATTGTTGGAAGCTTTGTGGATCCTTTTAGAGGATCAAAAGTCTTTATTACAAATGATAAACAAGAGCTCAATATAGATTGATTGTTGGATGCTTTGTGGATCCTTTTAGAGGATCAAAAGACTTGTTTTAAAGGATAAACAAGAGCTCAATAGAGATTGATTGTTGGAAGCTTTGAGGATCCTTTTAGAGGTTCAAAAGACTTGTTTACAAAGGATAAACAAGTGCTCAATAGTGGTTGATTATTGGAAGCTTTGTGGATTCTTTTAGATGATCAAAAGACTTGCTTTCAAAGGATAAACAAGAGCACAATAGAGATTGAATGTTGGAATCTTTGTGGATCCTTATAGATGATCAAAAGACTTGCTTTCAAAGGATAAACAAGAGCGCAATAGAGATTGATTGTGGGAAGCTTTGACGATCCTTTTAGATGATCAAAAGACTTGTTTTAAAGGATAAACAAGTCCTCAATAGAGATTTATTGTTGGAAGCTTTGTGGATCCTTTTAGAGGATCAAAAGTCTTTATTACAAATGATAAACAAGAGCTCAATATAGATTGATTGTTGGATGCTTTGTGGATCCTTTTAGAGGATCAAAAGACTTGTTTTTAAAGGATAAACAAGAGCTCAATAGAGATTGATTGTTGGAAGCTTTGAGGATCCTTTTAGAGGTTCAAAAGACTTGTTTACAAAGGATAAACAAGTGCTCAATAGTGGTTGATTATTGGAAGCTTTGTGGATTCTTTTAGATGATCAAAAGACTTGCTTTCAAAGGATAAACAAGAGCACAATAGAGATTGAATGTTGGAATCTTTGTGGATCCTTATAGATGATCAAAAGACTTGCTTTCAAAGGATAAACAAGAGCACAATAGAGATTGATTGTTGGAAGCTTTGTGATCCTTTTAGATGATCAAAAGACTTGTTTTAAAGGATAAACAAGTCCTCAATAGAGATTTATTGTTGGAAGCTTTGTGGATCCTTTTAGAGGATCAAAAGACTTGTTTTAAAGGATAAACAAGAGCTCAATAGAGATTGATTGTTGGAAGCTTTGAGGATCCTTTTAGAGGTTCAAAAGACTTGTTTACAAAGGATAAACAAGTGCTCAATAGTGGTTGATTATTGGAAGCTTTGTGGATTCTTTTAGATGATCAAAAGACTTGCTTTCAAAGGATAAACAAGAGCACAATAGAGATTGAATGTTGGAATCTTTGTGGATCCTTATAGATGATCAAAAGACTTGCTTTCAAAGGATAAACAAGAGCGCAATAGAGATTGATTGTGGGAAGCTTTGACGATCCTTTTAGATGATCAAAAGACTTGTTTTTAAAGGATAAACAAGTCCTCAATAGAGATTTATTGTTGGAAGCTTTGTGGATCCTTTTAGAGGATCAAAAGTCTTTATTACAAATGATAAACAAGAGCTCAATATAGATTGATTGTTGGATGCTTTGTGGATCCTTTTAGAGGATCAAAAGACTTGTTTTTAAAGGATAAACAAGAGCTCAATAGAGATTGATTGTTGGAAGCTTTGAGGATCCTTTTAGAGGTTCAAAAGACTTGTTTACAAAGGATAAACAAGTGCTCAATAGTGGTTGATTATTGGAAGCTTTGTGGATTCTTTTAGATGATCAAAAGACTTGCTTTCAAAGGATAAACAAGAGCACAATAGAGATTGAATGTTGGAATCTTTGTGGATCCTTATAGATGATCAAAAGACTTGCTTTCAAAGGATAAACAAGAGCGCAATAGAGATTGATTGTGGGAAGCTTTGACGATCCTTTTAGATGATCAAAAGACTTGTTTTAAAGGATAAACAAGTCCTCAATAGAGATTTATTGTTGGAAGCTTTGTGGATCCTTTTAGAGGATCAAAAGTCTTTATTACAAATGATAAACAAGAGCTCAATATAGATTGATTGTTGGATGCTTTGTGGATCCTTTTAGAGGATCAAAAGACTTGTTTTTAAAGGATAAACAAGAGCTCAATAGAGATTGATTGTTGGAAGCTTTGAGGATCCTTTTAGAGGTTCAAAAGACTTGTTTACAAAGGATAAACAAGTGCTCAATAGTGGTTGATTATTGGAAGCTTTGTGGATTCTTTTAGATGATCAAAAGACTTGCTTTCAAAGGATAAACAAGAGCACAATAGAGATTGAATGTTGGAATCTTTGTGGATCCTTATAGATGATCAAAAGACTTGCTTTCAAAGGATAAACAAGAGCGCAATAGAGATTGATTGTGGGAAGCTTTGTGGATCCTTTTAGATGATCAAAAGACTTGTTTTTAAAGGATAAACAAGTCCTCAATAGAGATTTATTGTTGGAAGCTTTGTGGATCCTTTTAGAGGATCAAAAGTCTTTATTACAAATGATAAACAAGAGCTCAATATAGATTGATTGTTGGATGCTTTGTGGATCCTTTTAGAGGATCAAAAGACTTGTTTTTAAAGGATAAACAAGAGCTCAATAGAGATTGATTGTTGGAAGCTTTGAGGATCCTTTTAGAGGTTCAAAAGACTTGTTTACAAAGGATAAACAAGTGCTCAATAGTGGTTGATTATTGGAAGCTTTGTGGATTCTTTTAGATGATCAAAAGACTTGCTTTCAAAGGATAAACAAGAGCACAATAGAGATTGAATGTTGGAATCTTTGTGGATCCTTATAGATGATCAAAAGACTTGCTTTCAAAGGATAAACAAGAGCGCAATAGAGATTGATTGTGGGAAGCTTTGACGATCCTTTTAGATGATCAAAAGACTTGTTTTTAAAGGATAAACAAGTCCTCAATAGAGATTTATTGTTGGAAGCTTTGTGGATCCTTTTAGAGGATCAAAAGTCTTTATTACAAATGATAAACAAGAGCTCAATATAGATTGATTGTTGGATGCTTTGTGGATCCTTTTAGAGGATCAAAAGACTTGTTTTAAAGGATAAACAAGAGCTCAATAGAGATTGATTGTTGGAAGCTTTGAGGATCCTTTTAGAGGTTCAAAAGACTTGTTTACAAAGGATAAACAAGTGCTCAATAGTGGTTGATTATTGGAAGCTTTGTGGATTCTTTTAGATGATCAAAAGACTTGCTTTCAAAGGATAAACAAGAGCACAATAGAGATTGAATGTTGGAATCTTTGTGGATCCTTATAGATGATCAAAAGACTTGCTTTCAAAGGATAAACAAGAGCGCAATAGAGATTGATTGTGGGAAGCTTTGACGATCCTTTTAGATGATCAAAAGACTTGTTTTAAAGGATAAACAAGTCCTCAATAGAGATTTATTGTTGGAAGCTTTGTGGATCCTTTTAGAGGATCAAAAGTCTTTATTACAAATGATAAACAAGAGCTCAATATAGATTGATTGTTGGATGCTTTGTGGATCCTTTTAGAGGATCAAAAGACTTGTTTTTAAAGGATAAACAAGAGCTCAATAGAGATTGATTGTTGGAAGCTTTGAGGATCCTTTTAGAGGTTCAAAAGACTTGTTTACAAAGGATAAACAAGTGCTCAATAGTGGTTGATTATTGGAAGCTTTGTGGATTCTTTTAGATGATCAAAAGACTTGCTTTCAAAGGATAAACAAGAGCACAATAGAGATTGAATGTTGGAATCTTTGTGGATCCTTATAGATGATCAAAAGACTTGCTTTCAAAGGATAAACAAGAGCGCAATAGAGATTGATTGTGGGAAGCTTTGACGATCCTTTTAGATGATCAAAAGACTTGTTTTAAAGGATAAACAAGTCCTCAATAGAGATTTATTGTTGGAAGCTTTGTGGATCCTTTTAGAGGATCAAAAGTCTTTATTACAAATGATAAACAAGAGCTCAATATAGATTGATTGTTGGATGCTTTGTGGATCCTTTTAGAGGATCAAAAGACTTGTTTTAAAGGATAAACAAGAGCTCAATAGAGATTGATTGTTGGAAGCTTTGAGGATCCTTTTAGAGGTTCAAAAGACTTGTTTACAAAGGATAAACAAGTGCTCAATAGTGGTTGATTATTGGAAGCTTTGTGGATTCTTTTAGATGATCAAAAGACTTGCTTTCAAAGGATAAACAAGAGCACAATAGAGATTGAATGTTGGAATCTTTGTGGATCCTTATAGATGATCAAAAGACTTGCTTTCAAAGGATAAACAAGAGCGCAATAGAGATTGATTGTGGGAAGCTTTGACGATCCTTTTAGATGATCAAAAGACTTGTTTTTAAAGGATAAACAAGTCCTCAATAGAGATTTATTGTTGGAAGCTTTGTGGATCCTTTTAGAGGATCAAAAGTCTTTATTACAAATGATAAACAAGAGCTCAATATAGATTGATTGTTGGATGCTTTGTGGATCCTTTTAGAGGATCAAAAGACTTGTTTTAAAGGATAAACAAGAGCTCAATAGAGATTGATTGTTGGAAGCTTTGAGGATCCTTTTAGAGGTTCAAAAGACTTGTTTACAAAGGATAAACAAGTGCTCAATAGTGGTTGATTATTGGAAGCTTTGTGGATTCTTTTAGATGATCAAAAGACTTGCTTTCAAAGGATAAACAAGAGCACAATAGAGATTGAATGTTGGAATCTTTGTGGATCCTTATAGATGATCAAAAGACTTGCTTTCAAAGGATAAACAAGAGCGCAATAGAGATTGATTGTGGGAAGCTTTGTGATCCTTTTAGATGATCAAAAGACTTGTTTTAAAGGATAAACAAGTCCTCAATAGAGATTTATTGTTGGAAGCTTTGTGGATCCTTTTAGAGGATCAAAAGTCTTTATTACAAATGATAAACAAGAGCTCAATATAGATTGATTGTTGGATGCTTTGTGGATCCTTTTAGAGGATCAAAAGACTTGTTTTTAAAGGATAAACAAGAGCTCAATAGAGATTGATTGTTGGAAGCTTTGAGGATCCTTTTAGAGGTTCAAAAGACTTGTTTACAAAGGATAAACAAGTGCTCAATAGTGGTTGATTATTGGAAGCTTTGTGGATTCTTTTAGATGATCAAAAGACTTGCTTTCAAAGGATAAACAAGAGCACAATAGAGATTGAATGTTGGAATCTTTGTGGATCCTTATAGATGATCAAAAGACTTGCTTTCAAAGGATAAACAAGAGCGCAATAGAGATTGATTGTGGGAAGCTTTGACGATCCTTTTAGATGATCAAAAGACTTGTTTTTAAAGGATAAACAAGTCCTCAATAGAGATTTATTGTTGGAAGCTTTGTGGATCCTTTTAGAGGATCAAAAGTCTTTATTACAAATGATAAACAAGAGCTCAATATAGATTGATTGTTGGATGCTTTGTGGATCCTTTTAGAGGATCAAAAGACTTGTTTTAAAGGATAAACAAGAGCTCAATAGAGATTGATTGTTGGAAGCTTTGAGGATCCTTTTAGAGGTTCAAAAGACTTGTTTACAAAGGATAAACAAGTGCTCAATAGTGGTTGATTATTGGAAGCTTTGTGGATTCTTTTAGATGATCAAAAGACTTGCTTTCAAAGGATAAACAAGAGCACAATAGAGATTGAATGTTGGAATCTTTGTGGATCCTTATAGATGATCAAAAGACTTGCTTTCAAAGGATAAACAAGAGCGCAATAGAGATTGATTGTGGGAAGCTTTGGCGATCCTTTTAGATGATCAAAAGACTTGTTTTAAAGGATAAACAAGTCCTCAATAGAGATTTATTGTTGGAAGCTTTGTGGATCCTTTTAGAGGATCAAAAGTCTTTATTACAAATGATAAACAAGAGCTCAATATAGATTGATTGTTGGATGCTTTGTGGATCCTTTTAGAGGATCAAAAGACTTGTTTTAAAGGATAAACAAGAGCTCAATAGAGATTGATTGTTGGAAGCTTTGAGGATCCTTTTAGAGGTTCAAAAGACTTGTTTACAAAGGATAAACAAGTGCTCAATAGTGGTTGATTATTGGAAGCTTTGTGGATTCTTTTAGATGATCAAAAGACTTGCTTTCAAAGGATAAACAAGAGCACAATAGAGATTGAATGTTGGAATCTTTGTGGATCCTTATAGATGATCAAAAGACTTGCTTTCAAAGGATAAACAAGAGCGCAATAGAGATTGATTGTGGAAAGCTTTGGCGATCCTTTTAGATGATCAAAAGACTTGTTTTAAAGGATAAACAAGTCCTCAATAGAGATTTATTGTTGGAAGCTTTGTGGATCCTTTTAGAGGATCAAAAGTCTTTATTACAAATGATAAACAAGAGCTCAATATAGATTGATTGTTGGATGCTTTGTGGATCCTTTTAGAGGATCAAAAGACTTGTTTTTAAAGGATAAACAAGAGCTCAATAGAGATTGATTGTTGGAAGCTTTGAGGATCCTTTTAGAGGTTCAAAAGACTTGTTTACAAAGGATAAACAAGTGCTCAATAGTGGTTGATTATTGGAAGCTTTGTGGATTCTTTTAGATGATCAAAAGACTTGCTTTCAAAGGATAAACAAGAGCACAATAGAGATTGAATGTTGGAATCTTTGTGGATCCTTATAGATGATCAAAAGACTTGCTTTCAAAGGATAAACAAGAGCGCAATAGAGATTGATTGTGGGAAGCTTTGTGATCCTTTTAGATGATCAAAAGACTTGTTTTAAAGGATAAACAAGTCCTCAATAGAGATTTATTGTTGGAAGCTTTGTGGATCCTTTTAGAGGATCAAAAGTCTTTATTACAAATGATAAACAAGAGCTCAATATAGATTGATTGTTGGATGCTTTGTGGATCCTTTTAGAGGATCAAAAGACTTGTTTTAAAGGATAAACAAGAGCTCAATAGAGATTGATTGTTGGAAGCTTTGAGGATCCTTTTAGAGGTTCAAAAGACTTGTTTACAAAGGATAAACAAGTGCTCAATAGTGGTTGATTATTGGAAGCTTTGTGGATTCTTTTAGATGATCAAAAGACTTGCTTTCAAAGGATAAACAAGAGCACAATAGAGATTGAATGTTGGAATCTTTGTGGATCCTTATAGATGATCAAAAGACTTGCTTTCAAAGGATAAACAAGAGCGCAATAGAGATTGATTGTGGGAAGCTTTGCGATCCTTTTAGATGATCAAAAGACTTGTTTTTAAAGGATAAACAAGTCCTCAATAGAGATTTATTGTTGGAAGCTTTGTGGATCCTTTTAGAGGATCAAAAGTCTTTATTACAAATGATAAACAAGAGCTCAATATAGATTGATTGTTGGATGCTTTGTGGATCCTTTTAGAGGATCAAAAGACTTGTTTTAAAGGATAAACAAGAGCTCAATAGAGATTGATTGTTGGAAGCTTTGAGGATCCTTTTAGAGGTTCAAAAGACTTGTTTACAAAGGATAAACAAGTGCTCAATAGTGGTTGATTATTGGAAGCTTTGTGGATTCTTTTAGATGATCAAAAGACTTGCTTTCAAAGGATAAACAAGAGCACAATAGAGATTGAATGTTGGAATCTTTGTGGATCCTTATAGATGATCAAAAGACTTGCTTTCAAAGGATAAACAAGAGCGCAATAGAGATTGATTGTGGGAAGCTTTGACGATCCTTTTAGATGATCAAAAGACTTGTTTTAAAGGATAAACAAGTCCTCAATAGAGATTTATTGTTGGAAGCTTTGTGGATCCTTTTAGAGGATCAAAAGTCTTTATTACAAATGATAAACAAGAGCTCAATATAGATTGATTGTTGGATGCTTTGTGGATCCTTTTAGAGGATCAAAAGACTTGTTTTTAAAGGATAAACAAGAGCTCAATAGAGATTGATTGTTGGAAGCTTTGAGGATCCTTTTAGAGGTTCAAAAGACTTGTTTACAAAGGATAAACAAGTGCTCAATAGTGGTTGATTATTGGAAGCTTTGTGGATTCTTTTAGATGATCAAAAGACTTGCTTTCAAAGGATAAACAAGAGCACAATAGAGATTGAATGTTGGAATCTTTGTGGATCCTTATAGATGATCAAAAGACTTGCTTTCAAAGGATAAACAAGAGCGCAATAGAGATTGATTGTGGGAAGCTTTGACGATCCTTTTAGATGATCAAAAGACTTGTTTTTAAAGGATAAACAAGTCCTCAATAGAGATTTATTGTTGGAAGCTTTGTGGATCCTTTTAGAGGATCAAAAGTCTTTATTACAAATGATAAACAAGAGCTCAATATAGATTGATTGTTGGATGCTTTGTGGATCCTTTTAGAGGATCAAAAGACTTGTTTTAAAGGATAAACAAGAGCTCAATAGAGATTGATTGTTGGAAGCTTTGAGGATCCTTTTAGAGGTTCAAAAGACTTGTTTACAAAGGATAAACAAGTGCTCAATAGTGGTTGATTATTGGAAGCTTTGTGGATTCTTTTAGATGATCAAAAGACTTGCTTTCAAAGGATAAACAAGAGCACAATAGAGATTGAATGTTGGAATCTTTGTGGATCCTTATAGATGATCAAAAGACTTGCTTTCAAAGGATAAACAAGAGCGCAATAGAGATTGATTGTGGGAAGCTTTGTGATCCTTTTAGATGATCAAAAGACTTGTTTTTAAAGGATAAACAAGTCCTCAATAGAGATTTATTGTTGGAAGCTTTGTGGATCCTTTTAGAGGATCAAAAGTCTTTATTACAAATGATAAACAAGAGCTCAATATAGATTGATTGTTGGATGCTTTGTGGATCCTTTTAGAGGATCAAAAGACTTGTTTTTAAAGGATAAACAAGAGCTCAATAGAGATTGATTGTTGGAAGCTTTGAGGATCCTTTTAGAGGTTCAAAAGACTTGTTTACAAAGGATAAACAAGTGCTCAATAGTGGTTGATTATTGGAAGCTTTGTGGATTCTTTTAGATGATCAAAAGACTTGCTTTCAAAGGATAAACAAGAGCACAATAGAGATTGAATGTTGGAATCTTTGTGGATCCTTATAGATGATCAAAAGACTTGCTTTCAAAGGATAAACAAGAGCACAATAGAGATTGATTGTGGGAAGCTTTGGCGATCCTTTTAGATGATCAAAAGACTTGTTTTAAAGGATAAACAAGTCCTCAATAGAGATTTATTGTTGGAAGCTTTGTGGATCCTTTTAGAGGATCAAAAGTCTTTATTACAAATGATAAACAAGAGCTCAATATAGATTGATTGTTGGATGCTTTGTGGATCCTTTTAGAGGATCAAAAGACTTGTTTTAAAAGGATAAACAAGAGCTCAATAGAGATTGATTGTTGGAAGCTTTGAGGATCCTTTTAGAGGTTCAAAAGACTTGTTTACAAAGGATAAACAAGTGCTCAATAGTGGTTGATTATTGGAAGCTTTGTGGATTCTTTTAGATGATCAAAAGACTTGCTTTCAAAGGATAAACAAGAGCACAATAGAGATTGAATGTTGGAATCTTTGTGGATCCTTATAGATGATCAAAAGACTTGCTTTCAAAGGATAAACAAGAGCGCAATAGAGATTGATTGTGGGAAGCTTTGCGATCCTTTTAGATGATCAAAAGACTTGTTTTAAAGGATAAACAAGTCCTCAATAGAGATTTATTGTTGGAAGCTTTGTGGATCCTTTTAGAGGATCAAAGTCTTTATTACAAATGATAAACAAGAGCTCAATATAGATTGATTGTTGCTTTGTGGATCCTTTTAGAGGATCAAAAGACTTGTTTTAAAGGATAAACAAGAGCTCAATAGAGATTGATTGTTGGAAGCTTTGAGGATCCTTTTAGAGGTTCAAAAGACTTGTTTACAAAGGATAAACAAGTGCTCAATAGTGGTTGATTATTGGAAGCTTTGTGGATTCTTTTAGATGATCAAAAGACTTGCTTTCAAAGGATAAACAAGAGCACAATAGAGATTGAATGTTGGAATCTTTGTGGATCCTTATAGATGATCAAAAGACTTGCTTTCAAAGGATAAACAAGAGCGCAATAGAGATTGATTGTGGGAAGCTTTGTGATCCTTTTAGATGATCAAAAGACTTGTTTTAAAGGATAAACAAGTCCTCAATAGAGATTTATTGTTGGAAGCTTTGTGGATCCTTTTAGAGGATCAAAAGTCTTTATTACAAATGATAAACAAGAGCTCAATATAGATTGATTGTTGGATGCTTTGTGGATCCTTTTAGAGGATCAAAAGACTTGTTTTAAAGGATAAACAAGAGCTCAATAGAGATTGATTGTTGGAAGCTTTGAGGATCCTTTTAGAGGTTCAAAAGACTTGTTTACAAGGATAAACAAGTGCTCAATAGTGGTTGATTATTGGAAGCTTTGTGGATTCTTTTAGATGATCAAAAGACTTGCTTTCAAAGGATAAACAAGAGCACAATAGAGATTGAATGTTGGAATCTTTGTGGATCCTTATAGATGATCAAAGACTTGCTTTCAAAGGATAAACAAGAGCGCAATAGAGATTGATTGTGGAAAGCTTTGATCCTTTTAGATGATCAAAAGACTTGTTTTAAAGGATAAACAAGTCCTCAATAGAATTTATTGTTGGAAGCTTTGTGGATCCTTTAGAGGATCAAAAGTCTTTATTACAAATGATAAACAAGAGCTCAATATAGATTGATTGTTGGATGCTTTGTGGATCCTTTTAGAGATCAAAAGACTTGTTTTAAAGGATAAACAAGAGCTCAATAGAGATTGATTGTTGGAAGCTTTGAGGGATCCTTTTAGAGGTTCAAAAGACTTGTTTACAAAGGATAAACAAGTGCTCAATAGTGGTTGATTATTGGAAGCTTTGTGGATTCTTTTAGATGATCAAAAGACTTGCTTTCAAAGGATAAACAAGAGCACAATAGAGATTGAATGTTGGAATCTTTGTGGATCCTTATAGATGATCAAAGACTTGCTTTCAAAGGATAAACAAGGCGCAATAGAGATTGATTGTGGGAAGCTTTGAGATCCTTTTAGATGATCAAAAGACTTGTTTTTAAAGGATAAACAAGTCCTCAATAGAGATTTATTGTTGGAAGCTTTGTGGATCCTTTTAGAGGATCAAAAGTCTTTATACAAATGATAAACAAGAGCTCAATATAGATTGATTGTTGGATGCTTTGTGGATCCTTTTAGAGGATCAAAAGACTTGTTTTAAAAGGATAAACAAGAGCTCAATAGAGATTGATTGTTGGAAGCTTTGAGGATCCTTTTAGAGGTTCAAAAGACTTGTTTACAAAGGATAAACAAGTGCTCAATAGTGGTTGATTATTGGAAGCTTTGTGGATTCTTTTAGATGATCAAAAGACTTGCTTTCAAAGGATAAACAAGAGCACAATAGAGATTGAATGTTGGAATCTTTGTGGATCCTTATAGATGATCAAAAGACTTGCTTTCAAAGGATAAACAAGAGCGCAATAGAGATTGATTGTGGGAAGCTTTGATCCTTTTAGATGATCAAAAGACTTGTTTTTAAAGGATAAACAAGTCCTCAATAGAGATTTATTGTTGGAAGCTTTGTGGATCCTTTTAGAGGATCAAAAGTCTTTATTACAAATGATAAACAAGAGCTCAATATAGATTGATTGTTGGATGCTTTGTGGATCCTTTTAGAGGATCAAACTTGTTTTTAAAGGATAAACAAGAGCTCAATAGAGATTGATTGTTGGAAGCTTTGAGGATCCTTTTAGAGGTTCAAAAGACTTGTTTACAAAGGATAAACAAGTGCTCAATAGTGGTTGATTATTGGAAGCTTTGTGGATTCTTTTAGATGATCAAAGACTTTCTTTCAAAGGATAAACAAGAGCACAATAGAGATTGAATGTTGGAATCTTTGTGGATCCTTATAGATGATCAAAAGACTTGCTTTCAAAGGATAAACAAAGGCGCAATAGAGATTGATTGTGGGAAGCTTTGACGATCCTTTTAGATGATCAAAAGACTTGTTTTAAAGGATAAACAAGTCCTCAATAGAGATTTATTGTTGGAAGCTTTGTGGATCCTTTTAGAGGATCAAAAGTCTTTATTACAAATGATAAACAAGAGCTCAATATAGATTGATTGTTGGATGCTTTGTGGATCCTTTTAGAGGATCAAAAGACTTGTTTAAAGGATAAACAAGAGCTCAATAGAGATTGATTGTTGGAAGCTTTGAGGATCCTTTTAGAGGTTCAAAGACTTGTTTACAAAGGATAAACAAGTGCTCAATAGTGGTTGATTATTGGAAGCTTTGTGGATTCTTTTAGATGATCAAAGACTTGCTTTCAAAGGATAAACAAAGAGCACAATAGAGATTGAATGTTGGAATCTTTGTGGATCCTTATAGATGATCAAAAGACTTGCTTTCAAAGGATAAACAAGAGAATAGGAGATTGATTGTGGGAAGCTTTGGCGATCCTTTTAGATGATCAAAGACTTGTTTTTAAAGGATAAACAAGTCCTCAATAGAGATTTATTGTTGGAAGCTTTGTGGATCCTTTTAGAGGATCAAAGTCTTTATTACAAATGATAAACAAGAGCTCAATATAGATTGATTGTTGGATGCTTTGTGGATCCTTTTAGAGGATCAAAAGACTTGTTTTAAGGATAAACAAGAGCTCAATAGAGATTGATTGTTTGGAAGCTTTGGGGATCCTTTTAGAGGTTCAAAAGACTTGTTTACAAAGGATAAACAAGTGCTCAATAGTGGTTGATTGTGGAAGCTTTGTGGATTCTTTTAGATGATCAAAGACTTGCTTTCAAAGGATGTTAAGAAGTATAGATAGATATATATCTTTGTATATATATAAATAAATTTACAAAGGATAAACAAGAGCACAATAGAGATTGAATATTGGAATCTTTGTGGATCCTTATAGATGATCAAAAGACTTTACTTTCAAGGATAAACAAGAGCTCAATAGAGATTGATTGTAGGAAGCTTTGGGATCCTTTTAGATGATCAAAAGACTTGTTTTAAAGGATAAACAAGTAGCTAAGAGATTTATTGTTGGAAGCTTTGTGGATCCTTTTAGAGGATCAAAGTCTTTACAAATGATAAACAAGAGCTCAATATAGATTGATTGTTTTGATTCTTTGTGGATCCTTTTAGAGGATCAAAGACTTGTTTTCAAAGGATAAACAAGAGCTCAATAGAGATTGATTGTTGGAAGCTTTGAGGATCCTTTTAGGGTTCAAAGACTTGTTTACAAAGGATAAACAAGTGCTCAATAGTAGATTGATTATTGGAAGCTTTGTGGATTCTTTTAGATGATCAAAGACTTGCTTTCAAAGGATAAACAAGAGCACAATAGAGATTGAATGTTTAGAATCTTTGTGGATCCTATAGATGATCAAAAGACTTGCTTTCAAAGGATAAACAAAAGGCGCAATAGAGATTGATTGTAGGAAGCTTTGGCGATCCTTTTAGATGATCAAAAGACTTGTTTTAAAGGATAAACAAGTCCTCAATAAATTTATTGTTGGAAGCTTTGTGGATCCTTTTAGAGGATCAAAAGTCTTTATTACAAATGATAAACAAGAGCTCAATAGATTGATTGTTGGATGCTTTGTGGATCCTTTTAGAGTCAAAAGACTTGTTTTAAAAGGATAAACAAGAGCTCAATAGAGATTGATTATTGGAAGCTTTGGGGATCCTTTTAGAGGTTCAAAGACTTGTTTACAAAGGATAAACAAGTGCTCAATAGTGATTGATTATTGGAAGCTTTGTGGATTCTTTTAGATGATCAAAGACTTGATTTCAAAGGATAAACAAGAGCACAATAGAGATTGAATATTTGGAATCTTTGTGGATCCTTATAGATGATCAAAAGACTTGCTTTCAAAGGATAAACAAAGGAATAGAGATTGATTGTAGGAAGCTTTGCGATCCTTTTAGATGATCAAAGACTTGTTTTAAAAGGATAAACAAGTCCTCAATAGAGATTTATTGTTGGAAGCTTTGTGGATCCTTTTAAAGGATCAAAAGTCTTTATTACAAATGATAAACAAAAGCTCAATATAGATTGATTATTTGATGCTTTGTGGATCCTTTTAGAGGATCAAAGACTTGTTTTTAAAGGATAAACAAGAGCTCAATAGAGATTGATTGTTGGAAGCTTTGAGGATCAGAGGGTTCAAAGACTTTTTTTTACAAAGGATAAACAAGTGCTCAATAGTGGTTGATTATTGGAAGCTTTGTGGATTCTTTTAGATGATCAAAAGACTTGCTTTCAAAGGATAAACAAGAGCACAATAGAGATTGAATGTTGGAATCTTTGTGGATCCTTATAGATGATCAAAAGACTTTGCTTTCAAAGGATAAACAAAGAGTACAATAGAGATTGATTGTAGGAAGCTTTGTGATCCTTTTAGATGATCAAAGACTTGTTTTAAAGGATAAACAAGTCCTCAATAGAGATTTATTGTTGGAAGCTTTGTGGATCTTTTAGAATCAAAATCTTTATTACAATGATAAACAAGAGCTCAATATAGATTGATTGTTGGATGCTTTGTGGATCCTTTTAGAGAATCAAAAGACTTGTTTTAAAAGGATAAACAAGAGCTCAATAGAGAATTGTTGGAAGCTTTGAGGATCCTTTTAGAGGTTCAAAGACTTGTTTACAAAGGATAAACAAGTGCTCAATAGTGGTTGATTATTGGAAGCTTTGTGATTCTTTGAATGATCAAAGACTTGATTTCAAAGGATAAACAAGAGCACAATAGAGATTGAATGTTGGAATCTTTGTGGATCTTATAGATGATCAAACGACTTTTCAAAGGATAAACAAAAGAGCACAATAGAGATTGATTGTGGAAAGCTTTGTGATCCTTTTAGATGATCAAAGACTTGTTTTTTAAGGATAAACAAGTCCTCAATAGAGATTTATTGTTGGAAGCTTTGTGGATCCTTTTAGAGGATCAAAGATTTATACAAATGATAAAAAAGCTCAATATAGATTGATTGTTGGATGCTGTGGATCCTTTTAGAGGGATCAAGAACTTGTTTTTAAAAGGATAAACAAGAGCTGAATAGAGGTTGTTGTTGGAAGCTTTGAGGATCCTTTTAGAGGTTCAAAGACATTTACAAAGGATAAACAAGAGCTCAATAGTGGTTGATTATTGGAAGCTTTGTGGATTCTTTTAGATGATCAAAAGACTTCTTTCAAAGGATAAACAAGAGCACAATAGAGATTGAATATTTGGAATCTTTGTGGATCCTTATAGATGATCAAAAGACTTGCTTTCAAAGGATAAACAAGAGCTCAATAGAGATTGATTGTTGGAAGCTTTGTGGATCACTGATCAAAGACTTATTTTAAAGGATAAACAAGTCCTCAATAGAGATTGATTGTTGGAAGCTTTGTGGATCCTTTTAGAGGATCAAAAGTCTTTATTACAAATGATAAACAAGAGCTCAATATAGATTGATTGTTTTGATTCTTTGTGGATCCTTTTAGAAGATCAAAGACTTTATTTCAAAGGATAAACAAGAGCTCAATAGAGATTGATTGTTGGAAGCTTTGAGGATCCTTTTAGAGTTCAAAGACTTGTTACAAGGATAAACAAGAGCTCAATAGTGGTTGATTATTGGAAGCTTTGTGGATTCTTTTTAGATGATCAAAAGACTTGCTTTCAAAGGATAAAGAGCACAATAGAGATTGAATATTGGAATCTTTGTGGATCCTTATAGATGATCAACTTGCTTCAAAAGGATAAACAAAGGCGCAATAGAGATTGATTGTAGGAAGCTTTGGCGATCCTTTTAGATGATCAAAAGACTTGTTTTTAAAAGGATAAACAAGTCCTCAATAGAGATTTATTGTTGGAAGCTTTGTGGATCCTTTTAGAGATCAAAGTCTTTATTACAAATGATAAACAAGAGCTCAATAGATTGATTATTTGGATGCTTTGCGGATCCTTTTAGAGGATCAAAGACTTGGCTTTAAAGGATAAACAAGAGCTCAGCAAAGAGATTGATTATTGGAAGCTTTGAGGATCCTTTTAGAGGTTCAAAA